>JAJLRJ010000001.1:8715084-9082584 GCA_024195265.1 Dendrophyllia cribrosa | reverse complement strand
AGATAAAAATCAATGTTAGAAGATTTTCGCGCGAACGTCCTTAATAAGAGACTTTGTCTTGCGGTAAGTTGAAGAATTAGTGACATAATTGTACTCCCCCTCCCCTCCCCCACCCCCGCCTATTATGACTACAGTCTAATGGCCTGTTAGCCTGCGCACCCTGATTTTTCTTCTTCCATTGCTTATCCCAAGTTTTGAAATTCTTTCCATCCACTCGGGATAAAGTCCATTCCATTTCTTTTCTTCTTGACCGAAGACTCGAAGTGCGCATGTTTATTGCGTGCTTATGGCCGTGCTCGCGGGCTCAGAAAATAGGGCGGCCAACGGTTCACAGAATGGTACAACTTTGAATTTTATTGTTGTTTTATTGTTTGCTGGACATTTTAGTTTTAACAGTTTTAACATTGTTTTATAATGGATTTTAGAATACCTAGTCAGCAAGTGACTGATAAAGAGAACCGGGGAGTTCCGGAAAACTGGCAAAATGAGGAACCACAAAGAGTCGTGTCGATATTGAAATCTTCCCAAAAAGTAAATTGCCCCTCAGAAAAAAAATTGAGCAAAGTAAGTAGTTATGATACTTCAAGCGTTATTATTGCTTGGTTTTAGTCTTGTCTGATAGCTCCTTGATGGCTTCTTGGACAATTGAATAGTTAATAAGTTACTGTTTAGCCGTCGGCAACCTTCGTACGTGTAAACTTCACATTTTTATGCAAAATACATTTTATTTTAAACTGATTGCACCGGCAGCTGTAGATACGTGTCAGGTTAAGATTATACATCCAAAATTCGCTCTTTATTGTCGAGTTAATAGAAAAAAACTTTCTTGAACTTGCTTATTAGTTTGTTTGAAGTAACAGGTCATAAGAACTTGATATTAACCATGTGAACTCAATTCTTAAATTGACCTTTTATATGACAGGGGTTTCATCACATGTTTCTAAAGGCAAATTCAAGTACCGGTAGTTTTGCTCACAGGTCTTTTGATCTTGATTTGTCTTTGACGCGATTTAAGCTCACTTGCACAAAATGAAAACTTGTTTTGGAATGAAAGATCTGCTCCCCTAGATACAGTATTTAAAATTTTGAACTTAAAGCTGTAGTTTTGTTGTTGTCCTGGCTCTGTAAACAATTAATTTTATAGTGACAATTCGTCTATTCATTTCCTAATTGTTTTCCGTGTTAGGTATTGTGACAACTTATCTATGTTCTGATTTTAATCACCGTGTTTGAATCCTTATTTGTAAAATCCCAGTTTCCACTAGTGTCACAAGCACAAGTAAACATTAACCCTTTTGTGGCCACAGGCAACTATAGTCGTCATAAGCCATTTGGGAAATAAATTATTTGGCCATGGAAGAATGAAATTTGAGGAAACTGGGCGGCAAAAGGGTTTACGAGTGCTAGCATAATACTTACATGTATAATAATAATAATAAGTAAATGTGAAAATTGGCTGGAAGTACTTGTAAGATAAGATAAGATATCATATGACTTGATGGTCCTGCACACATTTTTTTCTTCATCAATAGGTCTCCTTCAAGAACTCTCCAGTGCGTCACACAATTCCTTACAGTGTTGAATTGCCACATGTGTGGCAGGAGATTCGTAAACTTGACGAAGAGGAAAACTGGACAGAGAGAACACAAGTTGTAACTAAGGAAGATCACCAAATATACACTGAAGCAGCAAGGGTAAGACATTTGTCATGATTGATAAATAGTGGAACCCTGCAGAAGAACAATAACGCCATTAATACAAACCACCTCATTATTACGGGAACTTTTTTTTTATCCAGAATTAAAGGTTGCTATTTTTCCTCTTATTTTTTCTTTGAAAGGAGTGGCTTGAGGAACTGATAGCTGATTTGCCTTGCTGTAGGTAAGAGAGTTAACTCTAGCTATAATTCTCTGTTGTAAATCCTGAGTTAGACTAGATCACAACTTCATAATTAGTAGATTTTTAGATTAGCTAAAGACAAAAACGGTCTATACATGTACATTCAAAGAGCTTGGTGAGAAACATTTTTGGATCTTTCACATTTTGTTTAAAACCATATCATTGTTGGCACAGCGACTTGTGTTTAACCCTTGGATGTACAAGGTGGGGGCAGGATGCACCCCCTTAAGGTTTTCTTCGATTTTTTCAAGAGTTTTTATAATTATTATTGTCAGCACATGCCATCTATAGTAACTGTTTGTTTATCCTTAAGACACGTGTTAGTAAAAAAAAATCAAACATCAATAACAACTCTGAGACTTTCAATTCATATATCCGAGAAAGATTTCAGCTTTTTTTTTTTCTGATTAGAAATATAATTAGAAAATATGCATTAAACCCCATCATATTAATTTTCACATCCTGGTACTCAGAAGTACACATTACCAGACAATGCATTTAAGGACGTTCGCGCGAAAATCTTCTAACATTGATTTTTTTATAAAACTTTTGCTACAGCTAGGTTATGAGTTACTCTTGTCAGAAATGCAAAAAAATGAGGGGGTCACCGACTTCGTTTCTGAGATAAGCTATCTGAAAGGCGACCCTAATTTTGAAAAATTGGTCTTCCTTACGGGATGTGATCCGAATGTCTGTTAGTCTAAAAATATTGCAAATGAATCTCTAAAATGCAACTTTCTTTCCCAAATTTTATGCTAGTAGGTCTGTTCAGCTAATTCATTCAACTGGTGACGTTTCTTGAAGTAAATTTCATCTTTAAACGACAGCATTTGCAAACTCTGACAGCCGCAAGTTGGCAGGATTCGATGGCGCGCGGGTAGAAAAATGGAAAAAATTTAAACTTCCTACATTGATTTTTTGTTCATTTTTTCACAATCTGTCGAGAATTGTCAAAGAAAATTACCTATGAAAAAAAAATTGGGGGTCACCGACCATCCAAGCGAGTTAAATCTAAGCAAAGTTAACGCAACCGCTATCAGCCCTTTATCTGCTTAGATTTTCTTCTCTTGCGCGCGCGCTCGTGCATGACGAAGCATGGCGTTGCGACATGAATTGCGTGCGCAGTAAGGATGCGCATAAACAATTAGCGCGAACGTCCTTAAAGTATCTAGGCAGAATTAAATAATTGCAAATAAGAAATAATTATGCCAATAGTTTGATATAAATGGTTAGTGTCTAAATCATTATCTTTCACCAACTTTACCACAGAGAGCAAGTTACAAATATGGCAGCAAGCTCTGATGACCTCCCTGAAATAGTTCACCCAGAAATACCTGGCATTGAGGATGTTGAAGGTGCTACTGTTAATGTGCCTGGTGATGATGATGGTGATCTTGACACAGAGCTCATGTCAGACTTTACAAAGCTGCAAATTGTTGCCAACGACTGTCCACGGACATTCTCACCTATAGGGAGTGAACGCACTTCACCAGAACAAGGTTTGCTACCTGTATTTAGTACAGGGAGCATGGAACATTACTTGCCCAACAACAAATTCTACTTGTCCCAGATGGGACTTTGTTGGGGCCCTTGTCCTCTTTAGTGTTACTCAGTCAATAAGTGCATGTACATAGTACAAATGTATATAGCCTGAGTGGGAGGGCCAGGTGGGAAAATATATGGCTTGACCTTGTGGCATACAGACCAAGCACAGCAAGACTTGTGAGCCCTGACCGAGAACCAATTTTTTTCCTATCCGGCCCAACTTCACTTAGTCAATAAGTATTTTATGATATCACCAATTTAGAGACAAAATTATTGTTTCGGTATTGTTTCGAGGCCGTAAGCTTTTGTAGCTGAGCTGTATGCCTCATGCGTAGGGCCCTCGTACAGGTTTTTTGTAATTAATAGTTTTGAAAAGAACATGAGAACATCACGGTGCAATATTAAATTTTTAGTCAAACTCAAGGCAGAAAAGGCAGCTATTTGGTTCCTAATGTTCAAATTTGCCAGTTGCCGTCTTCTAATGAGAACACTCCAAGAAAGTGAAGGGTAAGGTTTGATTAAGTTTTTGGTATGTTTGTTTTCAGATAATTTAATTGACAGTAATGAAGACATCGACAAACTCCTTTTGCATGATGAAGCAACAGAAAATGCAGTCTTAACAGATGATGTACTGCTTACAGGAAATGAGAGAACAGATAACTTGCTGAAAGAAATAACTAGCGTGGAGCATTCTTACAAGTCTGCAGAGCTGTTTAAAGTAAATCCTGCAGATCTTGAGAATGAGTTCCAGGATCACAAAACTTTAGATGATTTCACCAGCAGTGAAAAGACAGCAGAAGTTCAAGACATGTTTGAGCGAGATGCTGAAGAGCAACAAGAAGAGGATGATCAGTTTGGAGATGATGCTTTCAGACCAGCTAGTGAAGGTATTTATATATTATAGTACAGGCCATGGGTAGTGCAGCACTACAAGTGCAAGTAAACTACCATATTGCATGCATTTTATGCAGGTGTAAGTGCTGCAATCCCTCAGGCCTAAACTGTGAGTAATAGACTGTTCACAGTCTCCTATTTTAACGTGTGATCAGTCAAGGTTGATCGCTAGTTTGAGTTGCTGCCATTTTCGTTTTTCGTGGTGAGCAAAAACTGGGGAGAGTGCAAAAGTTCCGTGAGGACGGGCATTAGGAAGACGGAAGGTGGAAAAAATAGGGACTCCCTATTTTTTCACTCCCTCATAGGGGTGTAACTATTCATATTCCTTGCGATTCAATTTGATTTCGATTATTACATGTATCTTTCGATTTTGAATATTTCGATTTGATTATGCAAATGTGTCTTGTAGACGGTTTTAGACTTACCTGTTGTATCGTCTTCAGCTGGAAAACCATAATATTTCCACACAGCTGATCTAAAAGATGCAGGCGGATTCACGATTGATTGGTCGTTCGTCGCCATGTTTGAGAACGTGACAATGAGCGTGTTGCGCATGGTTTTCCTTATTTGGAAATTCTCAAGCCTGGGGTGGTAGAAGTGCAGCAATTTTACCAGGCAACACAAAATGGCTAATGAACTGCAAATGCCTTTGCTCGTCAATCAAAAATGCAGATTTTAAAGAGTTCTGAATTCTGATTTCACAATAAAATAACTCATTGAGGGCAACCTGGAAAAGGTATGAAAAATTCGAACCAAAATCGAAATATAGAAGCAAAGAACCGTGAATCGAACCAAATGGTCATAATCGCGATTAATCAAAAATTTGATTAATCTTTTCACCACCACTCCCTCACCCCTCATGCTGCTAACCACCAAATTGAATGCCCTTCCATGCGGAATTTCTGCACTCTCCTAAGTTTTTGCTCACCATGAAAAACCAAAATGACAACAACTCGAACTAGTAATTGACCTCGACTGATCACACAGGAAAATAGGGGACTGTGAACAGTCCATGTAAAGTAATGGTTGCCATTATACAGCGGTTTGTTTGTTTGTTTAGTTTGTTATTTTGTTATTGAGTGTTGAAAAGTAATTTTAAATTTGCTTTAGTTTTGCTAGGCTCACACCACATTCTAAACCAACTAGAAATAAAACTGAAACTAGACTTGCCACAAGTCGACCTGACGAGTTTCACAGTAAAGCAAGCAAAGCGAGCTTTGGAGGCCACGAAGCGGCCGAGCGACCCACGGTCGACTTGTCTCGCTTGAAGGGTTTTCATTAGCGTTTCGCGCCAAAAATGACTTGTCAATGTCATTGATTATTGTTTCGCAACCAACCCTATTGTTAAATTTCAACCGCAAGTCATGTTTCATTGCGCCTAATACCTTGTGATTGACAGTTCTGTCCCCAAGGGCTACTCTCGGCTACTCTGATTGGTCTAAGCGCAGCGACCCGTTTTTGGGTCGCAAAAAAATGGCGCCAATGACGAAGGACTTATTGAAAGTCTAAACTGAAACCAATATTGTGATTTACTCATGCATGGCAAAATCGTTTGAACAGAACAAAATTTAGAAGGAGTTGTATGGAGTCATGATTTGCATGACAATGCCCATTTAACCTCCTGTTTGTGTTGCTGCGGGGGATTAAACTATACCCACTACTGAACATTGTTGCTGTTTGCTTTTACTACAGCCATGTGGGAGCTAGATTTCCTTGAGCGGTGTGGTACCAACAATGAAGGCTTCAAAGAGGTAACATGTCTTTCTCAGCAAGTTTGCAAGTATTTATATTCAAGTCAAAATATCAAGGTTGTGATCAGAAGCCAGCAACCAGCTATTAGGAAGTTTTAAATTTGAGTATGAGCACAAGATTGAGTACGAATACAACCTTCTAATTTTAAACCAGTCACATCCCCAGAGCTGTCGGTCCTTGATGTTGCCGTCCAGTAGATAAGGAGACTCTAGTAAAGAAATAAAAAGCGCGCCGAGTGCATTATTGAGTTATACAATGTATAAGCACGCAGGAATTTTTAAGAACACGAGAGAAGTGCAGAGAAGCACGAGCCAATGGCGAGTGCTTCTTGCACTTCTCAAGGAACAAGGAACAAGTTTTTTTATTTCGTTTATAAAATAAAAACGGTTATAATATTAATAAACCTTGCGTCACGCGCGTGCTTTATCAAGTTATAATGAACTCAGTTTAACCAATCATAGCGCATGCATTTCCTTGAGCATTTTATAAAATTTTGTAGGTATATAATTGGTGTGATAAGTTACTTTTCTAGAGCACATGAACTAGGTTTAAAAAGTCATACTCGTACTGAATCTTGTACTTGCAGTCCAATCTAAAGTTCGTTATTATGGCTGGCAACTACAGTAAAGATGACCAGCTACGCAAAGTTTGCAAATGAGTTAAAGGCAGTTCAAGCATTGAAGACTTTCTTTGTTTTATGGCCTGCTACTTTCTTTATGGGGCCAGCTTCATAGTAAAGAAGCATTTCAAGGGACATTGGCCCCCCGAAATAACAAAATTTCACTCAGCTTTCTTCCATATTATATCGCCAAATGCCACCAAATATGCAACTTAGTTGGATAAAAAGATTCTATAGAGCAAAACAAAAGCAGTAGTTTGGAGATAAAGTGCAGGATTGCAAGGATTGAAGTGGATTTCAGTTCATGAAATTTGATTTATTGACAGGCGGTCAAGAAATCAAACTTGCCATTTTTGTGACAGCCCTGATAGATCCAATATCATTTGGAGTGGGTCAATTATCAGACAATATTCTATCATAATTGAGTTATTGTACTTACAAGTTCACTATTATTTTCTCTACCTGTTATTCAGTCTTTCGTCTCATTACTTAACAGCCATGTAACACATTTTTATACCATACATTGCCATGATTTCAGTGCATAATTTTCAGATCCAGTGAATCCATAAATTCTGTCTGCAGATGCTTAGTGTTTCTTCAATTCCTTCTCAGCTCAACCTTTCTAGACATTGGTTATGAATTTTTTATAATCTCTTGTGGTGCTTCTCAGACAAATAATTATTATTGACCTCTGTCACTTTTTGATCCTTATGTTTTCCCTTCCTATTGGCCAGTAAATTATAAATATGGCACATTTAACACCTGCTGGGGATGACCAGTGAATGAAAACAGACAAAAATAGGGCAGACATCAGTGTCTGACCCAAAAATATTGTCATTATATATCTTCCCTAATTTTCAAAGAAACCATAAAACACAAATGAAGAATTCCTTTATTACTAATATTGGTGAGTAAAAACAAGTCATATTTAAGATCAATATGTGTTTTCTGATATACTATGAGTTTCCTTAATACCTGTATATTCTGGCAATATTATTGTGTACAAGAAGCAATGCTTTGAGCAGAATTGCATAATGGATAAATAACAAAGAACATGTAAGACTGCCTTGGCATCTTTTAAGCATGTGTGTGGTTTGAACTACATTGTAGTACACAAAATAATTCGAATGCAGCGAGTTTTATTATTATTATTCTTTTTGTTGTAAACTTTTGATATATGAGTTGTTATATTTGTTAAGCTGAATATTTTTTTAAATGTTTGGCATCAAGGTGATGGCTTCTATACCACGGTTTTTTTTTAATCCAACACAGCTTCTTATTTTTCACTAATTATTGGTCTGAACAGTAATGCTTAAATTTTTATTCAGCCTTAATTCAAACACCTAGATGGATAGTATGTTGCACTTCTATATAAATTATCCTAAAGTTCAATTTAATGTTAAATCTTCTTACTGCTTTTCTATCATTTCTTTTGTTGTCAGCCTGAGAATTCGTTGGAAAATTTTACTTCTGCAATATGAATTTGCATTCATTTTCATTTCTTGTAACTTGGGGAATTTACATATTTCTGAATTCTAAAATGATTCATGTTTCATATATACTTCAAAAGCCCATTTTTAGCTGAGCTTAGTGAATTTTATGATCTGATGAAATTGTAATAAAATATATACTTATCACACAATTCCAGTAAGCAATGCCTGAAATAATTGCCTCCCTCACTAAACTGCCCCCTTCTGGGTTATTAAAAAAGCCGGAATAATCAGTGCTGGATTTTATTCAAGGAAGTGTGGTTTAGCCTTCAGTGGGAGCCAATCAGTTGCAAGATGAATAAACTGCCAGCAGTTGACAGTGGTTTCTTATTTGTCACACCACAATATTGTTCAAAGGACTGGGGGCATGATATTAACCAGCCTTTGTCAAATTTTAAAATTTTTCATGCTCAGATGATGTTGTTTTAAAAGCCAAAAAAGCATTCTGTTGCCAAAATTTTGACTGGTTAACATTACCTGAAGTAAACAAGATTCAATTAGACTGAAACATCCCACATTCTTGAAAAAGAAGAGTAATTATATAGCATGCCTAATTATTGTAATAGTGACCAATGTATTTTGTATTTTTTTTGTGTGTGAAAATACAGGTTTTTTTGGCCCGATTGCCTCTCTTTTCCTCCAACTCAAAAAACATTCTCAGCTCCAGAAAAAAATAATTTGTGAGTGAAATATCTCGAAATTCAACATGAGCTGGTTATGCCCCCAGCCCTTGCTGTAGACTAAAGTGCTATTAAAAAGCAAAAATTTTGCATGTGCCAGTTAACTTACTGTGATGTGTTATTGTTTGTGATTGCAGTCAGCCCTGGCTCGCCAGTCTCTGTACGTCAAGTTTGACCCTCTTGTGAAAGGAGCAAGTCCACGAAGCCCAAGTATGATATTTTATGAATATTTATTATTTGTTGTGTTAGCTATTCATGTCAAGTTATATGGAGATCAGTGTTGCAGCATGTGCTCAAGAATAAATAGGAATAAATAGGATCATGTATACAAATGATATGCTTTACAAATTTAAAAAAGTCGAATCTCCTTTGTGCTATTGGTGCAAAACAGATATCGAAACTCTTGAACACTTTCTTTTCCAATGCCCAAGAGTTAGACTATAGACTATTTTGGAATGAAGTGGAAATGATATGTAAAGATAAATTAAAGCTTACCAAGCATTTAGAAATTAGAGATGTTATTTTTGGAATTGATAATCTAGAAAGTAATAGCAATTTAATTAACTATATTATCTTGGAAAGCAAATATCTCCTTCACTTCTGTAAACTTAGTAACAAGATTTTAACTCCACAATTATTACTCGAGCGAATTAAAAATACATACCAAATAGAATACTCCATAGCGAGCGAGAGAAATAACCTTAGTTATCACTATCAAAAGTGGGAGCCCCTAATCGCTCTTATTTCTTCTTAGATTTTTGTCACCAAATATATCATTCTTTATCTCAACTCAAGCCGCTTTAATCATAAATTATACTACTTTAAGCAGTTTTTCGTACATTTGTCATTTTTGTATTTTTAGTTTCTTTCTCTTTCATGTACTTAGATTGTGTAAATGTGTTTAAGTGTTAGTTTACTTACAAAATAATGTAATATAGACAAAAATAAAAAAAAAATTAATAAAAAAATAAAATAAATAAATAAATAAAAAATGTGCTCAAGAATAAGGTTGTGTGGGTTCCATTGTGGCACAAAATTAATGTATGTGAACGCGTCAAACAAAAGCTATATGTGAGACTGGTTTTCCAGTTGTCACAGAACTGGATAGGAAGTATTGTTGGCAGACGCTAAAAAAAGGAAGGGAAGGGAGGATTTTGAGCGTGTGCAAAGTGTGTGGAGAGAGTGCAGGGCGTGAATGGAGGGGAAAGATCAAAATCCTCCCTTCCTCTCCTCATTCTCATGCCTGCCACACAGGCTGTTTGAAGGTTGTGCCTAAATCATACCAACCAGAAGGACGTTGGACACCTTATTGAGACTTATATAACGTAATGTCGACACTTGAATTTTATTGTCAATAAATTTTTAGTGTAAAAAAGAACATTTAAAATCCCCACTCAGGATTGAACCTGTGACCTCAGCTAGGCTTAGGCTTACATAGCCTACCGTACCACTGTACCACCTAGCTTCTCGAGTTGCTTAGTCCTAAATTTAACTATGCATTATAAACTGCTACCCCTAACCTCAACTGAAAGCTTACCAGTTACTCTGTTATATAAGTCTCAATAAGGTGTCTGATGTCCTTCTGGACGGTATGATTTGGGCTTGACCCTGTTTGAAGCACTGCCATTGCAAATGGCAAAAATGCTAGCTTTGCAGGCTAATGTTCTTTTTTTCCTGTTGTGACAGTGAAAAACAAAATGGGCATGAGAGACATTTTACCAACAAAGCCTCTAAGGTGAGATTTTGTACACAGAGATAAACATGATTTGTGCCTCTTTACTGATTGTTTTCCATGTACCTTTATCACATCACATTTAGATTAAGAGGGGAGAGGCAGCCATAGACAGGCTAAGCAATAATAACTGTGAAAATCAAATTGGAAGGGCCTTGTTTTTTGGCAAGATTAAGGTGGGACCCCTCCCCTAGTTCTGCTCCTGTGTGACCAGATAAAAAAAATAAAAAGCTTTAGCTAAAAAACAGCACCCCTAATCATTTTCTGGGATCCAAATATCAAAATTTCCTTTCAAAATGGATTAAAGTTCAAATGTCACCACTCTGAAAATAGCAATTTACGAAACAAAAATGTGGCGAAGTAGCTCGGAAAGAAACGCGTTTTAAGGCTGCGTTTTTTTAAAGAAAATCCGAATTCTGATTCTTGAATCCAAAAAAGGATTTTGCGGGTTTTTTATTTTACTAAAATCCAAAAACGGATCATGAATCCATTGAATCCATACTCAGGCGAGATTCATCAGATTGAATCTAAATCCGCTGATCTTTTTTTGGGGGGTTGGATTTGACAAAAACAAATGACAAGCAGTCTTTCGTACAAATTTACTCGTTCCGTTTGCTGTTTTGTTTCTTTCACGATTTCATATCATGGGTAATTCAGATTTTATTGCACATATTTTGAAAATTATTTCTTGAAGCAGAGAGAAAAACATAACCGAGTCAAAATAAGTTCATTTGTTCGTTGCGTATGTTGTGGTTCAAATTGTTCTTTGGTTTGAAAATTTTTAAACCAGTTTAATTTTTATTTTCCTTTGTCTCGGATTCATTATCATATTCTGAGACAAAGGAAAACAAAAATCTTTTTTTTTTTTGTTTTGTTTTGTTTTGTTTGTATTTTTTGGTCATGACCTGAGCTCACAAATCCGATTTCGGATTCTCCCAAAAAACGCAACCTTGGACATTTATTTTGCTGATAAGCCATGAGATTATCGATAAATTAATATACTTCTTTACAGGTACACATCTTACTTACATCTTTATATGTTTACCTTAGCATGAATGACAATCTCCTCTTAATGGACTCTCCCACGCCTGGTCTGAAGTCGTCAGGTGCAGCCGGTCGCCGAGCTTACTATGATCTTACATCAACACAACAAACTGAAAGTCCTTGTGGAGTTGACAAGTTGTTGAATTTCTCTCCTTCACAACTAAACCAGGTAAAACTACTTAAGTGAAATTTAGAAATTTGATCTAGCCTAATCTTTTATTTTTTTAAATGATTTTACTGAAAGAGTATTGGAGATAAAATTTTGGATAAAACTAACTCCAATTTTGACCCCTTATTACACGAGCGTGACGAATTGTTAAGGTATAGCAAGTGGGGAGAATATATTATTGCCTTAATTTTATATTGGAATCACTTCAATTTTGCGGGCCTTTTAATTAATCTTCTGCTATTATCGAATAAATTTTTGGTTTAGTGGAGAAATTAAACGATGGAGAAAGAAAATCCTCATTGATGCGGAATATTTTTATTGTCACTGACAGTTCGTTTAAAAATTCAATTTTCCCCTCCGTTTTAATTCTCTGACCATAATGCTAGCTAAACGTTTTTATTTCCCTTTTTAAGTTTCTTTTCCTTCTCTCCGGCTATAAAAAGCAAAGTAAAAATACCAGTGCAGCCAGGTTGATAAAAAAAATTCGGTTGCATGGCGCTTTATACCCACGCATTTCCCGCAGATTTAAAATGTTAATGTATTTAAATTTTCCTGCTGTATTTAAATTTTCTGCTCTCTTCAGCTTATTCCTATAGTCTAGCGGAAACAAAAACTTTTTCAAACAACCCCCCGCTTCGCAAAGATGAAAGCATTCGGCGTTTGATTTACTTTTCAGGACATGAAAACAGAAGTTGGGGAAAAAGAAGAAAACATTATCGAAGAAACCGGCGCTGTTGAAAGCCACTCTGCACCTGATACGACCAACATTGAGGTGAAAGAGGAAGAACCGCCTCGCGAAAAGGTAAAACAAATTAAAATCGTAAATGGTATTATAGAAATTCCTATTCACAGATATATTGTTTTACAATGTTTTACTACCGACGGTAAGCTCAGTGGAAACCCTTTCGAGGCGAATGAAAACGCTTTCAAATTCTCAGGGTTTTGATTCGAGATGTGTTTCGCAACGTGAATGCAATCTGATTTGGTTTGTAAATCAAAGAAATTTAATTTTTTTTTCAGACCTGGCTGGGTTAAGAAATACGGCTTCAAAAGACTATTTTTATTTTTATTTCTGAAATGCAGCAGATATAAACTTTTATATAATATACAATGAATATAGAACTAGTTTCGCCGGTTACCAAATAACCTTCACACTTGCGCATAAATAACACTGTCATTTATTTGACAATTTTCCGAAATTCTTTGAGTCTTTCAGCTTAGAAGAGCGAAATTATGAGTACCAAGCTTTTTAATTCTGTTCTCAAGGTGGTATCATCCTGAAATTAAAGTGAATTTTTATTTCAGAGCTGACACGAATAAATTCATCAGAGAGATACATCAGTCAAAGCTGCCGGTTTTGTCCGCCGGGTTGTGTCAACAGCCTAATTTATTTTGTGTTTCTTGTTTGGTTTTTCCACATTCTTGCAGTAAGAATCTTTAGGCATAAAATTGACATGTAAAGAAAAACATACTAAAGAAGCAAAACCCTCGAAAAATTTTCTGGTTTGCCCGGCTGTAGACGATAGCTTCTTACGTTGCAAAATTTGTTAATCTCTCGCAGCGAAATTTTAAATTAGTCCTTCATTCATTTGCTTAGAAAATCGGTTACACATTAAAACTGGTTATGATTTTATTTCGTCGATGAGTCTATCACTGTATTTAAAGAAAATACAAATATTTTCTACGTCGCGTCACGAGAATTTCGTTTTTATTTTCGCTTACATATAGCAATAATAAATTCTACGAACATATTTGTTATAATATATGATGGAGATATTTAATTTGATTGAAGATTTAGAAACGTGCCAAGAGACCTGTGTAAGATTACGGCAATATTTATAAGAACACGAAAGGAGAAAAAAAAGCTTTTTCGCGATAAGGTGTTATTTCCGCTCGGCGCCAGTGTTTTGAATCACAAACTGTCACCGTAAACAGGTGGCTTGCGGATTCTTCCATAAGCGATTTTGTTGTCATTTAATATTGATGATCTGTGATGTAGGTGACTGGTGTTTTACGTTTTCTTGCAAACACGGGATCATTACCCTTATAAGGATTCTTACCTGGAAAAAGCTGGCTTCCAATTGGTTAACTCGCCAAGTGACCTGTCATGTAACTCGTCAAACGTGGTAACCGCTGGTAACCGTTCCCATAAACGCGCGAAAACTTAATATGGCGGGTGGCTAGCGACTTTCAAATGGCTTAGTAAACACTGGTTAGAATTGACAGTATTGTATTGCTAACACCAATATGACTTAAAAGCCTAGCAAAGAATAATTCACGATTGGAATCCTCTTCAAGCGTCTAATTTTTTGACTCAAGTTCAGTGGTGATAAGATGAGATCACCGTTTTCACTATCTGTGGTTTTTGCAATGCCATTGTTCATATGAATATGATCTGATCATTGTCTTCGAGATCAAAAAACAAAGATCATGTTTTTCTGGAGTTTTTTCAAGGCTTTTGGCTGTCTGGGACATGTTCATGAATGCACCGTGAAAAAAGAGGTTTGCCGTGCTTGCTTCGATTGTTTTGGAATACTTTTGTTATATAGCTGTGAACGTTTCTCATCCGTAAAAGATTTAAGTATTTGTTTGGGTTTTGTTAAGTATTGTGGGGGTAAGATTTTGGAGTTGCGAGGAGTTTACATGTTACATGGAAACGTTTAAGACTTTTTTTTACAGCAATGTTATGTCGCACTTTAGAATTACGATTGTTCTAAACGATATAATACGTTGTTGCGAGTATATCCTCCGAAGTCAAACAATTCTGTCGTATTATTTGTATTTCTTATACACAGTCGTTTTTCAAGCATGCAGGTGAAATCTATACGTGTGAGCTTTTATATGAAAGCTATTGAGCACCACCTTCCTGATTATTATGCTGGTTCTAACGTTTGAATCTGGATGAAAGTTTAATATTGAGCTAGCAGTACTAACTTTACTGTGGTGGTGTTCATTGTGCTGTAGAAGGTGGTTCTAACTTTTGTGTCTGGATGAAATCCTAAAGTGTGACCATTCAGGTGAAAGCATTTTTTTCATTTTTTTAATTGAAGCCAGAGGGAGTTGTCACGCGCTTCTCTGTGCTGTTTTTTTTTTAGGAGTGTCGAAAGTAATTTCACAGCTGTTTTAGTTTTGCATTGCCATGCGTTGTGATTGGCTAAAAATATCTCGTGCCACTTTCTCAACCAATCAGAAGTAAAACCGTAACTTGCCTGAAGTTTTCCCGCGCTTGGCGCCGGCTACATGTATTTTCGAGTTTTCATTGGTTCGTCTGCTTGTCTGCGTCTGTTGTGATTGGCCCGAGTGATTACTTTGGTTTTTGGTTTTCAACACTCGGGAAAACTGCTCTATTTTGGAAAGTGAAGTTTGAACGCCCTTGAAACTGAAATCGGGTGACGAAAAATCGTCCAGTACAGTTGTCAAATGTGCGCGCAAAAATATTATGTGAATGTCAAATCCGACTCGCACTTCTACTTGAATTTTGTTATGGTTACACCGACTAATCTAGATTACTATTGACTTGTCTTTTTCGTGTGTGACTTGTTAGGCGCTGTTTTTCACTAAAGAAGACTTTGATGCAGCAGTTAAGAGAGAAACGGAAGCCCTGCGTAAACAGGCAAGTATTATACTTTCTGATTGAAGTCAAACTTTGATACCATGCACTGTAGTCTAAAGTTTGAACCGCTTTCTCACCCTACCCCCTGTGGGGCGAGAAAGCTCTCACATCCTCTGTGAGAGTGATCACCTTATCTGGTAAAAATCACAGCAGTGGAGATTAAGCAAAGGCCTTAGACGGTCTGAACGGAAAACGTTCAGATCTTTTCACATGCTGGAAACTGATCGAGACGTTCTGACAGAGCAAAGTGGCTCATATTTATATTTATCACAGGCACTTTTTAAATGAATGCTTTTTTATTCACAGTGACTCTTTTACAAGTTTCCACGCTATCGCCAGCTAATTCTTATAATCATTTTCGAAACTGCGGGTACGTGTGAAGCAATAAAGTGAATGAAATCTTCCTATTTTGTAACTGTTTTTACACTCCTGTGATAAACACGAAGCGACAAGATTACATTTGATCTTGTTCAACTTTGCAATGAAGCATGCGCATGAATTGAATTTGGCGAACTTGTGAAAAAAGGTTGTTGTATGCTTACGGTTAGGCGCGTCGCACTGTAATTTATGCCTTTTATTTAATTTATGCGTTGAATTTCGCCAATCAATTGATATTATTTTCCATTTTCACTCTGTGCCCGTTGTCAGGCGCTCTTTGGCAACCGAGAAGAGTTCAGTGCAGCGGTTAAAAAAGAGACAGATGTTTTGCGTCAGCAGGTATGACACACTTTTAATATCCCTAATTAGTATAAATCTACAAGCGTTCTATCACGAATGCTGTTCTCTTGTTGGCTACGCTACTCACTATCTATCCTGTTGTAGAAGGTGAGTGTGTGCGGTTGTCAATGTGGGGTTGTTATTTATATTATTATTCAATAAAAACGCGAGCCTGTCTTGTTAAGTTTTGAACGTCTAGTAGATTTATACTAAAACAATTAGATTAGAGCAGTTTTCAATTGAGTGTCGAAAGTAATTACACAATTACTTTGGTGTTGCATTGCTACGCTTTGTGATTGGCTAAACAATCTCGCGCCACTTTCTCGACCAATCCGCGGCAGAAGTAAAACCAAAACCAATCGTGACTTGCTCGCACGCGTTTTCCCGCGCTTGGCGCCGCCGACATGTAATTGCTTCGGACTCTGATTGGTTCTTTGGATTGTTTACGACTACTGTGATTGGTCAGAATAATTACTTTGGTTTTGGTGGCCTTCTCCATTTTCAAAATGGCGGTTGTAAAAACCCCTTCACGAGGCTGCCAATACTCCAAGAATCGGGAGAATTTTGCCACGTGACATACTATGAAATGGCGATTTCGGTGGTTATTTCCAGCGAAATACAGTCGTGTTTGTTTTCTGGTCGTGTGAATCCGTTGTTCAACCAAATCGAAGACATGTTTTACGTGACAAAGTTCTCCGGGATATTCATAGCCTGCGAGCAGGCTCACTTGTTTGGGGTATCGCGCGAGTATCTTGGCGGCGAAGCCAAAGCGACCCGGCGAAGCCGGCGAGAAGAATGGGGCGAGGAAAAGTGAGCCTGCACGCGGGCTATTGATTTTTGAATTCACCGCGTTCGCCGACGAACGGGGCGATCCGATTGGTTAAAAATGACATTCTTCATGATAATATTTTGCTATCTGCCGCGAAAATCTTCACGTGCAACTTTCTGTCATGTTTGTTTACATTTTGCTTTGCTCCTATTGGATAGTTATCTGGTACAGGTCAAATGCCGACTTGACACCTCGCAAGGGGCGGAATTCAAAAATCAATAGCCCGCGTGCAGGCTCACTTTTCCTCGCCCCATTCTTCTCGCCGGCTTCGCCGCCAAGATACTCGCGCGATACCCCAAACAAGTGAGCCTGCTCGCAGGCTAGGATATTCAGAGTAGCATTGTTTCAACGCCCGCCATTTTGAACGCGGAAAAGGGCCTGGGGACAAGTTTGTGAATTCGCGGACTTAGACTTAGACTTTCCGACTAGAATCTGATTGAGAATGACTCCAGCTTGCTTACAATTAGCTTTTTCGAACGCGGGCTGTGCTTGTACTTGACATTTTCTCTTCGTTTTAAGATGCAAGAGGAGTCCGCCATTCGTGAAATGGAAAGCAGAGAACTAACCGAAAGGAATGACCAGCTAAAAAGGGAAACGGGAGAATTAAGGTAAATGTTGATTTATTGAAATCTTGCCGAATCGTAAGTTGCTGCTGATGTTGTTTTTACTTTTGTTGTTGTTGTTGTTGTTGTTGTTGTGCTGTTGTTCTATCAGGAGGGGTTCGGTTGCTTTTGGAACGAAAGTTCTGTTCCTTACTCTAGCTACACTTTAATTTATTTTCCATTTGCTATTGTATTATAGTTGTTAGTTGCTTGTAAATGTTTTTAATGTGGCGAATTCATTAAACTAAACTAAACTAAGCTATGTAGGTTCCGACATCCTGATAATCTATTTGTCTACAAAAGGCTTGTTGGCCCGCCCTTGTTTAACAATCAACAGTTTATGTAGCTTGCGTAACAACCACCTGTCATCGCTCCCGGTCGCGCGAACGCCACCAGCTGCTGGGAACGATGAGAGGTGGCTGTTTTTGCAGGCTACAGTTCGTTTCACAAAATTCCGGTTCGTTGCCAATTGTTTGCATGTCAATAAGTGCCGTGGCGCCTTTCGAGTAAATACGGTAAAGTTTAGAATTTACAGTCTTCGCAACAAATAACTTAACCCGCGTAGCTGGCGGGATTCCGCGCGAGGACAAACTTTTAGCGGCGAAGCCCTCCTTCGCATTCTTCACACGGCCTCACTTTCCTCGTTTTCGCCGCTCCGTCGACGAAACTTGCATCTCGCGCGAATAATCCCACTAGCTACGCAGGCTACAGAAAACTATATTCACATTGTTTTAAACCAGACCTTCCAATGAACAAAAGCTAATAAAATACAAACGTAATACATAACAGTCGTTGATTGTTCACAGGGTTGTTATGCAGGAATATGAGAAGACCATCGCAGATATGATAGGTAACTGCTTCCGTTGTTAGATGCATCGCTATTGTTTGTTCTTTCTTTTAAAAGCAGGCTGGTTTTTTTGCTTTTCGTTTACTTCTCCTTTTTAACTGGTGAATACGCGAGCGTTGAACAAGTTTATAGCAGTAGGACAAATTTCACTCGATCGGTTGAGCCCGCGATATGTAATTGTCACCTGCCATACCCATGGGGACGGTGTTGGCGGGAGGGGAGACTGGGGAGCTGGTCGCAGGGATGGAGGATCGTTGGAGCAAAACGTCTAGGAGAGGGTAGGTGCACTGAGCCCGCAATATGTATTGTTCACCTGTCTTACCCATGGGGACGGCGTTGGAGGGAGGGGAGACTGGGGAGCTGGTCGCAGGGATGGGGGATCGTTAGAACAAAACGTCTAGGAGAGGGGAGGGGCACTGAGCCCACGATATGTAATGGTCACCTGTCTTACCCATGGGGACGGCGTTGGAGGGAGGGGAGACTGGGGAGCTGGTCGCAGGGATGGGGGATCGTTGGAACAAAACGTCTAGGAGAGGGGAGGGGCACTGAGCCCGTGATATGTAATGGTCACCTGTCTTAACCATTGGGACGGTGTTGGCGGGAGGGGAGACTGGGGAGCTGGTCGCAGGGATGGGGGATCGTTGGAACAAAACGTCTTGGAGACGGGAGGGGCACTGAGCCCGTGATATGTAATGGTCACCTGTCTTACCCATGGGGACGGTGTTGGCGGGAGGGGAGGGTAGGGGGGTCGGTGAAGCAAAACGTCCAGGGGAGGGGAGCGTCCGAATGATTCGTATTCACGAGTTGGCTCATAGGAGCCTTTGTTTTGTTGTTGTTGTTGTTTTTGTATTTCATTTTCTTGTTCTAATGATACACCAATGAGAGATTATGATCGTTGCGTTGGACGTTTCCTTGATATCACTTTCTTCTCTTTTCACAGAAAAAAATCAAAAGTCACAAGATCAGTATCACCACTCCACCTCCGAAGTAGCGAAAGAAAGAGACCAGGTTGAGCAAAGTTCCTTTTTGTTGATTGGACTTGCAGCCACATACGCAACCGATACTTGAGTCGTCACGTAACACTTTTCCAGAGAAACGTTGCGTGTCACGCGACTCAAATAACAGCTTCGCTTGAAATCAATGTTTACAAATCATAGACGACAAGCCATTTAACTATTTTTTTTTGTCCTCCTTTACAGCTGCAATCTGACTTGACAGCGGTGGAGACAGCTTTTTCGGATCTGCATAGAAGATACGAGAAACTCAAAGGAGTAGTAGATAATTTTAAAAAGGTAATGGAAGTATTTAGTAGAATAAATGAATGACATGTAGTGTAGTGTAGTTCTAACATTTTTGAGTCTGTGGACGAAATCCTATGGTGTGACCATTCAAATGAAACCTCTTCAGCAGTACTTTTGCATGGTACCATTTGTTCTAACTTTTGAGTCTGTTGATGAAATCCTATGGTGTGACCATTCAAATGAAACCTCTTCAGCAGTACTTTTGCATGGTACCATTTGTTCTAACTTTTGAGTCTGTGGACGAAATCCTATGGTGTGACCATTCAAATGAAACCTCTTTGCCAGTACTTTTGCATGGTACCATTTTTTCTAACTTTTGAGTCTGTTGATGAAATCCTGTGGTGTGACCATTTAAATGACACCTCTTCAGCAGTACTTTTGCATGGTACCATTTGTTCTAACTTTTGAGTCTGTTGATGAAATCCTGTGGTGTGACCATTCAAATAAAACCTCTTCAGCAGTACTTTTGCATGGTACCATTTGTTCTAACGTTTGAGTCTGTTGATGAAATCCTGTGGTGTGACCATTTAAATGAAACCTCTTCAGCAGTACTTTTGCATGGTACCATTTGTTCTAACTTTTGAGTCTGTGGATGAAATCCTATGGTGTGACCATTTAAATGAAACCTCTTCAGCAGTGCTCTTGCATGGTACCATTTGTTTTTCAATATTTTACAAAATGAAATTTGGAGTTTTTCTTGAATTTTGATTTTTGGCAATCTTGGTAGTTAATGGTTAAGTGCTGAGAACATCTCATAAATGTTCTCTTTTTTCTTTTCCAAGTGTGGGCCCCATTTTCTTACTAGGGCTAGGGTTGTTCTCAGTACTAAAATTTAACAGAGTTAATTTTCTGTTTTGCTGTGAAGTATTTAGTAGGATTACAAAAAAACCATCATAGAGGGATATCTAGAGAATGTAATCAGAGCTCATAGCGCGTGAAAGACACTACCAATGTGTTTTATGTTTGTGTTAAATTTTATACACATTTTACATTTTTTCACTGTCTCTTTCTCACTACGTTACCAGAACGAAGAAATATTGAAAAAGGCAACAAGTGACTACCAAGAGAAATTGAAAAGATCCGAGGAAAAATATCGCTTGTTAAAGAAACACGCCGAAGAGAAAATAGAGAGGTTTGTATCAATCATGCTTCCTGGACATATAAATCAAATGTTAAGCTATGCAATTAGAGAAGACTTCTGTTACGGAATCCTAAAGTGTTACCATTCAAATGAAAGCTATTGAGCAGTACTTTCCTGTGGTGCTGTTTATTGTTCTACACAAGGTGGTGCTAACTTCTGATTCTGGATGAAATCCTAAAGTGTGACCATTCAAATGAAAGCTACTGAGCAGTACTTTCCTGTGGTACTGTTTATTGTGCTGTACAAGGTGGTTCTAACTTTTGAGTCTGTGGATGAAATGTTAAAGTGTGACCATTTAAATGATAGCTTTTTAGCAGTTTTTTGCTTTGGTGCTGTTCATTATGCTGTACAAGGTAGTTATAACATTTTAGCCTTTGAGTGAAATCCTAAAGTGTGATCATTCAAGTTAAAGTTATTGAGTAGTACTTTTCTGTGGTGCTGTTTATTATTTTGTTCAATGTGGCTCTACCTTTTGAGTCTGTGATTGAAATCCTTAAGATGTGACCATTAAAATGAAAGGTATTCAGCAATTCTTTCCTATGGTGTTTATCAGGTTGCATGTACACGGTGGTTCTACTTTTGAGTCTGTGTACGAAACCCCGAAGTGTGACCACTTAAATGAAAGTTCTTGAGCAGTATTTTCATGTGATTGTGCTTGTCTCTCGATCTTTTGAATTGCAAAATGAAATTTGGTATTAGTTCTTGTTTCAGTGTTGGCCGCTTTTGGGTTTGAATAGGCTGAGTAAAAACAGTGTTGTTGACTAACTTGTTACTTTCTCCTTACAGTGCAAATATAGAAATCACTCGAGTACGGAAATCCAACGAGTCAGAAATAGCAGTGATGAAAGCCGCGCTCAAAAAAGAACAAACTAAAACCGCAAGTTTGGAGATGAATCTTCAGCAGAAGGTGTGTGGCTCAATGCTCTTTGAAAGAGGCTAACGTTGGTTTTGTTTAAAGCAGTTTTAAATCGAGTGTCGTAAAACCAAAACCAGAGTAACCACTCGGGCCAATCACAACAGACGCAGATAATTCAATTAACCAATCAAAACTCGAAGCAAATACAAGTAGCCGGCGCCAAGCGCGGGAAAACGCGTGCGAGCAAGTCACGACAAGTTTGGGTTTTACTTCTGATTGGTAGAGAAAGTGGCGCGAGATATTTTAGCCAATCACAAAGCGTAGCAAAAATTACTTTCCACGTTCAACTGAAAACCGCTCTAATAGAACCCTTCAAAATACAGAGCGAAAATTTGTTATACATTTGTACGACACTAGAAGCCCCATAGCGTAAGAGAACGTGGATTCAGTAGTAAATTGAGAATTTGACAGTGAATTATCAATTTAGAACCCGAGCAATGGGTCCTTCGTTGAATCCCATTCGTATCGTTTGGTTGTTTATTTTCCTTTGTCGTTTTATTAACTGTTGATTAATAATTTTGCAGTCATCCAATAAACATGAATAAAGCTGTTGAAATTAACAAAAATCTTACTCTGTTTTGGTTTTGCTGTTTTTGTCTCTAGGTCTCCGAAAATGCCGAACTTACAGCGATATGCGACGAACTAATAAACAAAATGGGAGGTCATCGATAGTTATAAAGCACGCAGGTATTGCTAATGAGTGGATTATGCTCCTTCTACCCTGCCCTACAAAGAGTTGCGAAGATGATTTGTAAAATTAAAGATATTTTCCAGGGGATGTGCTGACTGCATGGAGACATTAAACCGAAAATGGCACCCGTTTGTGCAAGTTTGGCCTGTTGGACACGAAAGCTTATGGAGTTTTTTAAGATTATTTATATAGAAACGTCATTTAAGATCTCCTTTCACTTACAACGCCGTTGGCAAAGAAAAATCCATTAGAAGCCCAAAGATGAGAATTTAGGAGCAGCACGCTGTCAGTGAAATGTTAGTTGCCCCAGCCATAAAACGAAGGGGTACGGAATAGTTCATAAGACGCCGTGGGCTACTAAAACGATAGCCTTGTCTTTGCTCGTGATAAACTGCCGGGGCAGTTAAACTGCTATACAGTAATATGGAAATGACTATTTAACTTCTCATGAAATCTATTTGATAGTCGAGAAGCTTAATAACGACAGGGTCTATGATTGAAAACCCTCTTACGTCTGAATACGTAAAGATCGCGTCCAAGTCCTAACAGGAAATTTGGGGTCCTTAAAGACGTAAAATACAAGCCAGAAGTTGGTAATTTCCGGTTGTTGTTTTGCATAAATGTCCGGTAATACGGGCAACATTTTCTTTCAACTTGTCGCGCAACATTGCGCGTATTACCACCTGCGTGAACAACTTGTCGCGGCAACATGTTGCACAAAGTAGACTTAAGTTGTACTTTCTGCAACGAGTTTGAATTGAACGCTTGTGATTGGCTGTCAGTGCAGCGCGGCAAAAAATAAAACATGCGGACGGAGACAAGGAAATTGAAATAGTGAACAAAGTTGAGTTGCTCGATCAGAAACAGCCTGAAATTCAGAAATTCGACGTTTACAAAGACCATCAAGGCTATCGCTGTCTATGGGAGACCTCTTTTGTCGGGTACAAAAACAAGCAGCTAAAGGAAAAAGCGTCAGAGGAGCTCACACAAAAATTTAACCTGTCGCCGAACTGTCTAAAACGGCAACTTCACACTGAGAACAGCGTTGGTCCGGAAAGTAAAAAAGGAATATGAAGGCCAAAAGTCTTGGTGGAAGTTTTACGACACATTGGAATGTATGACGAGTTGCTCACGCAGGTGGTAATACGAGCAACAACGCCTTTTTACTTGCAATGCAACAATGTTCCGCGACAAGTTGAAAGAAAATGTTGCCCGTATTACCGGACCTTAAGACGACAACGAAATTTACCAATGTTTATTTGATCCACGTGCGGGGTCATTGTTCTGCCTTTGTTTTTGTGGCTTGCTTCAAAGGCTTTAAGCCCTCGCCCTCTTTAGTGCTTTACCGTGCTTTCAATCCTAGCTCGTGGCTTCTCTTGCTTTTAAAAATTTGGGAGAATTAAGTCAATAGAATCGGGTCACATTTCAACGGGATTCTTTTACGATTGGGTGTTACTAGTTAGAACGAAGCACTTTGCATGATGTTATCTGTTCATACGATTTTATAGCAGTCTTGTAAAAAAGGAAACAATTAACGAGGTTGATTAGTAAATAGTCGTAGAATGTTTCTAGTGAACGAAAAGTGGCATTTGTTTTTTTGTGGCTTCTTTACCTTTGCAATTGTGCCATTGTTTGTCCATATTTTGTATTAGCCAATGATAGCTTATTTCTATTAGCTAAGTGTGCCAGCCTTAGCCTCTTCAATCTTTCAGTTCATTGTCTGCGGTAGAGGTTCTGTAAAATGAAAACGTAGGGGAGACAAACCTGAAAGTAGAGGAATGTTGCATTGCAATAAGTTTTTTAAACATTGTCGTACCCTTTCAGCCTCGTTCTCAAGGTTCCTTATTCGCGCGCCTCTGATTCCAAAGGAGGAGCCGAAGGACGATCCTGGAAACGAGGTTGGTAGGGTTTATGTGGCTAAAAGGATCGGTTAGTATCAGGGCCCTCAGCAGGCTTCTGTCCAGGTGTGCCGGTAAACACAGACAAAAACAAAAAGCTAAACAATAAACCACGCGGAATACATTGTGAAATCCCTTTTGAAGCCGTATACCAATACTGAACCATCAGCAGCGTCTTAAAAGGAGAATAGTCTTTATCTGAGGTCCGTGTTATCCCAACTTTGCACCCGGTTAACAATATTGATAACCGGTGGTTGACGTTCTCATTTCTAATTCCCTGGAGGAAACCCTGAAGTATGCCATAGGAGATCCAGGTTCGCTTGGACATTGAAACAGCTTCTGTGATAACCCACCTCTGGTGTTTCGCTTCCAATCCTTTGGGATGCCTCTCTTCCGAGTTTCTGAGATCCGACTGATATATTTATTTCTATTTTTCTAGGTTGTTTAATAATAAACTGTGAATAGTTTAATCTTCAGTAACTGATGACTTACTTGATTTACCAGCAATGCTTTTGATAGTAAATAATGATGTGTTTACATGGAAGGAAGATGTTCTTAGCCTGAGGATAGCCTGTGTAGCAGACGTCGGGAAGAAGAGAACTGGGGAGAGGGGGAAAGGACGCGTGCAATAAAAACCCCCATTTGTTCATTTCTGCGGACGTAGGCGGTGGCGAAATTCCAATTGGCTAATTCGTGCTGGGCGGTAAACATAGTAAATTCCCACGTGAAGTCAGCCATGCGTAAAAGCGCGAGCCAGTTTCTGATTGGTGAACGTATTGACAGTTGACATAAGTCAATTCCCAGGAAATCGGTGGGCGTAATGCAAATAGCCCGGTTACTACAGCAGGCGTTCCTTCCCTCTCCTCTTTCCTTTTTCGTGCCCCCTTTCCCGTTTACGCCTGCCACGCAGGCTACCAGGGGATCATTGCTGCAGCCCTTCGCATCTAAATTGAAAGCAGAAAAACATGTCCTAGTGCTAGGTTCGTCTTCCTTGCTTGTAAACAGAGCTTTGGCCTCCAGTTCTGCCCTAAATTCTCTGTACGAACGCGGTTTCTCCCCAAAGCAAATGGGTACCAAACATTCAGCCACTGACGTTCAACGCATCGCGTGCTTGTACTTTGAGGAAATAAAAGGCTCCTGTAAGCCAACTCGTGAATACGAAATGCATGGGCTTCCCTTCTCCTAGACGTCTTGCCCCACCGACCCACCCAACCCCTACGGGCAATTTCCTCCCCTCCCCTTCCTACAACGCCGTCTCCAAGGGTAAGGCAGGTGACCATTACATATCGCGGGCTCTATGTTAACAAAAGTGAAATACTGTATATTTTGGGACCGTAGGGTCTTTACATAAATACCACAAAAAAAAAATAGACATAAACACCGAAAAAAACTTCTGGCACCCAGTTGGGGAAAATTTTCTCTGGCTCCAAAATAAAATAAATATTTTTTTCTCTTAGTGTAAGTCAGTTTTGTTGACCGGTGATTTTTTTGTATTTTGTATTTTTAAAGTAATAATAATTCGCTTTTCATTTGGTTATGCGTTCATATCCTTTGTAATTGTTTGAAAAAACTCGCGCCGCTTTTCGCGCGCTTTCCCGCGCTTGGCGCCGGCCTGACATATGTCCCGTGTAATTCTTGGTTCAAGTTCTGATTGGTTCATTAGTTGTCTGAGTCTGTTCTGATTGGTTCATTGGATTGTCCGCGGCTGTTGTGATTGGCCAGAATTAATACTTTGGTTTGGGTTTTACGGCACATGATTGAAAACCGCTTATTCACCAATGATACGTAAAAAAGAAGTTTCTTTCGACAGATAATAATTAAAAAATCTTCAAATATTCATTTATTTTTTTTATTCGATGTTATCAGTGAGATTGTTGTTAAGACCACCTTGTAAAATAGTTACCATGGTAATGGGCTAGCCATTTTTTACTCCTCGATTGTAAATTAGATTATGTAATCCGTTTGTAGGTGAAATGTGAGTATTTAATCCTTACAGCTTGCCATAGGTGAATATACCTATCTGGGCCACTGAAATGAAGTTTGGGCTCTGCAAAGAAAAAATATCGAGTTTAGAAACTAGTGGTTTTCGAGTCCGCCATTATAGATTTATTTCCTGCAAGCCTATTGTTTTGCGTCGTGACGTCATTTTCTCACTGATTTCGCACTGCAGTTTCCAAGTGCGGGAAAGCTCATAGCACCAATGCAAAGCACGCTTCCCACTTCTACATATGGGGTTATACGGTAATCTTTTTCAAAAATAAACCAGACTTGAGATAAATGCGAATTTTGTATCCTATTCTCTTTCACTACGTTCAGGTGAACAGGATATAGCCTGCGTAGCTGGCGGTTTTTTTGATGGCGCGAGCGGTGAAACCGCCAGCTACATAGGCTAAATAGAATACATGTCCAGGGCATGCAAAATGAATAAAACTGTGTAGGGAGAGGCCGACCCGGGGGGGGGGGGAGGGATATTTGACCAATATTTGGGTATAGGGGTGCCGCTGAGGGTCTGAGACCCTGATCCTGTTTAGGACAAAAATAAACGAAAATACCAACACCCTCTATTTTAGGACCTTGTCTAGTACACGGCTGGTGCGTGGTTATTGATCTGAGCTTTAAAAAAATGGTAGACGCATCCTTTAAAAAGAAAATGACTTCGCCTTCGCATGAATATACTAATCACGACAAGGGAAGTCACCACAAGCGCTAAGTTAACTGGAACCATACCCTGTTTAAGACAGATTCAGGCCCTGTTTAGGTCAGATTCACGTTAAATTATATACCCTGTTCGGGACAAAAATGCCAAAAACCACACCCTGTCCAGCGGCACGTCCCCGTGTAGGTCATATTAGTGAGTACCCCCCATCCCCGGGAGGCCGACCAGCTTTACAAGCTTTATTTGATTCAGGAACAAAAACACCGTCTTATCGTTTTATAATAAGTACAACTACCACAGTGTAAAACAATTATTAAATCAGTTAACGAGCCGGCAAGGCTCTCAAAATATACAAATGTAAGTAACAATGCGACTACATGCCGGACGCGAAAACCGGAACTACAGTGCCCAGAAATATGTTCTCCAAACGGAGTGCGTGTAGTCAAATAATTAGCATACGGAGGGCGGGTGGGACGTGAGCTTGTAACCAGTGGCGTCAATGGGTGAACCGAGTGCAAACAAGCAGCATTATAATTAGCTCGAATTCCCAAAAGGGTTGTCAACAAATATGATTGATGTCGCTATAGAATAGTATTATACAGCTATTTCAATTAACGTTGTCGGATAAAAGCTTAAAGCCAAGACTGCAAGGTTGTATGGTAGTAAGGTAGTATAGCTATTCACAACTACCCATACTACCAGGTGGTCTTGGCTTTGAGCTTTAGGATCCGACAACGTTAATTGAAATAGCTGTATACAGCTATTTCAATTAACGTTGTCGGTTGAAAAAGGCGAAAAGCCAAGACCGTAAGGTAGTATGGGAATTTTATTCAATGGCTTTTAACCCTAACCCATACTACCTTGCGGTCTTGGCTTTAAGCTTTCATCCGACAACGTTTATTGAAATGGCTGTATTACAGATCCAAAACAATAGGCCATTTCCGAGTTGCCTTTAGCCTCTTTATCAAAGCCAGGCTAGGTGCGAAACCTTTCATATGAAAATGAGTTTTCATTTACATGCAATTAAAACTTTTTTGCATGTGAATGAAAACTCATTTTCATATGAAAGGTTTCGCACCTAGCCTCGCTTTGATAGAGAGGTTAAAGGCAACTCGGAAATGGCCTATTGGAGTAAACACCTTTTTTAAAACAATGCAGACAGATCTAGCAAACAAAGGGATTAGACAAATGAGGTTCATTATTATGTAAACCATCTACAGCCTTAGAAGCTTATGAATGCGGTTTACGACATTCAGGTCCAAGAATTTTACCGTTTCTAGCAGTTATTTTAAAATGGTGACCTTCAAACACTGATAAAACCTTCAAAGCATCGCTGCAATGAGTTGTGCACAGCGAACAAGAGAAAAACTCAGACACCTCAAAAGGGTAAGATCCAATTTTATTTATATTTACATTTCATCATGACAAAAACTGTGCAAAGAATATTTTTAAGATCTTTTTTGTTTTTCTTTTACCTTCGATAAAATCTGAAGTAGGGGTTCGTTTCCACGTAAAGAAACTGTGTTGTGTACTGCGTTGATAGGGCGGTAGTCCAGCATGGATAACTGAACTCCGGCTGCTGCAGAATTTCGTACAGGACGCGTTCGATTGTCCGCCGTCCGAAATGAGACTGAACTGATCATTTGTTGAGGGACATATGCTCTACACGAGGATTTGGCCGTTTTCTTTTTTTTTTCTTTTAAAACGGTGCTTAAACTGTGCTTAGGAAGTAGATTATGCTACTGAACTATGCTGGTAGAATTTCGTAGGACGTGTTCGATTGTCGGCCGTCCGGAATTAAGAATAAACCATCATTTCTTCAGGGCACGTGTGCACTACACGAGGATTTGGCTGTTTTATCGATTTTTTAAAGAAACTGTCTGTAATTGGGAGATGGCCGTAAGAGGATCTTCGTAAAGTGGAGTTCTTGTCGATAAAGAATAGACATTTTAAATATGAAAATAAGTGAAAATACGGGCTAAAGAGTCCGTTTCAAACAGAAAACTGAAGCACTGAGTACCTCTAGGTTAACCCTTTCACTCCCAGAGTCAATTATAGAGACACATAGTAGTGTAGTTCTAACGTTGAGTCTGGCAACGAAATCCTGTGGTGTGACCATTCAAATGAAACCTGTTTGGCAGTATATTTGCGTGGTACCATTTGTTTTTTCAATATTTTGCAAAATGAAATTTGGTATTTCTCTTGATTATTTTTATTTTTTGCTCTTTCGAAATTAAAAGGGTTACTTTTCCATAGATAACAATGTTTACACTTTCTAATACCTTAGCATTTACTGACCAATGAATTCACGAGAAAGACCGACCGGTCCTTTTGTACCTCGGTAACTGAGTGACGTTTAGAACAATATTCCTTGACATCTTGATAGCAGATGCAAGAAAGTTAACCGCTGTAATTGATGATCGCTTCATGTCTCTTTTGTTCCAGATTTCGCCATGCCAGCTGCCACACAGCTCACGACCCGCCCAACACAACGACTTGTGCTCCTGGTGTAGTATGTTAAGAAAAGTATAAGGAATGACTAATAAGGAACTATAAGAAGGGTAAATGTTTTCTTGGATTTCCCTTGTAAATGTAAATGTTTTCTAGTTGAAAATGTAGTTTATTTCGTTTAAAAATCACTCTAAATTATCATCGGCGCAAAATTTTAAATCGATTGTTTTGTTATGTTCCCCCAGCATGAGCTAGCATGCGCTACTCGGAGATACACTCAAAGAAAAAGACACAGAATGGTACTATAAAACAGGTAAAGCATTTTCTTTCAATTTCTGTTGTGATGTGAATGATTTCTAGTTTAACATCTAGATATTTTTACTTTAAAATCCTTCTAAATTTATTTTGTAATAGGGAATATTGGATCTATTCTTTCGGTTAGTTTTTCGCCTTTGAGAAATGGTGAATGATGATACCCTCCAAGGAAAAGATCAGAGATAGGCCCATAAAGAAGGTAAAACATGTGCTTTGAATTTCTGTTGTTGTTGTTGTCAATGTAGACCGATGTTTTTTAAAATAAATTTCAGAGCAGAATATTGAATCAACTGTTTTGAAACGACGGGTGTCGTCCGTTGTCTTTACGTTTTTACGTATTTGCTTGTCTTACTCTACACGGAATCTTTATCAATTTGACGCTTGAAGATGCAACAGTCGAGAACTTCGGCAAACCATTCCTTGGTTTTCTTTAAAGGCACCCTGCAGAAAATTGAATTATTTTCAGTAAAAATGTCCAACTTTTGTTTCATAAATTACTTATATGATTTATCTGGCGACAACGTCCTTTTAAACTGTCAAAGATTGCCGATCTTAATGGCAAAGTAGCCTGCGGAATAAAGGAAGCAATTGTTGTAGATAGCTTTTGTTTCGGTAAGGTTTATTCGCTCAGTCATTTTATTCGTAAGTTTAATTTTACTTGGATAGTGCATGATGTAGAATTTCGGTTAAACTGAAATAAAAAAACAGATTTAATTGCTCTTTTGGTACAGTAAGTTTCGCTGACTGTAGTAAATTCGTTGGCATCAGCGAAGCTAGCAAACTGATGTTTTTCCGCATTTTGTTTGTACTGATTTTCTTCAATAATAATGGAGCATACGATTATGCGCTTTTTGCCAAAGTCCAGTATTAATTAAAATTTTCATCCTTTCGTTTATTTTCTGTGTAGGGCAGTTTTTCGCGTATTTTTCGCTGTCAGCGCAAGCTACATCAGGAAACATCAGTGAAAAACCATGGAAATAAGGTATGTTTATTTCATTCTGTTACTTATTAAAATTACATTAAAATAAAACCTTTTTTCACACAAAATACTTTACATTTTAAACCGCAGTGCCACTTTCTCGTACACATGGCGAATCCACAATTTTCCTTTCTAATCTGTCGATAGCAGGATCGATAAGGACATCCATGCGGCATGGCATTTAAAACTGAAACGTGGTGGCCTTTGTTATGACTAACACCTTCAGTCGCATGTATGAATTTCAAATCAGCGTGGTTTTCTGATTATAATCATTGAAATTGGCAGGATTTTTTTTTGCGTTTAGTTCTTGTAGCCAAATGGACACCTAACAACGTATACCAGCCTAGTTTGTCGAAGTTTTAAAACATGAACGACTCATCTTTTTCTGTTTTATACTGTTTGATGAATTGAGCAAAAGACCACTAGATGAAAGATAAATAAGTTAAAACTGAAACGTGGCGGCCTTTGTTATGGCTAACACCTTCGGTCGTGTATGGATTTCAAATCAACGTGGTTTTCTGATTATTTCCATTGAAATTGATAGGATTTTAGAGTTAAAATATTGACGCCGGATTTTTTTTTTGCGTCGAGTTCTTCTGAAAGATAAATAAATTAACTCATGCATGCTTTCGGCTTTTCTTGTGGACTGAAACTCTGTTAAGGTGCTCTCATTTTGAATATCTTGAACCAAAGATTTCCTTGAAAGCAAACTATTATAAAATACCTAAAAAGTAGGAAATGGAAAACAACTGCATCTAAAGATTGAAAAAGCCGATCTCGGCAAAAAATAGAAGAACTCGAGAAATGTTACTAAGCAAAACACATTATAATGCGCATTTCTAGTGAAAAGTGAGTCAATACCGCCAGCTGTTTCGATCAAAAGAATTACTTTGTTTTAAGCTAAACATAAAGACAGTTCATTGTTCATAGAAAAATAATGTTGACTAGTGTGAAAGAAGGTTTTAAAACTCTGCGTTGGGATTCTTTTTCGGCGAGGTCTACAGTTCTTTTCTGTCATTTTTGTGCTGGGGGCACGGAAAATGACACAACAATGTACATTTCCTTCTTCACTGCCATTACCACTGTTCGGTCTCCTAGCTATATTTCTTTTTTATCCTTCGTTTTTTTTCGCCTCCTTTTAATAACAGTTTTTTTGCTGAACAAATTGTCCTAAAAGCACACAGTTTCTGTTATGGTCTTTTCTACTGGGTTTATTTTTCACAAACAATAGACAACTGGCGCTAGACTGCGAGTAGTCTCTTATTTTTATCTCCTGTAAGTTAATGTTTAGCTTACAGGAGAATATTGGAGTTTGACCTGCATTCTTTGTCGATCCATGGACGCATTTTTGTTAGATGCTATTAGTCGATTTTACTGCTCATGAGTATCCAAATCAGTTGTCCTTATTATTTATGCCGATCATTCATGGTCAATTGGTGCAGTGTGTGGTTTCGCGTTCGAACGGTACGGGTTTGAATCAGAGTAAAGTGCGTTTCGTTTTGTTTTCTTTTTACTTCTGTATATTATTTCTACGTTATTCTAATACAGTGATTCGCAAAAATGGCAAATTCACTTTAAAGTGCCAGTTACGATGTTTTGCTTTCAAAATTTTCTGTTTGGGGCACTGTTAGGTTTACTAACTTCGGTAACTTCGATTAAACGATCACTACAATTTGTCTCACGATGGAGCTTTATTGCTCTGAACTGAGAAAATAGGATCAGAGAAATTATCAGAAAAAATGTGACTGTACGGCTTTTAATTCTGCGAGGATGGAGCCCTCAGCATACGAAAATATTGGTCCTAAAACAACGTACCCTGGGTGCCCTTTTGTCGCGCTCTCATCTATCTCATAAAATTATCTTATTTTCTTTTACCTTCTTTTCTTTCTGTACATGATTTCTACATTATTTTAACGCAGGAATTCAATTATGAAAGGTCGAGACCATTTTAATTTGCGATAATTTGTTTCCTTTTTTATTTAAAATTTAGACTACAAGCAGTTTCTCTTTCCCATCGAGCGAGAAACGAAAAAACATTAGCGAATGGATAATGGCCACGCGAAAATGGGGGCGAGGCAGGCGTTAATGTTTCTTAAGCGTGTTATGCCTGAAATTTCAAACTCCAGAGGGGGGATGTTTGCAATCATACTAGTCATACTAGGGTTCTTGGGATGTTAAAAAAGGTAGTTATTGGTTCAATTTCAGTTCTGACTATTCTGTTGGTACAATTTCAGTTGTACTGTCTTGAGAAAAGAATTTGATGTAAAGTAATAAAATATACAGTTTCTACATAACAGAATTTGAAACAGGATTTTGGCGGAGATGACCCCTCATAAAAAAAAAACTAGCCTGCGCGCAGACGTATCCGATTTCGCTGCTCCCCGCGGAAAGCCGCGAGGAACGAGGGCGCCAGCCAAGACGTGACCCATGTTCGCCCCATGTCTTCATGAGCAGTTGCCCAGAACGCCTGGCGTATAATTTTTCAACTCATCGAAGGATTTTGGAGGTTTCTCCGTATTTTTTTCTTGGAAATAACAGCTTTTGTGTCAAGATATGACGCCAATAACAGCTGGCCGGGAATGTTTAAGGAGGTGGAATGAAAAATGGCTCAGGATTGCAGGCCAGATGCTGGTTTTATGCCAGCTTCATGAGCCGATGAAATTGACCTACGATTTCTTCGTCGAATTAAGTTTCCACTGTTTCGACACTGTTCCTCGGACAAAAATTTCTGTTCGAATGACTGAATGAGTGGGTAATTATCTTTGCTTTAATACGTGAACGATCCTTTGAGATTTTGTTTAAGTTGTGTGAAGTAATGTTTAAAACACGAACAGCAGTGTTTTATCACGTTTAAAAATTCGAGCGGGAAGCGCGAGAATTTTTAGACTTGATAAAACACGTGCTGTGAGTGTTTTGAACGGCTTCAAACACGAACCGCCAAAAGCGTGTCCCTACGGAGATCAAACAAATGTGCTTTTTGTGCAAAGAGGATATTAGCATACGAGAAAAACAAGTAGACTGATTAGCATACAGCACATGTGCCACACTGGCTTCGACGAGGTGACCATGGCTTCCCGGCAACTGTCGAAAGTTTTGGGATTTTAAAGTTCTGAGGAAAAAAATAATCCATTAAAAATGCTATACCAAAGTTGACAGGTACGGTGGATAATATGTCTAACAATTTTTATTCATTGGCATTGAAGGAGTAGAAATAAGCAGCTAGCATCTCTGAACCACTCGCTTTCCTACCAATTTACACGTGGGCGCTGGTGTCATTCAAATAACGGCTTACTTGCTAAACTGTTGGTTGCTTATTTTGTTGGAGAAGATTCCATATAGAATGGCAAAAGTCACCATTTGTTGTACTAAGAATCCTGAATAATTACTACCAACATTAGTATTTTTAAAAAAAGATTACTAATAAGGAAAAGAAACCTATTGTCTTTTACCTTTATTAATATTCTTTATATAAAGAATACTAATGAGGGTAACTTTTTTATATAAAGAATACTAATGAGGTAAAAAACAATCAGCCCTGCACTCCCCTTGGGACTGAAATCAAATCCGCCACCAGGCTTTTCAGAATGACCATGGATTACCAGGTATAAAGGTCCATGCACGTGATGGATTTACGTCGTGTGACAGGCTAATATGCTTATGAATTATTAACGAGTGTTTGGAGGATAATTAAATGAGGTTTAAACTAATAAAAAATCAAAGGTTGAAAATTGAGCTTAAATGCTGACGCGCAGAGGGGAAAGAGTTAACTTCTCAGCTTTTTTACAACCCTTTTGTTGTCAGCTTTCTCACCATATTTATCCTTAAAGTGTCATTGTTTATAAATGTTTTTACAGTTGGCAAGCAAAAAAGGAATGAAAATACGACTGACATTGGCGATTTCCAGTCATTCCAGGAAAGCAGCGACAAACTGAAAAGGCTGATTTCCAGGTAAATATATTATTTTAAACCCATGTAAAGTAAAGATCAGTTTCCTGGTAACGGATATTTCATTGAGTGACAGTTACAGCAGATCTCTTCTCCTACCACAATCATACAAAGATAATATCTGTTAAACAGATTTCAATGGAGAAGGCTGTTGTAGCTAGATTAGCTGCAAAAGTAGTTGAGACACTTTCATTCACAAGTGCTTTTTTGGAAGAAGTGCACCATTGCTACAAATGTACCTTTCCTTACCCCTCCCCCCTTAACGATGTTGTTTTGTGACCGGTGCCATGTCCAAAACTTTGGCTAACAACATTGAACAGGGGAGGGGGGGGGGGGTTGTGAGGGAAATATATTGTTCTTTTGTTTTTCGAGGCATGATTTTTTTTATAAAAGTGAGTGTTTTTTGTGAATGTCTCAACAATTTTGCAGCTAATTGTAGCAATGCCAGCAACTTGTTTAATTTTAAAAAAATAATTGCCTGAGGATCTTAAATCCCCTATTCCAAGAAAATTTCTTTAAAAAAATTCTTTGCATAAGCACTTGTAATCTGACAAACAAGAAAAATAAAATGAAATAACAACTAAAACAGGAAAGAGTTAACTTCTCGGCTTTTTTACAACCCTTTTGTTGTCAGCTTTCTCATCATATTAATCCTTAAAGTGTCATTGTTTATATATAATTATATGTTTTTACAGTTGGCAAGCAAAAAAGGAATGAAAATATGACAAACATTGGTGATTTCCAGGTAAAAAATAATTATTATTTTAAACCCTTGTAAAGAAAAGTTCAGTTTCCTGGTAACAGATTCATTGAGTGACAGTTACAGCAGATCTCCTCTCTTCCACAAATAACATACAAAGATAAAATATCTGTGTTAAAGTGCAACTGCAATCAAATTTGATTTTCATTTTTTTACATCTTTGTGTACAATTAGACTTTCTTACTCATCTTGCCAAATTTCAATCCATTACGAACATCAGAAGTCATTTTATTTTAACATATGTCCAAGAATTTACGGCCGCCATTAATCAACCTTGTTCCTACTAGGCTTGGTTGTGAATGGGATAAAGTGACATTAAAGGCTCAAACATACCTCACGGGTTGAAATTATAATAACAATCATCATAGAAAATTGCACAAAGAACAAGTCCAATGTTCTTGTTGCTTTTTGCGTGATTTTCAATACTTATTGTTATTATAATAAACCTGTGAGGTATGTTTGAGCCTTTGACGTCACTTTATCCCATTCGCTAACAGTGTAAAATTCTCGTGCAGAGCCAGCGTTACACCGGTCAGTGGGTTTAATGAATATTGCATATACTCGCATGCTGACCGCCAGTAACGTGACAATGGCGGATAGTCACTTTTAAAGGGTCACATTTCCGCTCAGAATAAAGGAAAACACGTCTTAGCTACTTAATCCAAAACATTAGTATGTGCATTACACCAGCGATGTGGTGAATGTAGAAATGCTTCAAAATATTTATAGAAATATAGAGATACTAGCCAAGGACTGTGCTGATTGCCTCGTCCCTGGCGCCGGATCTTAATTGCCAGCGGAATCTAGGTTCCTAATTTTGGGGTGGGTAGTATTAAACAAAATTTTCAAAATTGGAAAATTTTTGAAACATGAGGTTGCACTAACATGTGTTTTACATAAATAAATAAACAAAATTTGCTCTTGTGTGACTCATTATGAAACAACAATGATAGTCATGATTAAAACAACAATAGTCCTAATGAAAACAACAATGATAGTTGTAATGAAAACAACAATGATAGTCGTAATGAAAACAACAATAGTCGTAATGAAAACAACAATAGTCGTAATGAAAACAACAATAGTGGTAATGAAAACAACAATAGTCGTAATGAAAACAACAATAGTCGTAATGTAAACAACAATAGTCGTAATGTAAACAACAATAGTCGTAATGTAAACAACAATAGTCGTAATGTAAACAACAATAGTCGTAATGTAAACAACAATAGTCCTAATGAAAACAACAATGATAGTCATAATAAAAACAATTAAAGCAATAATCATAATGAAAGGTTCAAAAAAATAATAAATGCAAAAAGGTTAATGATGTAGAAACCGAAGCAAAGTAATAATTGAATGATTGATCTTGTTAATTTTAGTGAGGGTTGAAAAATGACTCCAACAGTAAAGTCCGCAAGCCAGCAAAATGTTTTTAAAACTCTAAAATTGCTAATGTCATGAGGAACTTAGCCCTATTGTTAGATTTTATGATTGCATTATATTAATGGATAAAATGCAATGTGCCTTTTTCTCTTGTGGCACTTTCAACCTCTTATTGAAAATCAAAGCCACTCCTAAAATGTCAGTCAACATTAATTCAAGAAAATAGGTAAAAATAATTCACTTTCTGATGATAATACACTGTGCCTTTTCATCACCATTTTAATGGCATTGTCACCACCATTATCACTGCCTTGGTGGTGACATTCTTCCAAGGTCGCAGGATGGCACAAATATATATATCTGGAAGCAGAAGTTCCAATACATCAGTTAAAATTGAAAAAGAACATCTTAGTCACAGTACTCGACCTTAGCAGTAGTCCACTAGCCCAGGCCTAGTAAAATTTGAGTACCACTAGCCTCTGGGCTAGTCATGTTAGAAGAGGTTTTGAAATGATAAATAAAGAAAAAAAATAGTTTACCAAACTGATGGTAGGTGTGGAGGATCAGCAATTGATACTGCCACAAGTCCTTGCAGCGGTGCGGGAAAGATGCGGTCAGCACCAGACAATAAATCGCAAAGGCCTCCATCCACGTCGAGATGTCCTCGATGTGGTGTTTCGGCTTTTTTGGAGTGGAAGTTAGCACCATACGACCGTCGAACAAAAGTTGGGGTTCCGACTCTGATAGGGCAATGTTTGAAGACAAAAGTTCGCTGAGCTCTACAAACTTCCCGGTCACGATCTGAGTCACTAATTTGGCTGGGATGGGAGAAAAACCAGGGCCGACTACAAAAGGTTGGTGGAGAATAGGCGCCGCAATCGAGGGCACAACATTCGAGAAAATTGCACGAGGTGCAAGTCCGGTGGTAGCGGACGCGCAAGACAGGACAATCGACGGGTTCGGGGCTGTAAATGTTGGAACGAAAGAAGGTACAATAACAGCTGGCCTACCTTGCGATGACGAGGCCTGAGAAGTCGAGGAGTGCGTTGGGAGACCTGCCCCAGATGCCAGAAAAGACGAAGCCTGAGTGCCCAAGTCCGGAGCAAGAATGTTCCCGCCAGCAGCTCCAGGTAAAACACCACTCGTTCCCACAGCCACTCCATCGGTTGCGCCAGGCAACACCGAAGGCTCCGAGCGAGGACACGAAGCTTGGTCTGCTGCTAACGCAGCTTTAACAGCTTGCACAACAGTGGCGAGGAACTGTGGAGTCGGTTGACCAGCGCCAGGCACGGAGTTCACAGATGGGGGCGGCAAGCCAAGGTTTGTCGAAGCACCATTATTCGCTGGATCGAGCGACCCCTCCGCTTGCTCCGCGTGATGAATGGCGGCATCAGCCGCATCGCGACTGTTGCGGGTTGTCCGTTGAGTCATTGTAAGCCCAAATCCGCGAAGATTTTCCTCAAAGTAGCAAATTGATCCACAACGATCAAGCAAAATTGATCTGTAACGATCAAGCACAATTGATCCACAAAGATCAAGCTCAAAAAGCCACGAGGATGTAACATGAGTCACAGAAGCATCCTGCAAAAACCCCTGAGGCCGCCCCGCAAGTCACGTACCGCCATGGGGAAAACCGCTGGGCGCATTGGCTCGAGGTTAACTTTGCTTAAATTATTTATTTAACCACATAAAAAGTTCTCGCATTTTACGATCGATAACTCCATGGCTGATTCCAGCAAAAGACTGCTGGGAAGACTGAACACTAGTGGGGCCCAGTAACTCACTGAAAGGCTGCCATCTTGTAATTTGATCATCGCCATCTTGGATTTTGATCATGGCTCGTTCACCATGCTTGATTAGGGTGCTTAACCAAGCATGAAAAGAATAGACTCCTTTTTCGCGAAAGTTTCAAGTGATTGCAATACTCCCAAGAAGAAGCAGCGTGACGATCAGAAAGAAGATGAAGCACAACCAAACAATCCTTTGAATTCAGAAAGGACAAGCAAGTCAAGTTTCGTCATTTTCTGTTCAGCATGTACTTTTACTTGTAACTCTATATCGTCTAACTCTTTCATTGTCACTGGTGGACAATCAACAAGCTCCGCATGATTGTACAGTAATAATCTCACCAATAAATCAAACATAAAAAGCACAACATCAATTTATTAGTATTCAGACAATCAGATAATTCTGGTGTTTGTAGACTTGCCTTCAAGTTGAGCTCGGTGAGCGTGGAGTGCAATCAAAATCAAGTGAGCACAGAGCCCAACTGAAAAAAAAGTGAACGCAGCGCACGACTGAAAGCTCGAGCCTAAGGCTTGGCTACCAGGTGATGCCTGTTGGCTAATAAATCTAAAACCTCACCAGCCCAAGGACAAGTAAGTTGAACACTTCTACTGCTACAATTCTATTATGCATTTCCTTCTTTCCACTTGATCCTTCCACATCTGCTTTCATCTCTTGTTTAGTCTTTCCTTAGGGAGATACAGGCTGAATGGATCTTCTAGTTTTTCTGATGGCTTTCAAGGAGACAATATCTGAATCTTCAAAATTCCACTGGCTTACAACAACAACAAGTATTGAAGGCAAATTTCTGTAATTTGTTTAGTCTTGTCTCTGCTCTATCATATCACCTGCAATCGTCTTACTGTTACTTGCCTGGCTCTTGGCATCATCTCCACTCTTTTCTGTGTTACTATGTGACTCTTTCTTGCGTGAAAGGGGTGTGCCTTGTACAACACTGGCAAGGCTACAAGGTAGTCGGGAGTCAAGTTACTTGAAGTTACTTGAAGTGACGTATGTTGAGAGAACTTTCAACATCCTGAACATTAAGCTTCTGGACTTCTCAACAGGAAGGAGAACCACTCGCTTTCTCAGGAATACTTGTTTATTCTTTCTTAGAGTTTTCAGTCCAATAGTTTTACAGCAATCGTAAAATTCAATGTTGTCCTAGTCATTTTATAGTGATGGGTATGTCTTCGAATGTCAATGGTTTAGCCGTGTTTGAGAGTGAATCTTGTTAGATCTGGTGGCTTCTACAAGATGACTCTCCATTTCCCACAGCGATCACAAGTTCTTGTTCTGGTTCTTGTTCTTTCTGATGCATTTCCACGTCAACGAAGATAAATCTTTCAACATAGACTCCTCCCGGTTACTGCACCACTGCAATGGGACAAATGTTTAATGCCCAATAGGGAGGACTGCTCAAAAGCAAAGTTGAGGTCCAGTATAATAACACAACAATATTCTCAACTATAGTTTTATTGACTTACATTTCTCATCACTTAAAATACTAACCCACTCAAAAAAGTATCGGTTAGGTCCCCTAGGGATGTCCTAATGAGAATAATACAAAGTTAGCAAAGTGCGACAGTGAGGACATCTGTCGCGCATTGAACACCTTGGCATACTGGAGACAGCCAAGAAGGCAAGTCTCGTGATTGTGCTTGCCACAACAAGGCAAGGACTTCGAAGGGTGTTCAGAGGGGGCAGCAAAGCACATGAAACATTTGATTCCGATAAATTGGCAACCTAAGGGAAAATTAAATAGTACTTGAGTTATTACAAAACAGAAAAAACAAAATGCCATTGTGGTATGGCCTGAAAAATGGTTTTGGAACAAATTCATAAGAAACTGATTGAATTAACTATAAGTTTAGTCACAGCATTATCAAGATTCTAAAAGACGACCCCTCTTAGTCTCCCACGGCAATCATTTGTTCTGGTTTTGAGTCTCATTCTGATTCTGATTCTTGTTCTTGCTCAATGCATGGAGGTAATTCTTCAGACATGGACTTCCCAGGTTACTGCACCACTGTAAAGAAGCAAAGTCTTACGCCGTCTCAGGGAGGACCCACTCAAGCGAAACAGAAGTCCAGGATAACAGCACAACAGTATTCTCAGCTATAGGTTTATTGACATAGCTTTCTTCTCTTCAGTTACTCTTCTTTAGCTTTCTTCTTACTTACTGTTGTTCGCAATGCTCATATTTTTATGTTCTGATATCGTTAATTGAGTATACATAATTGATCACCACTATGCTAATTGCAACATATATGTTTTGCTTGATTATCATATAATTAAAGCTGGTGTTAAAATGTTCTATGCAAAACTTTTCCTGTATGAAAAGAGTTGCTTAATAGTAAATGAATATAATCAGACTATAGTTTAAACTCCAAGTTACAATTTGGTGAAGTTATATTTAAGTTTTTCATACATTTTCATAACTAAAATCACAGTTAATAGTTTGGTTTGTAGTAAACAAAAGACAACGCCCTTTATTCTGTATTGACTCAATTGCAGAAAGTGGGTGAGAGATAAAGATAGCTAGGAAACCTAAAGTTTCACATGCTAAATTAATAAAGACTCCAAAAAACCCTTTTAAAGATAATCTTTGGAAAAAGGGGGAACAAGTGTCAATTTTGGAGACAAGCTGTCCCTGACTGAATTATGAATAAAATGGAGAATTTTCAGTTCATTGGTTTTCAACTGTCAGAAATTCGGTAAAATTGCAAGATCTAAAATAAAAGAGAGTTTTAGCATAAGAATGGGTGTTGCCTTTGGTTGTACTGAACGTTCGGAAGGTTGCATTCTTTTTTAGTTGTTTACACCAAATTCTTAAGTACCTTAATAATATACATGAAAAAATTACTCGATTCTGATTGGCTAAGAGCAGTGCAGTTCAAGTGTAACACCGGTGCAAAAAGTGTAACACCAGTGCAAATTGCAAATCGAAAAAAAAATTTTTTTCTCTTTTTTTTTGCCCAAAAAAAAAAAAATTCCAAAAAAAAAAAAATTTCCAAACAAAAATGGATGCAAATTTTTTCATGTATAATAATTATTAATAAGTAATCATACGGTTTTCTCGTTCAATTTGGGATTAACTTGCACTTGTGAGTTTTTCAAAAAGCTCAAATTGCACTCGCCAAAGCGGCTCGTGCAATTTTGAGCTTTTTGAAAAACTCACTCGTGCAAATTAATCCCAAATTGAACTCGAAACCGTATGATTACCTATACAAATTAAACATTGGTCCCATTATCTAAGGGAAGTCCCATGCCATCACTTATCTGTGATTGTTTTTAAAAGAAATAAATAGAAGTTTGTAGAATATTGAAATATTCTTAAATGCAAATATATCTTATGTTTTATAGTTTTAACTTGCTAAAAAAGGTACAACTCTTTACTCACATAGATCACAATTAAGTTTTTATGAATATCACATTGTTTTTCTTAACATTATCTTACATTTGGACATGGCATGCATGTTCATATGTTTCACGCTTAGTGATTATGAACAGGTGATAGTTACGGTTTACTGAACTGAAAAGTAAGAGAAATATTTTCTACTTTGGTTTTTCTATTTTGAACAGCTAAAGCGAAAAAAAAAATCAAATTCCTAATTTTGTGTTATCACACTCCTCTGACCTTAGCTCAAACCCTCCTGGGTCGAGCAATTTAAAAAAATCATCATCAAAAAGCATAGCATGAAAGCTTGAAATACTGTTGTCTGTTTGATTTGTTTTATGGTATTAAATTTTTATATTTCATTTTTGTGCCTGGACCGCGGCATAAACCGAGCTACGTGGTATGGCGGTCTCGGGGATTCAATAAAAAGCAATTATGGTAATATACGGTAAAATATAAACTACAAATAACAACTACACAGAAAACTAATATTCGACCACCAACAACAACCAAAGGAGAATAGACTAAATTAAGGTTTGGTGGGCTAATCCCCCCAGCAGAAATCAGAACCGTGAAAAATTGTGGGATATAGTTGGAAAGCACATTCCACTGTCCCTGGGGGAGCTTTCGCTAAAAATAAAATGTACAAGTGCCGGGCTTTGTCTTCATATCGTTGTCTGTAGAATTTGTCAATGACCCACAAGAAGTCCGGCGATTGGTAGGATTTTGACTGCTGCACTAGCATGTATTGAGAGAGCTGCCTTATTAGATGGTTTTACTCGAGAAGTAGATAAAGCACAAGATAAACTTTGTCTCGAAAAAGACGTGGTAATACCAAGGAGGTCGCCATCTAATAAGGCAGTCATGATTGCAGCTGACTCTGACGATGGCCCTGTGGTAGCAGAAAGTAGTAGGTAGATGGTCTCGACCACGGCAGTTGTGACAGGCCTATAGTTTGGAGTCAAGTTTAGCCTGCAGGAAAGGGCTGATTTTGGTCAGCTCGCGCACTGGTTTCTTTGTGTAATGGACTGACTCCAATTGTTTTTCGGTGCGGACAATAATACAGATGGAACTTTCAGCTGTGAAACAAGACATGATCGGAATGGACGGTTTTGTAGAACCTAACCACTGGAAGGTACGTGTAGAAGTTGCTGTCACTGAATGGATTAGGGTGCAAAATGTAAGGAAGGATGTCCTTGTATGTGAGCGTGGGACAAAACGGTATGTGAAAAAGGGAATATTAAATGTGAGAGCTGGCCAAAAGGTGCAAAAATTTAATAAAAATAAGGCAGAGTGCTGGAAGGGTAATAATATCTCCAGGGTAAGGTGTAAGGTCAGTCAATGGTGGATGTATCGACATTAGTGGAAAAAGGCAGAAACTGGTGCCTTAGCCGGTGAAACTGGCGCCTTATCAATACTTGCATACAATCCACTAAGTTTAAGATCAAAATAATCATTTGTTGGTGCAAAAGCCGTTCTAAGTTTTGGACAGTTTTGTCAACCTCCGTGTTGCTCATGCAAGATTCAGAGTCACTACGTTTATTGTCTCATTTCTTCTATAAAAGGAGATTTGCAATCTCCGTGACAAAAAGCAGATTTGCTGCATGTGACAATGCCTGGCCGACGTTTCGACATGCACTGCGCTTGATTAAGATAACATCAAGGAAAAAATAGTGTATATATATATATAGGGAGAGAGAAAAAAACATACCTAAAAACTAAAATTAAAAAAGTCAACAGACTCAAGTCCTCCTACGTCCTCACCGTCTTCCTCCCACAGTTCCAGGTCTTCCAGAAAGCTTATATAGTCTTTCAGGTCTTCCTGAGTGATGTCCGGATCTACTTCTCGTTTCACGGCTTCGAGGAGGTGGCCTTCCTCATCTCCCGCAGCAATCACTAAATATTGTCTCTTGTTCTGGCTCTGGCAATGGCTTTGTCTTTTGTTCTGGCTCTGGCACTGGCTTTGTCTCTAGCTCTGGTACTGGCTTTGTCTCTGGCTCTGGCACTCGCGACATGAAATGGCCGGTTCTGCATCATTGTGAAGAGAACTAACTCGCTCTTCTGGGGGAAAGCTCAACAGTAGAAAACCAGAGAACACCTTTCTCTTTAGCCTTCTTCTGTATTTTGGTGAAGTTATATTTAAGTTATCTTACGTTTTAACAACCAAAATCGTAGTTAATAGTTTGGTTTGTAGTAAACAAAAGACAACACCCTTTATTCTGTATTGACTCAATTGCAGAAAGTGGGCGAGAGATAAATATAGCTAGGAAAACTAAAGTTTCCCATGCTAAATTAATAAAGACTCCAAAAAACACTTTTTAAAGATAATCTTGGAAAAAGGGGAACAAGTGTCAATTTTGGAGACGAGCTGTCCTGACCTCTGACCTTTAATTATAAGAGTAAAATATAGAATTTTCAGTTCATCGGTTTTCAACTGTCAGAAATTCGGCAAAATTGCAAGATATAAAATAAAAGACAGTTTTAGCGTAAGAATGGGTATTACCTTTGGTTCTACTGAACATTCAGAAGGTTGCATTTTTTAAAGTTGTTTACACCAAATTCTTAATTATCTAAATTCAACATTGATCCCATTATCTAAGAGAAGTCCCATGTCATCACTTATCTTGTGATTGGTTTTTGGAAGAAATATATAAAAGTTTCCAGAATCTTGAGAGAATTCCAGATGTTAAATATACTTCATGTTTTGTAGCTTTAACTTACTTAAAAGCTACAACTTTTTACTTACATATAATAGAATAAAGTTACCATGCCAATCGCATTATTTTTCCTAACATATCTCAACTTTGAACTTTGTGTGTATGTTTATGTTTTCTGCAATTATCTTATCATCACTTATTTTGGGTTAAATGCTTTTAGTTCTATTTACTTAAGAAAAAATGGGGGTTTTGCACTAAGTAATCCAAGAACGTCATTTTCTATTTCATTAGTAAATATTTATTATTTTCAACTAATTTCAAATATTACTCTTGTGACAATACGCTCAACTTGGTAAATGTCATCATTACCGTCTACAGATGGGGGTGGGGCTTCTGGAACAGTTGAGGAATCTGGAAGAGTGGCTGAAGGAGAACTGTCATCAGAAGGTGGTTCATCAAATGTCTGCATGGGAGTGGGATCAGTTTCCACGGTGGGAGGTGGCACAGGTGGTGTAGCAGAACTTGCTGGTTGTTCAAAACTGTCCTCTGGCAGTTCGTTTTCATGCAAGTAGGGCTCAGTTGGGTCATCTTCCACTGGAGAGACGATCGGTCTGTCAGCAGGGTCATAGTCAGGTTTCGTGTGGTTGATATGAATCGTAGTAGCAATTCACGAGTTTAATAGCAATTTTACCTTATATGTAACTGGAGATAATTTCTTGTAAATTCGCATCGGTCCATGCCATAGATGCCGCAACTTCTTGCTGAGTCCCTTCTTCATCTTGGGAGAATAAACCCAAACTTTCTGGCCCAGATCATACTCTGGGAAGTTTGAGTGTTGATCATACTGCAACTTCATCCGCTGTTGCGCTCTGTGGATATTTGCTCGTGCCAGCTCTTGGGCAGTCTCCAGATGTTCTGCAACGGATGAGGACAGATCTTTTGCCGGGATTAAACTGACATATCCATTGGGAGGCGGGGCTCTCGTCCGTACAATAAGAAAAACGGTGAATCCCCTGTAACTTCGGAGGGGCTAACCTGATAAGCTAGTAAAACGGATTGTAAATGTTTGTGCCAGTCTTTTTGGTCTGTGCTGACATAATGGAAAGAGATTGAACGAGTGTGCCTTTCAGTCTTTCTACCAAACCGTCTGTTTGGGGATGGTAGCTAGTAGTATACACTTTCTCGGTGTTAACAAGACAACAGATTTCTTTCAAAAGCTTAGAAAGAAAATTCTGACCGCGATCCGAGAGAAGAGTACGAGGAGCCCCATGTCGACCAATGATCTCGTGGACAAATAATTTTGCTATGATGACAGCGTCAACAGTTGGGACGGCAAATGCTTCTGGCCATTTTGTTAAATAATCTGAAAACACAACAATGTAACGGACATCCCAGACTTAAAAACTGGCAGGGGGCCAACACAATCAACCCCAACCCTATCAAAGGCATTTTCAACAGGAATAGGCAAAAGGGGAGCTTTATTGGTAGCATGTGGACGCTTTTTCATAGCGCAATAAACACACGTGCAACACCAATGCTGCACGTCATTAAACATGCCTCGCCAATAGTAACGCATTCTCAACTACTCATAAGTTTTGAAAGTCTCCATATGACCAGCTGTCACGTCATTGTGACCTAAGGTCAAGATTTCGTGATGCAACGTGCTTGGATTAACCAGTTGAGGCTGTATGCCAGAGCGCCCACGGCCTGTAGGAGTCCATAAATGACATAATAGACCATTATCGTCAAGATAATAATCATCTATGACTCGGGAGTTGCACGAGCAGTTCGATTGTCTTGGGGAAATATCTCATATTCCAGATATGAGATAATATCCACCAAATCGGGATCTTTGCGCTGCATGTCAAAGATTTTGGCTGTTTGAAGACCTGGAAGGTCAAGTGCGGCAATGTAGGGGCGACGAGAAAGCCCATCAGCATTGGCGTTTTTCTTGCCAGCACGATATTGGATGTCAAAATGGTGCTGTTGTAGGTATAAAGACCAACGAGCTAAACGGCCTGTTGGGTCTTTAACATTGATCAACCATCACAAAGCATGGTGGTCGCTGTGTACTGTAAAAGGCCGCCCAAGCAAATAAGGTTAATAATATTTAATGCCAGCTACAACAGCCAAGGCTTCTGGTTCTGTAGTGCTATAGTTTCTTTCAGCTGGGTTAAGTTTACACCCTGCGTATGCAATAACAACCCCTTTGTTGTTCTGAATTTGTCCCAAAATCATGCTAATCCCTTCATTGCTTGCATCAACATAAAGGTGAAACCTTTGGTGAAAATCGGGAAAGGCTAAAATAGGGGCACTCAAAAGGGCTTCCTTAAGCTGGAGAAAGGAGGCCTGACAGGCATCTGTCCACACAAATAGTGCATTTTTCTTGGTGAGGTCATGTAAAGGTGCAGCAATAAGACTAAAATCGCGGACAAATTTCCGATAATACCCACTTAAGCCTAAGAAAGCGCGAACATCGCGAACCTGAGAACCCTGGGACGAGCAAAGCTATCCCTCAAGGATCTTATTTCATCACGCAACTCCTGATGGAGTTCCACGCACAGCTTCCAAAACTCGCCTAACAGATCGTTGACAGATCTGTCAGCGACATTGAAAGCTGCCACCTTCTTTTCTACACCAGGTCCAGCTGGAACAGCAGAGTGTGACGTAAATTTGTCGACCACTTTATACAAAATTTCTTTCTCCGTATCTTTTTCAGAATCCTTGCGATTTTCAGCATTTGTCCGATCGACCAACACTTTCAAACAAGCCAAATTTTCAGCGGTTTGGTAATCTGCAGGTTTATGCATTAGCACTTCGCGTTTAATTTCGTTCCTTAAACCATCAACAAAAAAATGCATTTGGTCTGCTTTAGAAACACCTAGCCTCTGACAAGTACTGTTTATAAATTCAATATATGAATCCAAATATTCCTTTGCGCCTTGTTTGCTGGAACTAAGCGACTGTCGTAAGCGCCACTTAAAATAGTCAGATAAATCTATTTTTTAAAGCATCCGTTAATGCCTTAAAATCTGTGTGCATATGTGGTTCTAAAGAAAAATAGTTTGTTTCTGCAGGACCCTACAAATGACTCGCCAAATCGGCCGCCATAGCTGCAAGATCTAAATGACGAGCACCGGCCTGAATGCGGTTAGCAAATTTTTGGAGCCATCGCTCAATATCCTGTGATACATAACCGGAAAAACGTTCCAATTTTGTGGCCTTAGCCGGTGAAACTGGTGCCTTATCAATACAGTCCACTAAATTGAAGATCAAAATATTCATTTTGTTGGCGCAAAAGCCGTTCCAAGTTTTGGACAGTTTCGTCAACCTCCGTGTCGCTCATGCTAGATTCAGAGTCACTACGTTTATTGTCTCATTTCTTCTATTAAAGGAGATTCGCAATCTCCGTGGCGAAAAGCAGATTTGCTGCGTGTGACAATGCCCGGCCGACGTTTCGACATGCACTGCTCTTGATTAAGAATAACGTCAAGGAAAAAATAGTATATATATAGGGAAAGGAAAAAAAAATTAGCTAAATAGCTATGTAACATACCTAGAAACTAAAATTAAAAAAGTCAACAGATTCAAGTCCTCCTAAGTCCTCACCGTCTTCCTCCCACAGTTCCAGTTCTTCCAAAAAGTTTATGTAATCTTTTAGGTCTTCCTGAGAGATGTCAGGATCGACTTCTCGCTTTACGGCTTCTAGGAGGTGGCCCTCCTCATCTCCCGCAGCAATCACTATCACCTCTGGCTCAGGCTTTGTTTCCACGCACGGCGGAGATAAAGTCTTCCGACATACGGTACTTGCTTGGGTTCCTAAACTAGTGTGGGATGCGAGATTTTACTCTTCTGGGGAACTGCCTGGGTTTCTGCACCACTGTGGAAGAACTAATTCGCTCTTCTGGAGGGATATCGAAGCACATGAAACATTTTGATAATGAGGAATTGGTCTTGTCATGCTTGGGAGCGACTGACATGAGGATGTTAACAAGTGATAATATTGAAATTTAAATTTAAGTCTGAATGCCGAAAAAGAACTGACAAAGACAGTCTTTGTCAGTTCTTTTTCGGCATTCAGACTTAAATTTAAATTTCAATATTATCATTAACCGTGAGTGCCACGCAGCAAAAAACATTTTAATGGATGTTAACAAGTCTTTGGCAACCTTGGGAAAATTTTAATAGCACTTGAGTTATTGCAAAACAAACAAAAATGTAATGCCATTGTGGTATGGCCTGAAAAATGGTCTCAGAATGAATTGATAAGGTGTTGAAGAGCTATTTCGCTCTTCTGGGAGGACTACCCAAATGGTAGAGAACCAGATAACAGTTTCTTCTCCTTACCTTTCTTCTTTATTCTCCTTCTGCTTTCTCCTTACTTTACAAGCTTGTTTCTGCTTCAACGTTCTTCTTACTTCTCCTTCTTACTTACTCTAGTTCACAATGCTCTTTTTATGTTTCAATATTGTTAATTGATTATACTAATTGATCACCAGTTGACTGATTGCAACATATGTTTTGCTTGATTATCATATAATTAAAGCTGGCATTAAATGATCTTTGCAAAACTTTTCTTATATGAAAAGAGTTGCTTAATAGTATATGAATATAATCAGACTAAAGTTAAAACTACAAGTTGTATTTTGGTGAAGTTATGTTTAAGTTATCATATGTTTTAACCAAAATCACAGTTATTAGTTTGGTTGTAGTAAACAAAAGACAACACCCTTTATTCTGTATTGACCCAATTGCAGAAAGTGGGTGAGAGATAAGGAGAGAGATATCCACCGTGGTAATGTCGAGGGTAATGTTCGTTGTGGTCAGCCAGTCAAGTAAATTGTGTGTGAGCAGCGGGTGCTGTGTTTCTTGGTAGAGGAAGATCAGATGCAGAGTGGGATAAATGTCCAGCTGATGGGAATATCTCGGTTGTAAGGATTTCTGAAGGATTTCCACACATATTCGTTTTGAAAACAAAAATAGATGCATAGTGCAAAAACATCCAGTACGTTGGTGCGGGCGTAGGGCAGAAACACATGACGTGACTGGGGTGTCACAGAAGTGTCCCATGTAAATGGCAAATCCCTATTCAGTGATACTGAGAAAGATTACCAGCAAATCGTCTGGAAGTCGGATTCTGGAAGACAAAGAATGTCAGAATTGTGGTGTTTCTGGCAGCCATTGCACCAGTGATGCAGTGACTACAAAAATGCCTCAAAATACTTGGAGACGTTCGCCAGTTATCGTGCTGACCGGCTCATCCACAAGTTGCCCACTTGTCCCTGGCGTCAGATCAGTGTATTCCTATTTCACGGACGAGTCATCAGGGGCACTTTGGTTGAGCATGATCTCTGGCATGGAAATAGAGAAAACCACAGTTAATACACATATGGAGAAGGCTTAAGGCAAGTGCGAAATAAGCCACGTAATCTGTTGTTGTGGTGACAAAGGATTCCTGGATGTCTTTAGGTGTTGAAGGTTGCGTCGAGCTCTGCCAAAATAGTTTTGTTGAATTGTATAGGTGGTGGAATGTCAAAATGAGGGTGGTTCAATGGTGCTATACTGATATTAGTTGTAGCGGCAGACCATGATACGAATTATAAATTGTAGTCGGAGGCCACTGGTACCGAGACAGTCATGTGCACTGGACAGTGACCAAGCCCTGTGACGATGCCTCGAATGTTTGATTACATGGAAACTGGGGCAAGTGCCATCATCTTCAATGAGTCAGGGGGGATTCTCAGATGAATCCAATTGGGTGGTATGAGCTTCCCCAAGGGGGCTAACCACACATGAAACTTCTATTGGTTCGTCAAAAATGTCTTCAGTTTCATTGACATCTATCATTGAAGTTGGTCCTCCTCGTCTCCTACAGCTATAATAACTTCCAATTGTGGTTCAGTTGGCTCTGGCTCAGGTTTTTGTTCTGACTTTGGCTCTATGTATGGAGACAATTATTCCGTTGTGGAATTGCTGGGTTTCTGCACCAGTGTGGGAGAGCGAAGTCTTACTAAAATCACAGTTAATAGTTTTGTTTGTAGTAAATAAAAGACAACGCCCTTTTTTTCTGTATTGACTCAATTGCAGAAAGATAAGGATAGCTAGGAATACTAAAGTTTCCAATGCTAAATTAACAAAGACTCCAAAAAACACTTTTTAAAGATAATCTTTGGAAAGAGGGGAACAAGTGTGAAGAGAACTAAATTGACTCTTCTAAGGGAAAAGCTCGACGGTAGAAAACAGATAATAACTTCTTCTCCATAGCTTTCTTCTTTATTCTTCAGCTTTCTCCTTCTTACTCTCTTCTTATTGCGTAAACATATATTTAAGATTACTTGATTGATTGCAACATCTGGTTCGCTTGATTAACATATTATTATAGTGAAAGTAAAATGTTCATTGCAAAACTTTTCCTATGTGAAAAGAGTTACTTAATAGTATATGAATATAATCAGACTTGCACTTTGTATTTCTAGAGTTATGACAAAATTTAAAAAAAAAATTTAGTTTCTTCGATTTCCCTCATTTTTTGTGGAGAGTTAGCTATCGTCTAAAAAGTGAGATTGGCAAAGTTTGAAGTTTATCCGATGAAAAGTTTTTAAGACAAATCGCCGGAAGAACATCTTGCAAAAGTAAAAGAACATCTTGATAGATGAGATGTGGTTTCCTGGTCCCCCCACCAGTATGATGGTATTACTCCGTTTGTATACTGTAAATTGCTTGCAACAGCAAAACAGATTTAACAAGTTGTTGCCATAGCAATCACGGAGGGTGTCATCCAGTGACCGGCTGGATTTATTGTCGCCAGGATAACTGAAAGTATGCTGTTGTCATCTAAACTAATATCCATTGGTATGTCGACTATAGAAGTACAGTAGCTTGTGAAAGTGATGGACAGACTTTCTCAACACGGGATTAGATAGACAGGTCTATATTGAGATCTGTTGGTTTCAACCAAGAAGTTGAGGTTGACGAGCTTCTTGATGCGAGAAAGGGCGACGTACGCTCCGCCGGGAGGAAGGATAGCTGCATCGAACCACACGATCACCCGTTCCAGTGTTTGCCCTTGAGCTTTGGTTACTGTGAGGGAATAGGCCGGTACGAATGGATGCAAAGTCCATCTCTGCTGTTGTCGGTACACTGTGACTGGGTAGGTGGCTGCAATAAAACCAGTTGGCAACTTCAGAAATACGGTCGCTCCTTGCACATGGATAACTGTTGCTCTTCTGCCGTTCACGACGCCATTCTTATCTCTGTTCTGTGTGACTAATACTGAGAGACCACAGTAGATAGGCATTGGAGGCATTGCACAATCATACTGTATGATGCCTGCTCGACAGCCTGTGAACAAGCGATTTAAAGCGACCGTGTTGATTCTGCAACTGGCGTTTCTAGAAATGGTTAGAAACGTGGCGTCAGAATATTGAGTTAAAACGTTATACAGATGGTCATCAGTAACTGTATTTTTACTGACGAGAACATGGCCTTCTTCCAGCTCACGTATGAAGTTTATCGTTGGCATGTAGTATCGCAGATGATTTAGCATGTCGTAGTACCTTTGATCTTGACAACGGTGCTGTGTCACTAGAACGTACTTTGTTACCAACAAGTAAAACTTCCTCTTCTCAAGGATGCTCTTGGCTTTGACCGTTCAAGTTCCTTCTTGGGCAATAGGTTGTTGTTGTTGAGGATCTCCAGATAACAGCAGAACAGGACGCATGGGCAGATCCTGAAGAGTACGTAATATGTGGTCAAAGATCTTTTCAGGTATCATGGAGATTTCATCAATGAGCAGCAAATCGTAGTCACTGAGGAGCCAGTTAACAGAAGGACGATCTGAACTCTCCACTGGATATCGAAACATGGCGTGGACAGTGTCTATATACACATCCTCTTCAAAAACTGAGCGATACATACTGGCGAGAAAACCCGTTGGTGCTGCGATTGCTACTTTAAATCCCCTGACGACGGCGCGTTCTACGGCGACTGAAACCACATGAGTTTTACCAGTTCCTGGTTTGCCAACAACTAGAATAAACTTTTTCCAGTCGATTGAGTTACTGGCAGGTGTATCTTGTTCATTTCTATCGTCACAGGTGATGTCTACTTCGTCGAAGTCACTGTCAGGGTGTTGTCTTTTGTTTACTATAAACCAATTACTATAAAGAAGCAAAAGTAGTTTTTAAAAGCTAATGAATTAAGAAAAGGAAAACTAGTGTCAGTTTTGGAGACAAGCTGTCCCAACCTCTGACTATTAGTTATATGGGTTCTATTTTAAAAGTCACGTACAATAGAGAATTTTCAGTTCATCGGTTTTCAACTGTCAGCAATAAGGTAAAATTGCAAGATATAAAATAAAAGACAGTTTTAGCGTAATAATGGGTATTGTTGAAGAAAACTTTCAACACAGAGTTTTACGGTCATTAAAACTCAAGACTTCAAAGGAGAGCAACTCGCTTTCTGAGGAATACTTGTTTATTCTTCTGATGTTTTCACTTCAAGAGTTTTTACAGCAATCGTCTTATTTGAAGTTGTCCAAGTCATTTTATAGCGATGGGTACATGTCATGAAATGTCAACGGTGTAGCCGTGATTGAGTGACAGTTATCTCAAATTCAGGCTAACGTAATGGTTGCGCAGTGGGTTCCAGGCAGAGATATGCCTACATTTTAGAATGATTACCATAAATCTGCTCAAGGAAGGCAACATTGTCAAAACCATTTTTGTATCTAAATTTTACCACTATTGTGACGATAAGTTTTTCCTACTTTGGCGCGGAAGGGAAACTGTAAACTTGAACGATACTTCTTGAGTGAAAATGACTTTACGCGGGGAAACTTAGCTCTTGAGCGACCACGCTTGCAGCGGAGAAAAGGCTCGTCACAACCTCGGTACACGGGGATCTACTAGCAAGGACTTCTTAGGACTCGGCAAATACAACAGACGTCGGCCAGCATAGGTTTATTCGTCTCTGACTCTCACCAACTAACGTTTACAATTGTACTTCTATATATAGTGCCATCAGAGCAGAGTACAAGTTCCTCTATTGTTAAAGTAAAATTACGAGCACGCGTTTGTGCCTCACGAGAACAAAAGAACTACTTAGAAATCCTAGGACACGTAGCATTCTGCTTTGTTACCAAAATTGAGTGACAACTTAGAACACTCCCCTTAAAGAAATTACATTAAAATTTTACGAGAGCAGAAGAACTTTGCTTCCATTAACCTTAAGAACAAAGAAACACTGGACTCTCTCTGATGAGTGAAAGGAAATGACTACTTAAATATTCTTTTCAAAACTCTATCTATTGAAAACGCACGTGGTGGAGGTTTGCCAGCTGTACAACTTGTACACGTTTCTACTTGAATACATTACTAAACTACAAAACCCAACTTTTGGCCTATTTCATTTTCAACACGAATTTTTGAAATTTAAGAATGAAAAATACACAATTACGAGTCTAAATACTATGGCTATAAAGCTGTATGAGTGACACGGAACCCTAACCTTAAATAAGCGAAGCGATTAGCGAACTGACAAATAATGCTCTGAATAAAACTTGCACAATACTATTTTGGTCAATGCGAGAAGTGTAACTCCACTAAATCCCTCTCTAAAACGTTTTTAACAACAATTGTCACGATTTTGAATTCCCTCCCGTAACACTATCGCCGGACCATCCCATCAAAATAAAACAACCTGAACAATATAAAAATTACAAGCAACGTTTTTATTGTTTAAAAAACTTACAATTGTAAACGAAACATGAGTAAAAATAAAGCTTAAAGATTATTGTTATTTACAAGAATTACAAGGTGTTAACCTTCTTCATCGTTTGTGATAGGCTAGATTTAGCCCAACCTTCTCTAACTTGGTCCAACCCTTTTCCATATCATTAAAGTTACCACATGTTTTCGAGCTGGAACGTGCCTCAATTAGCCAACAGAGCTTTTTATGAATTGACACCAGGACTTGCGCCTTTGTGTGAAGAGTGAGCAGATTTCATAAATAATTAAACAGCTCTAACGTTAAGTCCAAAATAAGTCACTTAAATTGATACAGTTTTACTGAAAAATAAGACAGTAAAATAAGGATAAGTTACTCTAACTAAAAACACTATTTCCAGGAAGGGCGCTTAGAAAAACTTGACCTGAGTTTTATTTCATTATCTTAATTCGACACCTATCGGAGCATAAGGCCAACAGATGAATCAGTGTGTCAATATTTCAATATCGCAAACATTTTTACTAATAACCTGTTGCTCAGTGACATACAGATAAATGAAAATAACGAGTAAACCTTCGAATGCTTTTTATCCCATGAATATACGATATTTATCCCTTTAAAATTATTACTTAATATTTTAATACATAACCTTCCAAGCAAAAAAAACAAGTTTCCCTTTTTACCATTACATAAAATAAATAATTGTGCAAGTCTGTTCATTGTCTGCATTTTTATTGTTTAACTGTATTACCTTTGGTTCTACTGAACATTCAGAAGGTTGCGTTTTTTAAAGTTAATTATCTAAATTCTTAATTATCTAAATTATCTAAATTCAACATTGATCCCATTATCTAAGGGAAGTCCCATGTCATCACTTATCTAAAATTGATTTTAAAAGAAACATAATTATAGAAGTTTCTAGAATATTGAAATATTCTTACATGCGAATATATCTTATGTTTTAGAGTTTTAACTTGCTAAAAGATACAACTTTTTTCAGATTTTCATGTGTCTACCGCGTTGGTTTCTTGTGCTTGTAGGTCTTCCTTCCTTCTGGACAACTACTTTCCGTCTTCAGCTCGTTATCACCACTCGTATGGGCGCACAACGCGCTGGCTTCTACTTCGCCTCAGGAGACTGATGAGTATTTGGCGATGTGTCCTGCAAAAGTGGCACCTGCCTTATTTGACGATCGTAAAAATGTGTTAATACCTTAGGCAGTGTCCTTGGCAGCCAGAGAGGTTTTGTTAGCACTCTGATTTCGCCACATCCACAACCACTAAGACCAGGCATCCAACAGTGAGACACTCACTCAAGCTTTCGGCTGACTCGCCTGGACGCCTGAAACGGTGGACAGCGAGAGGAAAACCGCAGAACGTCGAGGGTTTGACCACCACTTTGTAGAATAAGCGTTGTAGGGGGACTAGCAGCTTATCCTACACTCAATTGTTCAGGATTCAGTAAAGCAGACTTCAGTAGTTGGCTCTGACTTTTTCTCTTGATTAGACTTGATTAGTTCTTTTCAGTTCAGTTACTTTCATTCATTCATTCATTCTTTATTTGCCATATATACAACATGTTACAGAGCAAGATGAAAATAATAAAGGATTTGAGAAAAAAGTGAATGGCGAGGAGACCTGAAAGAAACCACGAGGCTTATAATGAGTCCGGTTTCCTCACTTAAATCACTTCACAATGTTCTGCTTAGAATGTTTCTCACATAGCTTTTATCTTGGCTGTAGATCTTCTGGATATTCCAAGTCCACTTCTAGGAAGCAGGGAGTTGTTCTCCAATCCCTGAATGATGAAAGCCATCAAAGTTTCCTGTTGGAAGTAGTTGGCACATTGCCCATCCATAAAGACCATTTGCATCCAGATAGGAGATGAACTTTGTTGGTTCTTTTGGATTGAAATTCTCCATTTATGGATTATTTGCTTTTCCATATCTGTTGGATATCATGGAGATTCCTCCTCTGAGGCCTTTTTCAATCATCAGCAGCATGTCTGGATCATTCAACAATTTCAGTTGCACTCCTGTGAATTTCAAAGCAGCATCCCAAGAAAGTCCTGGGGCAGTATAATACCAAGCTGGATCAAGCTCATAATTTTCCAGACAAATGTTTCGGAATTCTTCAAACACGTCTGCTAATAACAGAACGTCAGATTTCAGATAGACTAATAATCTCCCATGGTTTTCAAGCGCCATTCTTTCCAAATCCTCTTTGCATGTTCATAGTCTTCATCTGAAATATATGGGGCCATAAAATCCTTTGAAAGGACAACTTGAATACGATCCTGAAACTGGCGAAGTCCTAGAATGGAAAGATCAGCCATATAACAAAGTGTATGAAATTTCTGCTTACCATGACATCTGTTGTGATCGAGTTAAAACTGGAAGAACAACTAAAGGAGATTGTGACAGAGATGGTTTCTGAACTTGACAAGATTCCCTATGGCGACATGCCAAAATGGGGACAGGCAGCAAGATTTATTATAAATACTAAACAAAAATTAGGATTAGGAGCAAAAAACGTAAAAGAAGTTGAGTAATGATTGGTCTCAACTTCTTGCTGAAGAACTCCACAAACCAATCAAACGTAAATTTCCAAAGAAAAGAGTAATTGCAAATGGAATAGATCATATTTGGGCAACTAACAGTTTAATATCCTGGCCGTTAAGGTTAGCTATAACTGTAAGATCTTGTGGTCATGGTCTGCAACTGACTGTGTCAGATGGCGGATCTTGAACTGTCATGAGGGTTGGAACAGGTTGGGGTGCCTCCGGTCCTGACTCAGTTAGGGGCTGCAACAAAGTGCTCAAGGCTTTTTCTAAGTTTTCGGTTTAGCTGGAGTCCGCTCTGCGTCGCAAGATTGAATTGAAAGTCCGGGCTAGTTCTTCAGTATCCAGTAATGTTTCCGGCATGCGTTCCAGTACCATGATTTTTATGGATGGCTTTAATCCCTCAGGCAAAGTAGGTAACTTTTTCAATCTCGGAACAATCTAACCCACTAAACATTTCATGCATGCTGTTGAGATAATCTGATAGTGGCTCGTCATTTCCTTGGCGGTTCTTTTGCAGTGAGACTAATAACTGCCTTTTGACCCAAGTTCTATCTTTAGTGGAATATCTTCGTTTTAACACTTGTTTCAAATGCTCGTAATGTTGGGTTTCCTCCTCGGGTAGCTCGAACAAGAACATTTCAGCCGGTCCACCTAGATTGTTTACTACCTGGAATATCGCAGCGGATATCCGGGCGTGCTGCTGCTGCTGTGTTTATCTAGCTTCGTTGTTGTCTTCACTAGTTTCACTGCTAGTGTCTTCTTCAATTTCTGTACTAAAATTACAACTTGATTCTTCTTTGTTATTCTGAAAATTACGATCATTGGTATGTTTGTTTTGGTGAATTAACTTACGAATGCGAAGGCTGATTAGCATTGTCTTTTGAGGCGTTGAATTCTTCACTTGGATCATCAACCGAGTCTCTAATATCTTCGAGTTCAAGGCCGATGTGTGCTGGACTGGATTGGGTGATCTCACGAGGAATGATTGGCGATAACACGGGAGAGACTGACGGGCTGATGTGGCCTTCTGATTCTAATACGCTCAGGGAAATAATGGATTCGCTGCCATGGTCTAAACTGATATCTACGACTTCTCGATTGGTTCTGTTCGCTTGATCGGGACAGGAAAATGCTGTGGAACGTCTCTGTTGAGCTTCTCTCTGGGACGAACAGGAGCTTGCTTGAATTTTGTTGCCGATTTCTTTGTCTCCTTGCGATGGAAAGGGTAACTCGACAAGCAACGCTTCTCTCTCTCTTCGTCAGATAAATCGACTTTAATATTCCGGTTGATTTTAGGCGTACTTGACTTAACAATGGAAACGTTTATCCTATGGCTTCTTAAATTATGTCTATGTAATCTGCTTTTTTCACTGACTGCATAAGTTACATGTACATGGTACAAAGAACTTGTACTCACGATTTTACTTGGGCGAATTTCCTCTTGTTCGTCGCACCAAGGGTTACATCACTTAGGTTGACTGGACTGGTTTGGATTTTCTTCTCCTTGCTCGTCTGTCCTCTTCGGAAGTCCGCTAGTACCACTTGTTCTGCCAACAATGTGACAATTGGTTTTTCCTTTCCCAAGCGGGGAAATGAAACTGAAAACTTGAACAATACTTTTCTGAAATAACACCTTTTACGCAGGGAAACTTAGCTCTGAGCTAACCACACTTGCAGCGGAAGAGAGGTCTCACCACTAACCTCAGTACACGGGATCTGCTAGCAGAACTTCACGAGACAACAGAAAATCAGTCAGAACTTCAGCTAAGCAGGTTTATTCTGAATTAGGATCTAACCAACTAATGTGTACAATTCTCGTCTACTTATAGTAGAGCAAGACAAAAGGTACAAATTTTCTATTGCCACATGCACGGGTCGTGGCACACGAGAACAAAGGACTTATATTAAAAAGTTCATCGGTTTTCAACTGTCAGAAATTCGGTATAATTGTGAGATATAAAATAAAAGAGAGTTTTAATGTAACAATGGGTACTGCCTTTGGTTCTACTGAACATTCGAAAGGTTGCGTTTTTTTAAGTTGTTTACACCAAATTCTTAATTATCTAAATTAAACATTGGTCCCATTATCTAAGGGAAGTCCCATGTCATCACTTTTCTTAATTGATTTTAAAAGAAACATAGAAGTTTCTAGAATATTGAAATATTCTTAGATGCGAATATATCCAATGTTTTATAGTTTTAACTTGCTAAAAGATACAACTTTTTTCAGCTTTTCATGCATCCACCGCGTTTATGACATCTTACAAGAACAAAAATTCTATTTCACCACTTTTCCACACAATAGCTCATACGGTGCCTTCCAAGCTCAAAAAGAGCTTTGTATTTATAAAGAAGGAAGTAATGGACATTATTAAAGTTCCTGAGAACCACAATGGTAATAAATATAAATAATGCAATTTTTTATTTATCATTATATTAAATTAGATTTCTTTCATTAAAATATCTTAATTAACTATAACCTTTTAATGTACTTTTTATGAAAAGTATATTTCTCTTTTCACATTATTGACCCTAAATATGTTCTTTCTTTATTTCTTTCTTTCTTTCTGTACGAACAATGTGAGCCAGTACCCTTCTCAATGTATGAACAATTTGGCTCAATACCCCTCAATATATCAACAAGTTGAATCAGTAACCAATTGTATGAGTAATTTGAGTCCCATTGCCATTGCATTTACTATAAATGACACCAGAAATGAAAAAGGATGAGAAGTAGGTTGCAGTGTTGATTAAATTAACATAGCTAAGGCTGGGACCGTGGCCTCGTGCATTAAGATGATATGGATTATTATCTGCCAGTTCAGCTATATCCATTACTCTACAGCGCTCCAAGGGATTTCCTTGTAGATAACAAAAAATATTAATTTGGGGCAAACATATTTTAATAGTGAGATATGGTAAATTGATAAATTACACAAAATTTAAAAAAAAAGTTCCATATTCTTTTTCTGTGTTCTTTTGTTAGTGCTGATTGAGTATGTGTAATTTCAATGCGTAAACTGTTGACATCTTTTTCTGGAATCACCGATTCAAAGGTCATTCTTGTAATTTCCGTTTGTCCCAAAAAAACTGAAATAAGAAAACAAAATAAACATTTTTTAACTATAATGTGGTTCAATTCTCAATCCAGAAATGTAATGTTCGAATGCAAATAATGAACAAGTGGTTCCCCTGGGGTAACAAGTGCGTGGGAGAATTTGACTGACAATAATGTGTGGTACCTGAAATAGAAAGTGGATGGCCTCCACAAGTTGGCAAATATGTGTCGCGAGTTTGTGTATTGAGATGTTAGTCTTGCATAAGTCATTAGAACTGATTTCTAAAATGAGTAAAGTGGGTTGAAATGTGGCAATTACATGTAAGTCATGTGCTCGTAGTTTGTCAACTGTTCGTCCCCCGATCCCGTGAAAACGAACAGGAGGGTCACCTGGTAGGAAGAAGTGTCGATGAATACAAGGGAGGTTGGTTTCTGTTATAAATTTATCCAATCGCCATGCGAAGGAGAGGCCTAAGACCAAAATACAAGGAGGCGGGTGTGATGACATACTGACTTGGTTCCTACCTATGAAGAAAAGTAGTGAGGAGGGACTTATTAAACATGTTGGGTATCCAAATGGAATTGTTCAAGTAGACATGGATCTAAAATGTTTGAGGAAGGTTCCCAAGTTGCTTCTAGGTGGGGATATCCTGCCCATTTAATGAGGTACTGTATATGTCCATTCCTTTTCTAAGATCATAAAATTCTTTCCGAGTTAAAGATCATTTCATTATCAATGGTATAAGGGGCCATGCTAACATTAGGTGCTGTTGGTGGTTGTGTCTGTAATGGAGGGGTCAGGGCAGTGGGGGGCTCTGTATCTATGGCGGGGGGGGGGGGGGACTTTTGGGAGGTAAATTGTCAAATGGATGGAAAGGTTCATCATGAACATATCCAGCTGGAGGGTCAATGGGACTATCATTTGGGTCGATGTACAATTTCATGCGATTGGCATGGACGATAGAACTCACGACTTTGTTGCAACAAGTGTGTAGATGATAATGAACTGGACTAAGTTGTTCGAAAAGGCGATATGGCCTATGATAATTAAAATTTTGTAAGTTTCTTAGAAAGCCCCTTGTATGTCTTTGGTGTGAAAACCCAGACCTTTGTTCCTTTCAGGAATTCAGGGTTCCTAGTAATACTCTTTCTTTTTCTGCTGGGTGTGTTGAATATTTTCGCGAACAATTTTCTGAGCAAGTTCAATTTGAGTTACTATCCTATGTCAATGTTCGGCTATGGAGCTGGCAGGGTCCCCTGGGGGTGATAAGCTTACGTCCATTGGTAACCAAACCTCACTTCCATGCAACAAATAAAAAGGTGTTTCCCCTGTAGATTCTGAAGGTGATGTGCAGAACGCAAACAGTGCAGCTGGAATAAAAATGTCCCAATCTTTCTGATTTTACTAACAAACATGGATAATGTTTGACATAGGGTGGAGTTCATGCATTCGACGAGCCTGTCTGTTTGTGAGTGATATGCTGCGGTGTTTAGTTTCCTAATGTGATGTAATTTGCATACTTCAGTGACTAAGTTAGAGAGAAAATTTTTACCCTGATCCGAGAGTAAGGTCCTGGGTGCCCCGTGCCTAGGAATGATTTCATTTGTTAAAAGTTTAGCAATCATGACAGCATCTATGTTAGGAACTGCAAAAATTTCATGCCATTTTGTAAGATATTCCATTAATACTGTGATGGAAGTTTTTTCCACCTCGAACTAAGGGAAGGCTTTACAGGTCTTGGCGATTGAACAGAGAGAACTATAACTTAAATGGGCAACTCCCTTGCAAGGGAGAGTCGTCACTCTCAGAAGGTACGGGATTAAACCTTGAACTGGTATGCAACAGAAAGGCAATCAAGAAACCTGACTTGGTTCCAACAGCGTTTATTCCTGACTTGTGAACATAATCCCACTAACAATTGTAAACTAGGCTCTTATATACGTAAGGTACAAGTGTTCAAGTAGAAAGGTTGAGTACGAAACATTAGTGCTATAATACAAAGTACATAAAAGTTAATAGTTCGTTGGTTACCCCAGTTGATTAGCAGTAAGCCATTCAGCGAAGCCTATTGCCTTAGTGACTGTATAAATTGGCATGTCTTCTAGTATGGTATTCACCAGAGGACAGTCCACGTCTTCCAAGTTTCTGACCAAGATTGGGACAGCAAGTTCAGTCAAAATGTACAACTTCTCACGGCCCTTGGTCTATATAGTAATGACAGCCGTGACTGGAGCAGCTTGCTTGAAGAGGTTCAGCAGCATGTCCTGAAAGAACGTTTACAAGCATGTGTTGAGAGGGCATTGTGGCAGACCCACAGAGTTGAGAGACCATCTGTGCATGTCTGCGAATGGCGATAAACATGTATTTCTAAGTAAATTCTAAAATGGTGATTAACTAACAAGTTCAAGTAAGCCAATTGTTTATTGTAGTCGAGCTAACCGGGTGTAAGTCAGAAATAACTTGTTTCATAGCAGCGACTTGATTCGTGAGTTGGCCATCGAGTAAACGAAAGGTCTGTTTGAGTGAATTCATAGTGGAATATTATCAAAATGACAATTGAGTGATTGGGAATGTAATTTCAAAAAGGTTTCATCATTATGTGTCCATGGAATGTAACAAAATGAATTAGAAGTGAATATTGGCAAATGAGTTATGTGATCAGGACATGTGCCTAGACCTTTTTGTTGGGATGCAAAGGTTATTCACAAAGGAAATGATACAGTTAGTGGGGTGACTTAAACCGTATGAGATGAACTGTTAGTATTGTTAAAAACTTGTAATAAACCTTGTTGAGTAGACAAATAATAGCGTCCTCCTAAATGAAGTAGATCGTGAATGTTAAAACAATCGGGCGCTTTTTGGCGACAGTAAACAAAATTCAATTTAGTGTGTTGGTTCCAAGGTAGTCCTAAGCATTGGCCAAGGTAGCCTTAAGCATTGACTGTTTGTAAAATGTGTTGAGGACAGACAAAAGTTACGTCTGTGTGGAGGAGTAGTTCTCCGTGTTTGTCTCCGCTCCTTAAAGGGCACGACTAGCGTACGCTGTTGGCCTAATTCTACCATCTTGTTTCTGCGACAACACCGCTCCTAGACCATCATTAGAGGCGTCTACTTGAAAAATAAAAGGCTTCGTGTAGATAGGGTAGGCTAACACTGGCGGACTGATCAGTGCTTGTTAAGGCTGTCAAATGCTTTCTGGTACTCCTGGTTCCAATCACCTCCAACAGACTTGCTTCTCTGCTTCCCATGCTTGCCACCTTCGTCCAGCTTGGAGACCAACTCACGTAGGGGTCTTGCCAGTTGCGCAAAGTGTAGGACAAATCTGCGGTAGTATGAGGCAAAGCCAAGGAACGATCTCAGGTCTTTGAGAATTCTGGGTTGTGGCCAGTTTGGCACTTCTTCTGTCCTGGCAGAATCGGTGGCGACACCGTCAGCAGACACCACATGTCCAAGGTACATCACCTTCGGTTGGAGAACTGACATTTCTTGGCCTCGATCTTCAGTCCATGCTCTCGCAGCTAATGGAACACCATCTCCAGGCACTGCAGTTAAGTCTTGATGTCTTGACTGAAGAGAATGATGTTGTCCAGGTAGACAATCAGGACTTCCAGTAACTCATCACGGAAAATGGTCTGCATAACACGCTGAAAGGTGGCAGAGGCACCGAGACCGATCGGCATTCGGTTGTACTCTAACAGTCTAAAGGGTGTGGTGAAAGCTGTCTTGTGCCGGTTTGTGGGGTCAACGTCTACCTGGTTGTAGGCGGAGGCCAGATCAATGGTGGAGAAGTACATGGCTCCAGCTATAAGACATCCAGGCTCTCGTCTATCCTAGGAAGAGGGTAAGCATCACGCTTGACCCACCCGATTCGCGTATAATTAACCGCATATAAGCGGGTCTAATTAACATCGAATTACCGCATGCAAGCGGTAAAATAGGCCCTATTTACCTAACAGTAGTATTCTTTATATTACTGACGTTAGACACAGAACTGAGAGAAAATAGCTTCAGTTTAGCACTGATCTGCAGTGTTTAGGGTTAAGCACTGATTTTAAAACGGTTAGCTTTCATTTATGGTTATGGGTAACTATAAATATGTTAAAAATTACGGTTCTTCTCAGCTTGCCCTTCTTGGTGTAGTGGATATGGGTATTAGTTATGAAGCAAACGACTTGGGTTCAAGGCATACACCCTTCTGATCTTTTTCTTTCTTTTACTAAAAAAAAGGAGTTTTACTTTATGTGAAATGTTCAAGTGAAAGACAAAAGCCAGTTTGAGATCAGCTCTATTTTCGTTATTTCTCAGTAGGTGAATAGGGCCTACTTTAACCGCTTGCATGCGGTAATTTGATGTTAATTAGACTCGCTTATATGTGGTTAATTATATGCGAATCGGCTGCTTGACCTTGGAATTGAGTTGACGATACTCCAAGCACATGCGCAGCGCATCACTTTTCTTCCAGACAAGTACAATTGGGGATGCATAGTTGCTCTGGCTTGGATTGATAGCACCCTTGTCTAACAGGTCTTGTAAATGCTCCTTCACCTCGGCCAGCTGGTTTGAAGGGATCCATCTGTGGCGCTGATTCACAGGGATGTCATCAGATGTTGGTATCTTGTGCTGAATGGTGGTGGTTCTTCCAAGGCTATCTCCTTTACGAGCAAACACATCTGCATAAGTGGTGAAGATTCGCAATGCCTCTTGCTTTTCAGCTGGGGTCCCAGGGAAATCTGTCGGGTTTATTTCAGCAGGGAGATCTTGCTTGCTCTGGGGGGTCGCAGGTTTTCCAGGTGTTACGGTACAGATTTTAGTAACTGATATTTACCACAGATCTTCAAGTCAAAGGCTTTATTCTGTATGAAGAGTCGCTGGATTACAGCACTGCTTCCCCAGTGAGGAGTCAATCAAGAGTCCTTTGCTCTACTCTAACCTCTCTCATCTCTCCTAGAGAGTGCTTCTATTTATTGAAGGTCATTAAAGTTAATTGATTTTCAGTAGGGAACCGTTTGATCAAAAGAATCCAAAATGAAGCAAAATTCGTTTGTTCGCGTAAAAATTCGTAAAACCCAAAATATCCTAAGAACCAGATTCCGATACAAAATGTAAGTCGCTAGATTGAAAGGTAGCTATATAGCAACTTAAACTAAGGTTCTATCGAAAAGGATTCCAGTTTAAAGTAAAAGAAATAAATGAACCTTAACTGAAAGCGGTTCAGTTAAGAACAAAGAGCTCTGAAGGTGTGAATGAGCGCGAGTGAACCGAGCACATAATGAGTTTGTGAAACTCCTCATTATGCAATTTCGGTCAAGAAAGTGTTAGCGGCGCGTGCCCTTAAAACAATAGTTCGTTAAAACGAGATCTTTCCATTTACCGTTCTCACAGCTGCAAAAACACCTTTTAAGAATGTAGTATCTTTTACAATAAATGAGTTATATTCGTCTCAAAGAAAGCTTAGAAAGTTGTTCACTATTATTTCACAAGTTGCAATTTCCAAACATCGTAAACTACAAGTTATATGTTAAGTTGCTCTGGACTTAAGTTATGTGACTTTAACAATATTGAAAACACAAAACGTCGGTACAAGGATTCCCATTGAAGGTTCTCACTTTGTTCGCTGTTCCTCTGGCGGCTTTTGTTGTTTCGTCTGTTTGCACACCTACGCGTTACTTAGGGAACTCGAATGTTCTACAAGCAATTTGCCACCTCCAATATAGAATCCTTGTTTCCGCGAAGGGCTAATTTATCTAAACGCCCTAATAACTTATGATATATAGGTTCATCCCAGCACCATTGGTATATGATCCTAAAACCGCAAACGTAGAAAACCGAGAGGAGCCTTGCGACAGTTGCGAGGTGTTTTCCTCATAGCACAATCACAGCAGCTTTTACACCAATGCTGGATATCACTGAACATGTTGCGCCAGTAATAACGGATGTGCAGTTTCTCATAGGTCTTAACAGTTCCAAAATGTGCTGCCGTGGCATCGTCATGGCCCCAAACAAGAACTTCATAGCGTAAGGCAGTCGGGATAACAAGCTGTTGATAAGTGCTGGTGTGGTGGGGACCCTTTGGAGTCCACAAGTGAAAAAGTAACCCATCGTCACTCAAGAAGTAATCATCGATGGTCAATAAAAGAGACCTAGCAATGCTATCTTTAGTAGGAAGCTCTGAATTCTCTAGATAATTAATGAGATCTGCGAGAGCAGGGTCGCGACGCTGCAAATCACGTACTTTTGCAACCTGAATACCAGGAATATCATAAGCAGATATAGATGGCGAAGGTAGTGTGTATGGTCTCCTAGACAATGCGTCTGCATTAGCATGTGCAGCACCAGGGCGGTGTTTAATTTCAAAGTCATGTTGTTGGATCAAAAGAGACCAGCGAGCTAACCTTCCAGAAGGGTCTGAAATATTCATTAGCCACTTAAGAGAGTGGTGGTCAGTATGCAAGATAAATTTGCGTCCATGTAGATAAGGCTCAAACTTCTTAATCCCAAAGATCAAAGCCAATGCTTCACGTTCTGTTGTAGAGTAATTACGTTCAGCTGAGTTAAGATCCCGTCCAGCGTATGCTATAGCGACTTCCTTGCCATCGTGGAATTGACCTAAAGTAGCGCCTACACCTTCATTAGATGCGTCCGTGTATAAATGGAAAGGTTCTTTAAAGTCTGGAAAAGCTAAAATCGGAGCACTTGTTAAGGCTCCTTTCAGGGCTTTGAATGCCTGCTCACAAGTGTCGGTCCATACAAATTTATGATCCTTACGAAGTAATTGATGTAATGGCGATGCAATTTTAGCAAAATCTTTCACAAAACGGCGATAGTAGTTAGCCAATCCCAGGAAGGAACGGACTGTTTTGACATTATGGGGGCGAGGGAAATCCCTAACAGCTGAAATCTTATCATCATCAGGAGCTATTCCTTCTGGAGAGACAACATGCCCCAAATAGTTTACCTTAACGCATGCAAACTAACATTTAGAAGGTTTTAATTTAAGGTTAGCATGGCGAAGACGGTCAAAAACTTGCCGAAGGTGACACAAATGCTCATCAAATGTCTTGGAATAAACAAGAATGTCGTCAAGATAAATTAAACAGATCTTATAGGTTAAATTGCGTAAAACACACTCCATTAATCTTTGATAAGTAGAAGGCGCATTAGTAAGACCAAAGGGGAGCACTAAAAACTCGTAAAGACCACCGAAAGTAGTAAATGCTGTATGTTCGCGAGAGTCAGGCTCCATTTCCACTTGCCAGTAACCGCTCATGGGGTCCATGGTAGAGAAATACTTAGTTCCATTAAGCGCGTCCAAAGCGTCATCAATGCGTGGAAGAGGATAGGATTCTTTCCGTGTAACAGCATTAAGTCTTCGAAAGTCGACCACAAATCTATCAGAGCCATCCTTTTTCTTTACAAGGATGATGGGTGCCGCCCAGGGGGAGACGCTAGGCTGAATAATCCCTCTGTTTAACATATCAGTGACATGTTCCTCAATGACACCACGTTGAGTATCAGAGACACGGTACGGGCGTTGCCGTATTGGCTGGTGTTCATCTGTGTCGATGTGATGTTTCACCAAGCCTGTACGCCCAAGTTCTTCTGGCGTAAGGGCAAATATGTCACGATATTCTGCGACAAGAGATTTAAGTTGTGCCTGTTGAGTGTCATTTAAAGGAGTGTCAGAAAGATCAAGTGGTACAGTTTCAGGCGAATCAGTAGAGAGTGTTTGTGATTGCTGAGTATCTGCAGTTGTAATAACAGACATGGAAGCAGCAGATGGGGTGTAAATTCCCATAGTGGAACAGCGATAAATGGTAACTGGTTGGTTAGTTGGGTTAAGAACCCGAAATGGAAATGTGTGATGTTCAGATAGACTGACCAGTTGAGAGGCTCCACACACATGATAACGTCCAGCCAATTTAGAGCTGGGCTCAATTAAACCTGTGCTGCCAATTGATAAGGCTGTCTTTGGGTAAACTGGAATGACAGATTCAGATAAAGGTGACAAAATGAATGTAGCTGAAGCATGAACTGTAACTAGTTCATCTGTCGCAATGGTGTTGATTGTTGGATGAGATGAGCGATTAAGGGATATAGGAGGATTACCAGACAATACCAGGGTCTGGGCTTGCATGTCAATAATGGATCCATAATGCATGAGAAAATCCCGACCAATAACAACTGGATAAGTGAGATTATTTATCACAAGAACATCAAACGAATAAGCCATCGTAGCAAAGGTCAATGTCAGATTAACCGTCCCCAATATAGGGAGTTCTTCACCACTAACAGTACGTATGGATGGCAATAGAGAAGGTTGTAATTGAGGCATAGGTGAGAGAGTGGAAAGGAATGAACCGCTCACCGCAGTAACAGAGGCTCCGGTATCAACTAACATGGGTGAGGGCTGATCCTGTATTGAGCCAATAACATACAAACTGTCTGGTGGTAGGTTCAGTGCTGTATCAATAGCATTGATTGTTGTACCATCGTGGGCTGGTGACTGTGATGTGGTGTACCATACTGAAGATGGAGGGCTGTCGGTTTCTGTTGAAGTACTGGGGTTGGACCACTGATGTGCATAGTTGTCAACCAGATTGGGTAACAGATCATTGTCTTGGTCAAGGCCTTCAAAACCAGGAAGATCTGCAACAGCTGGTAAGGATACTGGTAAAGGCAGTGAAGTTTCGGTTTCCAATGAGCGCTCTGTGGATGTGTTTTCCGAAATTATCCCTGTAGTTACAATATCGACAACCTGTTAGTTTAAGGCTGAATTGGGAACTAATGTATGTACAACTTGATCAGGGTTGAACACAGAATAATCCCGAATGTTGTTAGGTGAACTTACATTAATATCGTCATTAATAGTATTACCATGTTGTGTGTTAAGAGGGTGTGGGGAAAATGTATGATCATACTGTATAGTTTCGCTAAATTCAATATCTTGCTTTGTAGTAATATCTTTTTCAACGTTAACGTGTATTGCATTGTCGATAGCAATTGGAAGACTCTCATGCCGGCTATCTGAGAGTATTTGAGACCCAGAATTGCATGGGCCATTTTGATTTGGCAATTCCTCTTGAAAAATATTTTCTTTGCATACATCATTTTGATTTTGTGTGTCCACTTGATAATTTTCGTCATTGTATACATCAGTTTGATTTACTATGTCCATTTGATACTTATGTTCATTGCCAAAAATATCCTGGTTAGGAGAATTTGTGATCACATCAAAACAATTTGGAATATTCATCACACTCACCGAGTGACTGAGTGCGGCATTAAAACTTGTTGAATCTATTTGTTCCATTTGGCCATTACTTCTTGTATCTATTTCATTTGTATGTACCATGTTTTCGGTTTCTGCATGCTCAGTAATAACTTTGTCTAACGCGTTTGTTTCATCACTCATAGGTGGGGATTTCTTGTATAAGTGGACATCTTCAATTTCTGTTTCAATAATAACATCATCATTGTCATCGTCTGCATCGCTGGGTGAATGAACATTGGCCGATATGTCACCCAGAGACAAATATGTACAGCTAGGAGAATTTGGATTTGATCTGTTGTCATGTTGACTTGAATGTAACGGATATGTATTTCCCGGGTTTACTACAATATCCTCAACAGACAGATCTGAACCAGTGACTCCTACATTATCACTATTAATACCAGTAAAAGGAGTAAGGTGATTATGCCTAATATCAATAGTTACTCCCGAATCATATGTACAAATATTGAAAAGATCACTGGCTCTTGCAGGGAATGAACCTTCTCCAGCAAGAGCCCCTACCCGTTTAACTGAGGGTTATATGAACGGTTTCCCGGGGGGTCTAGAATATTCCGGGCGACCTTGACCAGTTGGGGTAGTGTTAGGCAAAAATAAGCGCGCCGAGGGTTCTGATAGCGTTGCAAGTCTTGCTCTAAACGTGCGACCTGCCGTTGCAACTGCTCTATTTGTCGGTTGGGCTGCCCCTGCCAATGACGTGTCTGAAAAGGTCGTGGAGGACCAGAAGGCTGATCATAGGCAGCCATTGCACTAGCTGCGGCCCCTTGTCGTTGTTCTTTTTGAAGTTGTTTGACTTGTTTAGTCAAGTCATCTATCCGTTTGTCACTGGGTGAAGTGGGGGGAGCTGTTGCAGCGGCAGCAATAGTCTTAGTATTTTCGGCAGATGCAACCATGAACTTGTTAAACATAGCTTGCATTTGTGTCAAAAGAGACTGACTGTCTGATGCACTCTGCCTTTGATTAACGATATCTTTCATACGCGCTAAGGATTCCGCCTCTTGAAAAGACTTAGGTCTGTTTAGTGACACGTACGCCTGTAGGTCTGGTTGTAAACCTTCGACTAGGTACCTTATTGATTCCTTGTCAGATAGTTTCAATCGCTTAGTAAGACGTGTAATATCAGCAACATAATCATCAATAGATTCACCCTTAGTATGCTTGCGCGCACTTAGCTTTTGACTTAAAATCCAATCCTGGGGACCTGAAGCAAAACGTTCTTTGAAAGCTGCTTTTAACTTATTCAGATCAGAGGTGACATCCTCAGATAGGGCAAGGAACCAAGCCTGGGCGACGCCCTTTAGATGTAATGGTACAGCATTAAGTTGTAAGTCATCAGACCAATTATTGATTTTGGCCAATCGACCGAAAGCATCTAACCAGGCCAGAGCGTCTGAGATAGGATTTCCATCGAAAAAGTCCGGTTTTAACCCATGAGCACTGGGTTTCATATCTATGGTTGTTTGTAAAGAATCCAATTGTGTGCGATGCGTATACGATTCCTTTTCAATATTATCTCGCAAATTTTTCATCAAATCAGTGAAAAGAGCTCTAAATTCCTGTTTCTGATCTTCATTCATAATGGAACTTATTTGTTGGTGTTGTTGTAAAGGAGGACAGACACACAATTCAGTAGCACTAGCAGTGTTGTTTTTGGTTTGCGAACGCGTAACAATTGAACTAGTAGATGGTGCCTTAGCAGTCATAAACCAACATCAATGAATCCCAAAAGTCGAAACAAATGAAACGCGATCTTAGTAAATGATTCTTCTTAGTTCAGCAATATAACTAAATGCGCTAGTTAAATTCCACATAAAGTAATTAAATAAATAAATATTAAATACAGGTACATTTATCAGAGTAAAACGAGGAAGGCGTGTAGATAGCTAGTAAAAGTTCATGTGTCAGTGTTCATACTTGAAGCTTACTTGATTTGTTTCCTGTTTTCTTGTGCTTGTACACTGCAGGTCTTCCTTCCCTTTGTTAGTGTGTGTCCACCGTCCGTCTTCAGATCGTTGTCACTACTCAGTCGTAGGGACGCACAACGCACCGGCTTCTACAGCATCTCAGGAGGCTGACGCGTATCAGGCGATTTGTCTTTTTCCTGTAAAACTGGACCTGGCGCCTGTCCGATTTGCCGATCGTGCACTTGTGTTACCTTGGGAGGTGTCCTGGGTAGTCGGAGGGGCTTTTTGGGTACAGTGATACTTCCGCGGCCACAACGACCAAGACCAGGCATCGAAGGCTCACTCGCTTGAGGGTTTGGCGAACTTGTCTGGACGCCAGAAACGTCAGGCAGGCAGCGAGAGGAAAACCGCGGCTCGTCGAGGATTCAACCACCAATTGTTGTAATAGGAAAAGCAGCCAGCTACTTAACCAGTACAAACAAACTAAAGTTATCTCCGTGTAGGGATGACCAAACACTCACGAGTCTTTGCTCGGCTCTCAAGGTTTTAATTCTTCAGCTTTACAGCAAACTCTATTCTAATCTTCTCAGTTCTTCTCTACTCTTTTTCTTATTCTGGGTTGCTCAAGCCGTTTTATAGTGATTCTTTATGAATGGAAACTGTCAACTTGTCTAGACTCATCAGTTGTCAATCTAGTTCATTTAGTGGAAGCATAGGCTAACATCAGTAATCGTTGCGCCGTAGGTTCTACGCAGAAACATGCCTACGTGTTAGGGCGATTAACATATTTCTGCTCGAGGAAGTAACATTGTCAAAATCATTTTTCTTGCCAAAATTTCTCAACTATCTTCAAGGTATTCCATCAAAATAAAACGACCTGAGCAATATAAAAATTACAAGCAACATTTTTATCGTTTTATAACTTACATTTCTAAAAGAAACACGAGTTAAAATAACGACTAAGGATTACCGTAACTTACAAGTAATACGAGGCGTTAAGGTTGTGTCTCCCAGACCGAAATCATACCAGGAGAAAAGATCATTGATCACTTTGAGTGAAACCGCTGTTCACGAATAAATCAGGAATAACGAGTAAAACCTTCGAGCGCTTTTTATCCCTTGAATATACCATTTCTATCCCTTTAAGTAGTCGGTTAAATACCAATTTTCCCTTTTTACCATTACATAAAATAAATACCAGTGTAGGTCTGTTCATTGTCTGCATTTTTATTGTTTAACACAAGTCTTTGGCAACCTTGGGAAAAATTAAATACTTCGCCTCAGGAGACTGATGAGTATTTGGCGATGTGTCCTGCAAAAGTGGCACCTGCCTTATTTGACGATCGTAAAAATGCGTTAATACCTTAGGCAGTGTCCTTGGCAGCCAGAGAGGTTTTGTTGCCACTCTGATTTCGCCACAACCACTAAGACCAGGCATCCAACAGTGAGGCACTCACTCAAGCTTTCGGCTGACTCGCCTGGACGCCTGAAACGGTGGGCAGTGAGAGGAAAACCGCAGAACGTCGAGGTTTTGACCACCACTTTGTAGAATAAGCGTTGTAGGGGGACTAGCAGCTTATCCTACACTCAATTGTTCAGGATTCAGTAAAGCAGACTTCAGTAGTTGGCTCTGACTTTTACTCTAGATTAGACTTCCAGTTCTTTACAGTTCAGTTACTTCACAATGTTCTGCTTAGAATGTTTCTCACATAGCTTTTATCTTGGCTGAGAATTAGCTATCAATCAATGTCAAAAACAGCTCAAGAGGTAATGTAGGCCAACGTAAGCCTCACTATGATTGGTCAAGACAAATCATTACCATATATTCCTTCGATATGTTTGTCAGTGTCGAAGCTGACTTTTAATTCTTTCAATTTTCACTAACATTTCGGAAATGTTCAGCTAAAACAAAACTACAAGAGAAATATAAAAGTAACGAGGTTGAGTTCTTTCGTAAGGTTTAGACATTTACAAGGAAGGGGAACATAAAAATAACATTTGAAATTTGTTACATGATGTAGAAAAACTGAAGGTGACCAGCTTCTTCTTCGCACCTGATTGGCTAAGTTTAGTCCAGCCTTTTCCATATCATTAATGTAATACGTGTCACTAGTAAACCTGTATTGCACTGAGTGACCTTTGAGTGATCTTTATTGACAAAAGCTCCTTTATTATTAAAATCATATTTTACCTTATTTGTGTGAAGGTGCCATAATAATCCAAAAGAATTTAAATAGCTTCAACGTAATGTCCGAAAAAGTAACCTTAATCGATATAGTTTAACTGAAAAATAGGATAGTTGAATGAGGATAAGTTACTCTAATTAAAAATATTATTTCCAGGAAGAGCACTTAGAAAAACTTGACCTGAGTTTTATTTCATTATCTTGACTTGACACCTATCGGCATAAGTCCTATTGATTAATCAAGGTGTGTAAATATTTTGATGATCGCAAGGTTACTTAGTGAAATACGGGATTGAAATACGAAATATCAACTGGTATTATCTCGGAAAGAAACATAGTTTCCTTAAACTAGAAATGGATAAAATACAAGAATAGGCAGCAACTATTTGCCTACAGGACTAATTTCCTTTTTAAAAATACCGAGTGTTAATTATGACAAAACATCTTCTGTATACTGAAATCATACTAGGAGAAAACATCATTTGATCACTACGAAAAATACTCACAAGGGTACATTCAAGTAAAAAGCGAGTCAACAGTAGTTTTAAATGTCCCATGATTATATGTCTCATTGCATATTATTTCCAACACTAAGAACAAATTTTCCTTAACCCTTAAACATAGAATTGATAGATATATGTGACGTTTCATTGCTTGCATTTTTATTGTTTAACAATTATCACTGAAAAAAGAACAAGGTGTAAGAAGATACAAACGACCAAGAAGAAATGCTTATAAAATTGAAAATGATCATTATGGTGGATTATTAATTGATGTACCAAATTTAATGAGTGATAGAAAAATGGTCATTGAAGCTGATGCTGACAAATCACTTACAAATTTCGGTCTCAGGAAACCCATAATATTCCGCCAAAAAAAATAAACAAGACATATTTCTGCATAAGTAATTTTGCCAGGAAAGTTGTCTATTTTATGTAATACAGCAGAAATAATTTTTTTCTTCAATATCTAAGCAAAAAAGACCGAATATCGGTCGAAAATATAGAGCAACTACCAATTTTCTACAAATTTATTTTGTGATGCTGTCAGATTATGCAAATGAGGTCAGAGCTAATTTTATAGCATAGTGAAAATTGAGACTTGAGCCGACACCTCGTGACCCGATATTTACTTTCCAAAGTCGCTTTATTTTTTCGTTTCTCGGCGAAATATCGAGTTAAAAACAAGCAAACATGAATTCACTGATAGAAGTCATCAAAATAAGCAAGGCTTTGAAGGCAAAAAGCTTAGCGGGACAGATTTCACTGCGTTTCAACAGAATGTGTGCCAGACTAGCCTACTCGGCAAATTTGAAGCAAAGATTCTTACTGTTTTCTTTCTTCTATTTTCGCGTTTGTTTGGCTTATTATCCTCCAGAATCCTTCAAAATAATTTGTTTGACCTGCATTTGGTTGAAATTCGTTGATACAAGCTTTCATTCTTCGCAAAAGCTGAAAAATTGCTGCGCGAAGCTCAAAACACGATAGGAGCTGGAACTAGGCACATAATTGGCTAAATCTATTAACTTCTAAATCTATTAATTCGTCCCAATTACGTTGCGATGCATCGCAATACATGGCAATGCCTTGCGCTAGAGTGCCTTTATCGTTCAATAAGACCGTCACACTGAGGGTGATAGGCGGTTGTGAAAATTTTTTCAGTATTCATCAGAAAACAAACCTCTCGCACTAGGCTGGAGAGAAAATTTGCGCCTCAGTCTGAAAGGAGACTACATGGCGCACTGTGTTGACACATAATTTCATTTACCAAACGTTTCGCGATTGTTTTGGTTCAATATTCCTTTTTCGTTACGCTGTTTACCTTTCTTAGATCACAGCAAAATCTATAAGGCTTCCGTATAAGGACAACTGGGGAGCCCCAAGGACTGGTGGATGGCTGTATTACGTCTTGTTCTAGCTTCTCGTCAATACAGTGCTCGATGCATTCCTTCTTCGCTTCGGGCACCCTATATTATAAGGTCTTTGGCGAATTGGTGGATAATACGGACCTTAAGCAACCCTGGACGGCGACACCGAGGACGGCAAACAAGGGCGAGGGGGAATGGGGATAGAACGGCGTCCTTTGGCGCGAAAATATAAACTTAAGCAAGCTAAGGACGCGGCGTTCGTTTCATTTCACTATGGCTTCTTTCAGAGAAGCGAGAAACTTGTTAACGGCAGCTCTGTTCGATGATTTGATTTCAGAAGACGAGTATTTACTTCTTTATGACCTAAACCGTTCCAAAAACCTTGATTTTCCTTATGACGAGTTTATATTTGATTTGGATGAGATGGAGAATTCAGAGTGTGTTGCAGAGTTCAGAGTCGATAAACATCACCTGCCTGCTTTAGCTGAAGCCCTTCAGATTCCAGATGTGTTCAAGTGTCGACAACGTTCCATCAGCGATGGTATGGAAGGTCTTTGCATGCTTCTGCGAAGACTTGCTTACCCGTGTCGATATTCGGACATGATAGCGCGCTTTGGAAGACCCGTACCGGTGCTAAGCATGGTAACAAACGAAGTGCTAGATTACATTTACAACAATCACAGCCACCGAATCATGCAATGGAATCCTACTATTTTACAGCCAGCACAACTACAAGAATACGCAAATGCAATTCATGCAAAGGGGGGAGCCCTTGATAATTGTTTTGGCTTCATAGATGGCACTGTGAGGCCAATCAACCGACCTGGAGAACATCAGCGCGTTGTATACAATGGGCACAAACGTGTGCATGCCTTGAAGTTTCAGTCTGTTGCTCTTCCAAATGGTCTGATTGCCAACATGTATGGACCCGTAGGTAAATATATTATTTTAATCCGGTTTGTTATCGAAGAAAGGTTGCACTCTTTTCGAATAACTGAGGTTTTCTGTTTTTTTTTTTTTGTTTTTTTTTGGGGGGGGGGGGGGAGGGGGTGCTGGGGGTCAGAGATAGTTATCTAAAACTGTTCTTCTTTTTTCTCAGAGGGTCGAAAGCACGATGCGGGGATGCTTGCAGATTCTGGATTACTTCATCAGTTACAATTACATGCTGTATCTCCCCTGGGTCAACCTATGTGTATCTATGGGGATCCAGCATACCCTCTAAGGGTGCAACTTCAAGCACCATACCGAAATGCTGTCTTGACCCCAGACATGCAGGCATTCAACACGTCCATGAGTCAAGTGCGGATTGCTGTGGAGTGGCTGTTTGGGGACATAGTTAACTATTTCAAGTTTATAGATTACAAGAAAAACCTTAAAATTGGCCTCAGTAATGTTGGAAAAATGTATATTGTTTGTGCCATACTGAGAAATGCACTGACATGTCTTTACGGCAACACCACATCTGAGTTCTTTGATTGTGACCCTCCAGCACTAGCAGACTATTTTGTCTGAAAAACTGTGAACGGTGCATACGTTTATTCTTTGAAGATTACAAATTTTCAAAATGTGAAACTAGTTCTCCATAACTTCACTCACATGGCATCAGCTCAAAATGGAAGGATCACTGTTTGCAACTAAAACCTCAACTGAACAGCCAGTATAAAACTATAAAGTGTAACTAACCGTATACAAATTTAATAAACGACAACAAGCTTTAACGGAAACAGTTTATCAGTCTATAAGTTCAATACATGCACGGAGCGTCTATTTGTTTACTAATTTAGACATGAGAAGCATCATAGTATTATTTTGCTGTTGCATCATCCTCATCATTTCCAACTGTTGCTGTTGAATGTTCTGCTGATTTTCTTGTTCTTTCTGTTTCATTCGCAGCTCTTCTTGGCGAAACTGGAAATCCCTTTCTGATTTTTCTCGTAGGAAATCCACAGTTTCTCCGCCGCTTCTTCGTGCTTTCTTAGATTTGACAGCACAGCCATCTTCGGCGTTGTGTCTCTTTTTTGTCTCGCTTAATTTTTCAGTGGCCCTGAGCCTTACTTCTTCCGCACTAGCTTTATCTACCTCAGCTTTTCTCTTCTTGCTCCCCGTTTCTTTAATCTGTTCCTCTTCTGAAGCCTCCCATTTCTCATAAATTTCTTCCATTGCCTTATCAACTTCGGTATCTTCGACTTCAATTCCAGATGCCCGGTGCTCCGTTCTCATTTTTGTTTTGAATTTTGAAAGCAGAAGCTGGAAATGCTCTCGAATCGATCGCTTTGTGACTTTAAACTTCGGATCCTTGATGCTGTTGAGTGTTCCGGCTATTTCGTCCCATACTTTTCCTCTCTCTACTGTTCGAGGTTTGTATTTATACGGCTCGCTTACTAGGATTTCCCGGCAAAAAATAGCATCGTGCTTTTCAGACCACTCCATGATGTTTGATCTATATAAGATTGAAATTAAATTAAGTCAGCGAGGCAAAATGTGTCACAGATAAATTAATTTAGCTTTGTTTTGAAAGTCGGGCAATTTTCAAGAAAAGCAGAGGAAATTGCAATCAAAAGCCGAGAATAAGACTTGTATTTACCCATTTCTAGCCATGACGGGAACTCCAGCAGTCTTCTCCATATAGTCGATGCGACTTTTCGTTTTTTTCACTTGAAAGAAGAAAGAAAATAAGAAATAACTCTCGTCAATGCGATCTAAACTCGCTAGTTTAGGTTATAACCCAGATTTGCTTTCGAAACTGTACGGATTTCAAAGGTAAAACTGACAAACAAACTCGCGTTCTCGAGACACCGCCAAACTCTTGCAAATCACCGCCGCGACGTCAGGTGGACGGCAAGATGATTATGCAAATTACGGTCAACAAGGCCGTTGTGACTTCCGGTTGACCTCCTCGAGGTCGCCGTCCAGGGTTGCTTAAGGTCCGTAATCACCGGTGTCAATGTGGTGTTGAACAATGTTGGTACGGCCTAATTCCTCTGACAAGAAGGCAAGATATACTGATCGATTTATCCAACTGAGACCTAACTGCAGAACAGAAAGAGGCCTTGCAGCACCTGGTGAATGAGTATCGAGATATCTTTGTGTATTGTCTAGGGATGGTGTGTGTGCTGGGATGGGCGTCCATACTGAATACTTGCGTATCTGGGTTGGTGACTGTAAACCCTAACGTGGTGCCTTTATATAAGGTCATGGGGTGTCGTGCCGGATTGATTAAACGGAACGGAACTGTGTGATCTTTAGTAAGAGTGACTAAAATGGCCGCCCTTGAAGCTAGTAACATTCTGCCAGTCTTCGCTAACCAATGTTTTGTTCGGATGTTTAACCAACCGTTGTTTGACTAATGTTTCATAAGAAATATTCGGTCGGTTAAATTTCCCTGAAATCATTGCGCTACGAATAAGGGTGTTTTGGATGTATTTTCCGGAATTTGGAAATGAATGATAATGTTACTCTCAGAATGAAATCATTATTCATGTTTAACGTTGGCGTTCTAGATGTTTTCTCAATTAGCGTACTGCATTCCTCATGATTATTATACAAGGTTAGCAAGGTGCGACAGTGAGGGCATCTGTGATGCATCGAACACCCAGCATATTGGAGACATCTGAGAAGGCAAGTCAAATGGATATGTTTGCCACAACAAGGCAAGGCCTGAGAAGAGTGTTCGGAAGGGGCATTGAAACAAACAAAACATTTGCTTCAGAGAAATTGATCCTGTCGCTCTTCGGATTGACTGACGCGAGGGTGGCAACCAGTCTTTGGCATAATGCCACAGGTACCTGGGAAAAAATTGAGGCGTAAACGTGTGTTACAATGGTGACAAAATAACTGTGAATAAATCAATCCCAAAACATAGCACAATCATTAAACATACTAGGACGTAAAGAAATTACATAATCCAAAGCTCCAGGTGGATGTCTTTGAATTTGAAAAAAGAAGACCATGAAAGGTCATGATTCATTGGGTACCTTTTATGAATTATTTTTAGATGGACTACTAAAGCCAGGTTTTGGTAATTGGAACAATACATTTCATCTATAATATTTAAATTACGATAGTTACTAAAATATATAAATATATAAATTAGGATTAGACAAATTAATGTAATTATTAAAGAGACATGGCGTAGTTTTCTTCTAATAATAAAAATCTGCAGTAGTAAAAGATGTCCGCCAAGGAAAGGTGGGTGCCTGTTCGTCCCAAAGTTCCATTCACCAATGCTGTTAGTATTTCAAAGGCTTCATGATTTGGAAGTTCTGGCAGGCACACCACTTGATGGCCATGCTTAGATTGTCATACTGAGCAATGAGACATCTTGGAATTCCAATGGCAGAGTGCTAATGGACTTTGTAGTGTAGATGTGCAAACCGAGCCATGGGACTTGGATCTCGGATCTCCGTGAGTTCGGCAGCATGACTGACATCAAATGAATGCCTGACTACCATCACAACATCGGTTAAATCAATCACGATCTGGCCAGTCAGCCAGTCAGAACTATTGATTTGGTCACAGTGCGCATCTAAGTATTCCCAGAACTCCTGTAGGAGTTGTTTGACAGCACCTTTACTTTACCGTTGCATTTCCTGACGATTTCTTTCCATTTCTCTGTCTACTTTGTTTTTGAAATTTTCATACCTTTTTTCGAGTTGGTTTATCTAAAAATCATTATTGGATTCCAACATCGAATTTGCTTCTCTTTCAGCTTGTAACTCATTGATATAATGATCGCCGTCTTGGTGATCATCTTGCATTTTTTTTCCTTTCCTTCAATTCTTTAATTTTATCTTGCAACTGAGTGATATATTCTTGAGCGTCATTGTTATCATTTTGCAATTGCTTGTTCACCTGCTTTAATTCTTTGATGTCATTGTGCAAGGTCTCCATTTGATTGATGGCAGAAGCTAATTCTTAACTCTGCTAGCCTATCATACAGTTTGTCGTATTTAACCTTCCATTGATCGTTTTCTTCTTTCAATTCCTTCTCTAATTTTGAACATTCTCTCTTTTACCTCTTGCTGTAACTTTTCAATGATTGGTTGCCACTTCAATATCACCTCCTCTATTTGATCTCAGATTTCAATTACAGTAATAACCTCTCCTGATTTCTCATTTTTTTGCCAAAGGCCATATAGTTCAAGAATTTTTAACCATTTGGTTAGTGGAGCCACGGTAGTCTAGTGGTTAGCGCGTCGGACTTTCAACCTGAAGGTCGGTGGTTCGAAGCCTGGTCTCTGCCGTCGTGTTGTTTCCTTAGACAAGAAACTTTACTCCACACTGTCTCTCTCCACCCAGGTGTATAAATGGGTACTGGCGACAAAATGCTGGGGGTAACCCTGCGATGGACTAGCATCCCATCCAGGGGGGAGTAGCAATATTCCTAGTCGCTTCATGCTACAGAAACCGGGTTAAGCTCCGGCCGTGTGGGCCATCGGCTCGTGTGCGACTTTACTATCTTGATTTGGTTGCCATTAATCAAAATCACAACAATCGTCATACATCTTAACTTATTTACTTTTAAGTTCTATTGCTTTGTAGTAGTATTGGGCGCATAAAATTAACCTCTTTTTTGCGCAGCAATCTCATTAGCGTGCGCAGGAATAAATTAACGCCGATGACGTCATAAGCTATTGTCTTGATCTCATGAATAAAATGCGGTGGAATCTCATTAATTTGCGGTGGAATACATTAACGTGAGGTGGAATCTCATTAACGCCTTATGTGGAGATGATGTACACATGTATCACCTTATTTGGCAATAACGACAATGATGATCCCTTGATCGCCTTATTTGGACATGATGATCACTTGTATCACCTTATTTGGTAATGATGACAATATATCTCTAATCTGATTAACCTAACCCTATTTGCATAATTACCCTAAGGATTACAACTGCGCATGTCCTAATATATTCAAAATGGCGAAATTCATTACAAATTCAAAATGGCGACTATCATTAAAGATTCAAAATGGCGGAGACATTGTTTATTCAAAATGGCGGACATTATTACAAACTAAAAATTCAAAATGGTGGATCTCATTAAAAATTCAAAATGGCGAAATTGAGTTAAATATTCAAAATGGTAGTTCTCATGCTTTATTTAAAAAGTCAGGGGGCCCATCCAGTCAAGGCGGGCCCTGCCAGTGCAGAAAACAAACAACAAAGTCGTGTATTGCTTTCCTGCAAGCTCACTATAACTCAGAAATTCAGAGCACAGGAGCAAACAACTCAGAGCAATTGAGTGCGCAACTCAGAGTAACACAGAGCAACTCAGAGTAACACAGAGCAACTCAGAGCAACTCAGAGCAACACAGAGCAACTCGGAGCAGTTGAGTACCTGGCCAACGTAGAGCAACTCAGAGTAACACAGAGCAACTCACGCGATCATGTTATAGGGTCCATAACAGATGCCCCTTGTCGATCAGTGTCTAATCAGTTTGACGTAAGACCAATCACAACAGAGGTCAAAAACTACAATACTTAATATTTCAAGAATGACATTTATTATTGACAATTGCAAAATAATACATTACAGAAAATCCACTCACATTCTAATTCATTTTCCAAGGAATTGATCACGTTGTATAAAAACTATCGTAATATTTTCTCTTTCTTGCTGTGTTAGTCAAGTCTTCATCTTCATTCGACGTTTCTTTAGGTACTAGATCCTCCTGGTCAAACAGTCTGTTCAGTAAATATTTTCGTGTATTGACTGCTGCTTCAGCGGCCTCCGCATAATCCATTTCATCATCTTGCATAAAGCTATGTAATGTTTTTATGACCTTTTTATGCAGTGGGTCAGTTCTAAGATCACGATACCACTTTAGATAGTGCAGATACAACCTTCGTAGCCTCTTTCTGTAAACAGGGAGTAAAAGATTGTATGCTTGAACCTCCGCAACGTCTTGTGGCAAACCCTGCATCGTGTTTTCTTTCACCTGCTCTTCCCAGGCTGAGCTTAGATCATTAACAAAACCCTTTTGAGTGACTCAGCTATATAAATAAGCAAGGCGATGTGTGTGTACTCATTTTACAACAGGCAACATTGAGTAACCATCGTGGATCAATATGCATTCTTGTCAATTCTGTGAAAAAGTATTTAGTCGAAAATACAGCAGAGATAGGCACGAGAAGCAATGTTGTAATAAACGTTCAGAGCATCAACAAGAAAAGATGACCAGCCAGTATAGAATGGGAGAGAATTCTCCAGATACTTGTTATGATGGAAACGCATTTGAGGAATATGAAAAGGCAATGCATCGGATGGAGAAAGAAGAAGAAGATGGTGATTATTCTGATGATGATGATGATGACGATGATGTTGTTGTTGATGATGATGAAGATGATGATGATGGTGATGATGACGAAGACGACGACCTGAAAAGCATAGCTAGTGATGCCGAAAATTATGATACTAATCCTTGGGATAAGTTACGTGAGGAAGTTATTAATGATCTAAGCTCAGCCTGGGAAGAGCAGGTGAAAGAAAACACGATACAGGGTTGGCCACAAGACGTTGCGGAGGTTCAAGCATCCAATCTTTTACTCCCTGTTTACAGAAAGAGGCTGCGAAGGTTGTATCTGCACTATCTAAAGTGTTATCGTGATCTTAGAACTGACCCACTGCATAAAAAGGTCATAAAAACATTACATAGCTTTATGCAGGATGACGACATGAATTATGCGGAGGCCGCTGAAGCAGCAGTCAATACACGAAAATATTTATTGAACAGACTGTTTGACCAGGAGGATCTAGTACCTAAAGAAACGTCGAATGAAGATGAAGACTTGACTTACACAGCAAGAAAGAGAAAATATTACGATAGTTTTGATACAACGTGATCAATTCCTTGGAAAATGAATTAGAATGTGAGTGGATTTTCTGTAATGTATTATTTTGCAATTGTCAATAATAAATGTCATTCTTGAAATATTAAGTATTGTAGTTTTTGACCTCTGTTGTGATTGGTCTTACGTCAAACTGATTAGACACTGATCGACAAGGGGCATCTGTTATGGACCCTATAACATGATCGCGTGAGTTGCTCTGTGTTACTCTGAGTTGCTCTACGTTGGCCAGGTACTCAACTGCTCCGAGTTGCTCTGTGTTGCTCTGAGTTGCTCTGTGTTGCTCTGAGTTGCTCTGTGTTACTCTGAGTTGCTCTGTGTTACTATGAGTTGCTCTGTGTTACTCACTCAATTGCTCTGAGTTGCTCGCTCCTGTGCTCTGAATTTCTCTGAGTTATAGTGAGCTTGCAGGAAAGCAATACACGACTTTGTCGTTTGTTTTCTGCACTGGCAGGGCCCGCCTTGACTGGATGGGCCCCCTGACTTTTTAAATAAAGCATGAGAACAACCATTTTGAATATTTAACTCAATTTCGCCATTTTGAATTTTTAATGAGATCTACCATTTTGAATTTTTAGTTTGTAATAATGTCCGCCATTTTGAATCTTAAATGATAGTCGCCATTTTGAATATATTAGGACATGCGCAGTTGTAATCCTTAGGGAAATTATGCAAATAGGGTTAGGTTAATCAGATTAGAGATATATTGTCATTATTACCAAATAAGGTGATACAAGTGATCATCATGTCCAAATAAGGCGATTCAAGGGATCATCATTGTCGTTATTGCCAAATAAGGTGATACATGTGTACATCATCTCCACATAAGGCGTTAATGAGATTCCACCTCAAGTTAATGTATTCCACCGCAAATTAATGAGATTCCACCGCATTTTATTCATGAGATCAAGACAATAGCTTATGACGTCATTGGCGTTAATTTATTCCTGCGCACGCTAATGAGATTCCTGCGCAAAAAAGAGGTTAATTTCATGCGCCCCATACTACTCTTTGTCGCTCGATTCTATTGCCAAAATTTCGATTTGAATACGCTTCTGACTCATCTTGAATTAAGGTAGTTTTACTTTACGGCACTAAAAATTTACATAGACGACCCATTTTCGTTTTGATTTTCCGGTTCATTTTTGAGAGTGAACCTCGTCGACTAGAACCTGGCCACTCTGTGCCAGTCTGACCGTGCTGTGTATCGCTGACCATCATTAACACAGAGCGAGACTTTTGATCAGAGACTATTAAAATAAGGATCATGGAAAGTACTTTCCTGGCTGCAACTGATGAGTTTGAATAGAGGAAAAAATAACATCTTCACCTATGTGCAGGGGCTAAAATTACTGCTTTTCGTGATAAGCAGTTACAATAATAACAATATGAAACATCAAACTACAGAGAGAATTGGTACAACATTTTCTTGGCTTCACCTTAATCTTGTCAACAACGGAGGAATTTGTTAGTAAGCGCGTATTACCTTTAACCTTTAACCTTTAACGCTTGGACGTACACGCAAACTTATACCCCCACCGTGGTACAAGGGGGTGGTTGTTGCAATGCTGGGGTCCGTGACGTCATCCAAAATGGCCAACAATATGTCCGCATCTTTGATTTTACTAAGAAATTCACTTTATCGGGAAAATGCGGAAATTGCAAATATTTGTTGCTAGAGTTGCAAAATATGACATAATGAAACATGTTGCTGCTTTTGGTAGCTTTTTATGTTTTTTCACCGAAAAAAGGTGAAAAACACGCATTTTTACTCAAAATGGCCTGACCTCATGCTACTTATGACGTGATATCTTGTTACCATAGCAATCGGTTGTCGCCAAACTATGAAAACAATGGCTACACTTGTAAATTACACTTGTAAAAGTTTTATTAAATTGACCCCAGGCTATATTGTTAATAAAAGCTTTTATATCCCAATGTTTATATTTATGTAGTGAATGACAAGTTTTTGTATGTGTGTAAAGCACTGTTTCTTTTAGTTGAGCTAGCTATTCGGTGTTTTAAGATTATAGATTGTTCAGATAAAAATTTGGAACAACAACAACAACAAAATTACATTTCATCAGGCTTCCTTACAATAATCAGGCTTTAATCAGGCTTTAATCAGGCTTCCTTACAATAACAAGTTCAACAAGTTTAAGTATGAACGTCCTCAAGTCATTCATGCTTAAATAATTGAAATGAAAGAAGCTGGAAATATCACGCGAAAATTGACAACAACTATTTGATTAAGATCTAGTGTTTAAATTTACGCTAATGGCAAAACTTTGCATCGGACATGTTACTCATTTATTGAGCAGATTTGTACAAATTATGCAACTTGTGAGGACTGCTACTTGTCAGTGTTGTATAATGGATAAATGAATCTGCTAGTTTTAGTTTTTTTGGCAGCTTAATGCTGTAATGCATTTCCGGATCACTTTCGAACTACCTTTGATTTCAACTCTTTCCGTCAGCTAATTTTGTCCTATGACAATTTGTATAATTTTGTCTGTTCTGTATATTTTTTTATTTACCGTATTTATTCGATTAAGCGCCCAGCCTCGCATAAGCGCCCACCTCGAATAAGCGCCCACCCTGTAGGTAGGAAAAGTTAATAAGACCCAGCCTCGCCCCCCCCCCCCCCCCCCCCCCCCCCCCCCCTTAAAACCCATTTGCAGACGTTACGCTGTCAGACATCGAGGCAGTGCCAGGGTTCAACAAGACTTACAATATGGACATCAGCAAGGACGACCTGATCGAGTTATTAAGCGTTGCCACAAAACACCAGCTTTTCCAATTTAATGGGAACCTGTACGAGCAGGTCGATGGCCTCGCAATGGGATCACTGTTAGGCCCACCTATGGCAAATGCGTTCATGTGTTCAATTGAAGAGAAACTAGCGCGTGAGAACAGGCTTCCTAGTTTCTATAAAAGATATGTGGACGACACGCGGGCTCTGATACACGACGTCCCCGAAGCCACCGATTTTCTGACATGTCTTAACGAAGCCCACCCCGCCATTCAATTTACGATGGAAATAGCAAGCAACGATCGACTACCATTCATTGGCATGGAAATCATCAAAGTTGACGGCATCCAAGAAACCCACGTTTACAGAAAGAAAACAAATAAAGGGTTCCTTCTTCACTACCAAAGCCATGATGACAGCCGCTACAAACGGTCACTGTTACGAACTATGTTGGACCGTGCAAAGCACTTGTTGTCTACACAGGACTTCCTCTTGCAAGAATGTAAAAACTTAAAAAGGATATTTTTGAAATTGAAATATCCTGAGAAGCTCATCGACTCAGCTATTAATCACCTCCAGCATCCTCCAGACCAAGTCACAACACCATCTGATAGTCCTGTTCGGATTATTATACCATATAAGGATCAGAAATCGGCTGACGCGGTTCGTGACAACTTTGCTTCACAGATGAAGACTTTCTCGTATCCCCCTCTGTTAAGGAAAAACACCCGAGTCAACTTCGGAAATGATCCAACTGCTTTCAAAGTTTTTTCAATTTCTTTGAATCCCGATTGATAGCATGCCAGTTTTCAACACTCCGTCCATCTTTGTTTGTTATGAAATACGTCTCCAGGCAGCTGTCGATTAACATATCTCGGACTTTGTAGGAGAAGCGATTTTGGACTGATGCGGCTGTTGCTGCTTTCGCTAGCAGTTCTTCTTCTAGTCGTGCCAGTTTGCCTTCCTCGACTTTCAGTTGCTTTTTCATGTACCTTTCGCCAATTTCCTTTTCTCGTCGGGATGTTTCTCGAGCAGGTTACAGTATTGCATAGAAAGGCACTGGCCAAATTCACAATGAAGCTTGTTGTGGCCTTCCATGTGGCAATTTGTACAAACTGGCTTTCGTGTACGTCTCGTGTACGGCGTGGAACCAGCGCTACTGAATTAAGAGTCGATTACAGCAGCTTGTAGTTGTGAAACTCGTTTCTTTTGGTAATCCACTGCTTTCCTCTTTTCTTGTAAAAACACATCCAAGGGAGATTGGAATTTGTTTGTTTCAGGTTAACTTGTGGCACTTGCACAACCTGGTTGCCATGCTTTCCGAGTAACTCAACTGTTTTGGCGGCAGCGTGAATCTTCGCTTCGGTTGATTCGTTCTCTCTGCTTTAACATGCGAAGGAACGGGAGTGGCTGATCCATGTACCCTAAGACACAACCTGTACAATTCATCACAGTTCTGGACAGGCTGTAAGCATCTACACGCGTCCATGAGTTGCGATCGTCGTCACAGGTCAAACGAACAAACGTGTTCTCGTCATCTCGATATTGCATTCTGACATCACTTGGCGACTTTCCTTTGAAAAGAGCTCCGATGGCTTCTAAAACTGTACTGGCGAAGTCTTCATAATTGGTAAGTTCAAACCACGTCTTAGACAAGCGAATTTTTGCACCTGTCAAACTCCTCGCCATAAAAAATCTTGATAATCTTTGAATCTCTCGCTATTGAAACTTTCGTCAAGCTCTTTTAAATCTTTCTTCGTCTCTTGTTTGTGGTGTTTCTTGTCGTTTGTCATCAAGCAGCTCAGGATATTTTAATCCTAATTGTTTTCCCGCAGTTTCAACACAATTTTTCGCCTCAGGATGTTGCTCGATTGTCAAAATGAAAGCACTTTTCAAGTCAGTTTTAAATCTACCGAACCTTTGATTATCCATGTTAAAGAGCTTACGTGTAAGACAAAACAAATTGAATTGTAAATTACTTTCTCGGAAACTGGCCACACGTAAGAGAGAGTAATTGTTATGTAAATATAGAATTACATGTAAGCCAGTGAAAATAGACAATGAGACAAAATACATAATTACGCGTAATTCGGTGAAAAAACATCTTTGAACCAAAATACAGAATAACGCGTAATTCGCAGTGAAAATACATCTATCACGTTTGATAGAAATTTTTTGAAAGCTTTTGAACATCCCTCAACGGAATCCAAGAGTTGAATTTATCAGAATATCCGCTCCATTTCACCAATGCTTTTTTATTCTTGTGATCACGACGAATAACCTTTTCAATGCGGAAAATATTTTGAGAAGTGCGTTGTAGTTCTGCCTCATAAAAGGAACCTGATATTTTCTCCCCCCGAAGGTCAACTAGCTTATACGTTACGGGATTTGTGTTTAATACCTCATCCACAATAAAAATTTCTTCAGTCCAATTAGGAGTGAAACCTTTTTTCAAAAACTTTTCGTTTAAACTTTGAAATTTCGCTGGGACTGACATGTTTAGAATAAATTAAGTCGCCGAAAAGATTAGCGAAAGCCTTGCTTTCATTTTTGTTTTGACTGGCATGTGCGGGAGTCATTTTAACTGTATTGTTATTCATTGAAAACGTCTTCCAGAGTTTCTGTTTCATAGTCCTGTTCCAACGCTCAATAACAGAACTCTTTTCTTCATTCTCTGTTGAATATGTTTATTCAAGAGACTCGTCATATTTGCATTGTAAAACTCGCTTCCCCAATCTGTCCATAGCAACTGAGGTTTACGACCCGATTGGAATATTTTAGTTAACGCACGGACGACTGATTCACCGCGCTTATCCTTCAAAGGTTCAATCCATCCATATTTACTGAAAACATCGATTACCATCAAAAGATATTTAATACCTTTATTCTCTGCTGCGCAGAGATTGGACAGAAACCTTACAAATTATTAATGAATATTGTAAATAGTATCCTATTTACACCGGTCTTACCTGTACTCCTTTGAGATGTGGAGGACTGGCGGCCACAGAAAAGGATGCAAACGGACACCCGTAACACAAAGGAGACTAAACTAAGGACCCCAATCTAAAAACACCCACACTAAACTATAACATACCCCAGACTAAAACAAGCGATTGGGGGTGGGGGGGGGGGGGGGGGGGGGGGGGGGCTAACACGAAGTCCTGCCCCATTCCGAAACACGCCTATTACTGGGGTAGGGGACGTTTTGGGGGAGAGGACGCTAGAAGAGCCGTGAAGGACTTCTTTTAGGAAAGCTGGAGAAATATGCTTGTTGCTGGGCTCTGTCATTCCCTGAGTCACGTCTAAAGGCATACCCCTATAATCAACCCAACGCAGGTGGGGAGCAGAATGGCTAATAGGGTTGAAATCATCCGACATCTCCCAGTATGGAATGGAAAAAATGACCGACTAGAAGGCGCTTAATGGGAGGCTACAAGGGAAAGACAAAAGAAAAGGCGTGTAAGAGGGTAAAAGGGGCAAGCGCGACGGGACTCAGGGAATGACAGCTTGGAGCCCCGGTAATCCGAGAGGGAATAAGATTCCCGTTCCAAACAGTCATTCCAAGAGTAAGGGAATAAAGGAAGGCGAAACATAAACACGCGTAAAGGAAAATAGGCTTGAAGAAAAGGGAACAAGGATATATGCAAATACAGAATAAAGGAGGTGCAAAAGGATGTGCGCATGCATAAAACAAATTCTAACGAGCAGCGGTGAAAAAAGGGGCTAAAAACAAGGGGCAAAGAACAATAGAGGCTGAATAGAATAAGCCAAAACGTGATAATTAAAACCTTAAACAAGGCCAGGAAACAAAAACGGCCATACAACAAATAAATCCATAGACGCAGCATGACACAATAAAACAAAACGAGAAGCAAAACGGAGAAGAAATAAAATCGAGACAAAACAAAATACGCATAGGCAAAAATATAGTGAAAATTATAACCTATAATAAAAAACAACTTTAACTGCATTAACACAAAATATACTTGCACAACCAGGATACTGCCTGACAACGAAATAACACCCAGACATAGGATTGAGATAGAAAATTCCCGCAAAACAAACTTAAGCCATGGGGCTAGAGGCGCCAAACATTGAACAAAACAGAAAGCAATTAAATAAATAGCCGAAAACAAGTAGGCAGCAGGAAACGAACAAATATAGCGGAAAACAGATAAATAATTTACCAGTAAGCAAGATTAAACAGATACGAGTATATGTAACCAACAAACCGTAATAAACACTTCTGCTCTGGAGCCACAAACAAAACAATATCAGGGATTGCGTCCCTGTAACTAACATGCAAAACGCTCAACAGAGTCAGGAAACAAAAGACTTTTTAAAAACGTCTGCTCTGGAGCCACAAACAATACATGCAATACCAGGGAACAAGTAATTAGGCAAATTGCGTCGCTGTAACTAAGAAAAAACGCTCGACAGAGTCAGGAAAATACCAAAAATGCCGTAAACAACTTCTGCTCTGGAGCCACAAACAATACAATACCAGGGAACGAGTAATAGCAAATTTGCGTCCGTGGAACTAACGAAACGCTCGACAGAGTCAGGAAAATACCAAAATGCCGTAATTAACTTCTGCTCTGGAGCCATAAACAATACAATAAGCCAGAGACGGATGACGATGAAATAAATGACACGCGGGCGAAGGAAGAAACCACAGGAACGGGAATAAAGAAAAGGCAAGAAAATTACCTCTTGGGGGGCGCCAGGAGCAGCAGGCGGGTTAACGTTCTCTTAAGCAACGGGAGCAGGCTGCTGCGCTTGAGGAACTTGAAGTTGTGGAACTTGGGGAACTTTATTTTGCTGTGCTTGTTCAGCCATGGCTAGTTGCACCGGACAACTTCTTTCTCGAAGTGATAATTTATTCCTTGTGGCGACTCCTTTATACCGCTTTGGGTAAGACCGCTGTAAATATTATCTACTTACATCATTGCAAATTTCATGGCAACATTCTACAATTTTTATGTCGTATGACTCACATAGCGTCGCCATTCTTTTTTTTCAGAATCTAACCGCATATACCCGATCAATATTGGCTCGTAAGTGGCTCGTAAACCGTGTATAAATAAATGTAAAATGTAAAGAATGGAAAACAACTCGTTGATAAACTTCCATGAGCCTGCTATACAATTTTGCGTGTCCTTCATAACCATGAGTGTTGCTAAAGTCGGGCTTAAGAGGCTAGTGGCATCCTGGAATTCGCATTCAATTGAAAGTTAGAAACCCAATGAAATATAATACAAGAAACAACGATAATGTGTATATGAAAAGAAATTCATATGAACTGCGAAAGAGAGAATTAAAGATAATGTGATCATCGCAGTAAAACAGCAACTGAAGGAGTTGCAATTGGGCCTGAAATTTTTTTCAGGTTCATATTGCAACTCTTTCAGTTGCTGTGTAACTTTGATGTTATATTTAATAATTTATGACGAGAACACAAAGAAAATAGGGGGAAGGAGGTTTGGATACCCGGTCTTAATTAGCATAGATTTTGCGATTTTATTTCTTCGTTTTCTCCGCATTAAACGATCAGTTTGAGAAGCTATATCAAACACTCGAAAGAGTGTTTCATCAGATATCAAACACCTTGAAATAGAGAAGTTGGTTGAAAAACGAGGCGCAGCCGTGTTTTTTTTTAACCCACTTCAAGGTGTTTGGGTAACATTATGAAACACTCTTTTGAGTGATATAGCTGCTGCTTCTCAAACTGAACATTAAATGCAGAGATAACGAAGGAGTAAAATTGCCAAACTCTATACAGATTGCGACCGGGTATCCAAACCTCCCTCGTAGTAGTGATTACCTTTGTATTCTCGTCATGAATTATAAATGAGTTTTAGGAGATCACATTCTTTTTCATTCTTTCTTCCGCAGTTTATAAAAATTTATTTTCATATACACATTATCATGCAAAAAACGTTTTTAGCACTGTTTGCAACCCATTATATCATTTTTCATCTCCACAGGAAACAGCGAACGAATCCCAGATGCCCAGAGGAGGAGTAGAGTCCAACCAGTTGAACCAGCTATGATACCGAGCGTCGAGGAAGCTATACAAATGTGCACCGCTACTGGGGGCGCTTTAACACGCGAATCTTCATTCTTCTTCGATGCCCTGGAAAACAATGATGCACTCGAGTCCTCTCAAACTCGTTAATAATACATATAGGTGGTTTTCACGTTACGTCACGGCGGCCATGTTGGTGCACGCCTTTAAAAGAGTTTTAATGAACTTCTTTTGTTATGTGCACCAAGATGGCCGCCATGGCCTTTGTCATTTGAGTCCCACAGGACTGAAGGTCACGTGAGTGAAAACCATCTATACCCTTGTTACCAGAGGTTCTCTAGCGCGGGCACGCGTTCGTGTGGAGGCCGGCAACGAGCGGTGAAAATATAAGAGACACAAGAGGCGTGTAATATAAGAGACACGAGCGCGAGAAAAGCCTCTGGTACCCAGGGTATTTTTCATCAAGTTTAAACAAAGAAAATCATAAACGTAGAAAATCATTAGCATAGAGTTTGGCGATTTCTCTGTACTCAATAAGCATTTTAAGAAGCTATATCAAGCACTCGAAAACGTTTTTCATCAGGTAGCCGAACACCTCGAAGTGGGTTAAAATTGTTGGAAATCCTGATGAAACACTCTTTCTCGTGTTTGATATATTGTATCAACCAACGTGAAGCAGAATTTATTCGGGATAATCCTACTTTTGACGAAATTTACAGCAACGTAAACATAACATGGTAATGTTAAGGTCGCGGGAGATACCTGTCCATGAATAAATTCATAAGGTAAAATTTGGGCAGGGGTGGCACTTTTAAAAGCTTTATATCTTGGGTCTTTTGAAACCTATTTCGCTAAAACTTGAAAAATATATTAGGGAATAATGGGAGTTCATCAGTACTATTTTTTATTAAATGAATCGCGCTTTTCGGTAATACTGTAAGTTAAAATTTGTAAAACGTGATTTTGTGTCCAAGTTTGCTCCTTGAGAATAACACAAAGCAAGTTGATTTCATCACTCATTGATCCGTCAAAACCTGTATTGTGTTATTTTAGAAGCGGATTTTTTTATTTAAACTTTAATTAAACATTTTGCGTCAGATATGACAATCTACATTACACATAGTTTACCTCCCTGCCGTGTCATCTGATGAAATTCTATATCCACGCTGAAATTGCTTGTTTTCACGCTTCTGAAGGCTTCCCTAGCAAACACAAATGCAAAAATATATTTATGGTAATTTTGCGAATTTTAATCCACGGGCTATTGTCAACACTTCATGCTGAAAGAACAATGCGTTGCAAACGAGACAGGGCTTTGCATGTGCAATTATTGATGCAGAAACATTACGGAGCCTGTGCATACTCTTTTCATAAATGCATACTGATGAGCGGAACCTTTCCCCCGCGACCTTAACGAGTACGTTTTTAGTAGTTCAGAAAAAGGTCTCTTTTTAAATAAGTGTTGAAACTTGTAAAAACTTGTGTTATGATTTATAATTATTTAATTGAGAACATTTATAGATTATAGATATTGAACAGATGACGTCAAAATGTGGCAACGAGACACAGGCGTGTCGGTTACTGAACGCCACCGATGTTCTTACCACATTTTGACGTCTTCTGTGATCTAACTGAACAGACGCACGGCAAAATGGAATCTATTTGTTTTATACATCAACAGGGAAGAAAAATTAGCCTTGTAACACTCGACGGTGATCATGACTGTTCAAGGATTTTGTTCTAATGTCGGCATCTTCCACTTCAGCATAACTACTCATCACTTCGGTTTCGCCTTTTTCTTAATAGATTTTATTAGCTTTTTATAGCTTCTGCTGAACATTTCTTCGATACCTTCACATGCCCTTTCCGGAGTAATGTTGTCCAGATTTTAAAAGCTGTCCACCGTGTTGGACGAAACAGATAAGACAAATTTTCCATGACGTCAGCTGTGCGTCTGTACTGTAATAGATCACGGGTAATGCCCAATCAAAATGCGCGTAGAATTCAGTATATTATATAATTCACGTTATAAAGTGTGCGGTCACGTTCTTGCGTTTTCAATGTATTTGCAATAAAACCCAGTCGAACTCCACATAAAAATATACAAATGTATGGAAACAAAAATGTGAGTGCACGTTTTCTTACACAGCCAGACCCCTCACATTTGATGGTGAAATCTTCTACCTTTATCTCTCCAATAAAGAGGGTCGAAACTCTTTTTTTTCGGCTCCACCACTCCTCCCTATTATTGACTCCGTCCCCTTCCCAATGATGGAGTCTGTGATACGCCACTGTTTCAATTCATTATATTGCAGAATTCAAATTTTCCCGAAATTATCTGACACGAGATTCCCCACACATTGTACCGTAAAATTCCTAAAGTAAATGCTACCCGAAAGTAGCTTTAATTTAAAAACTTCACTTGCATTAGATCATTTTACAGTTGTGCTTAGTACCCTGGTCTTTGAGTGAAAGTGAGGCTGGAGTTGAATTTGTTTTGATACAAACCTATCTGTTTGTCACATGTAAATCATGTTCAACAAAAAAAATCGTTAGCATTCTCTATTTTCGAATTGCCCATAATACATTTTGTTTGCCCCCCCCCCCCCCCCCCCCCCCCCCCCCCAAATTTTGCATAAACTATCGTTTGTAAATGCTCTTGGGAGGACTGCATATTCCCAAGAGCATTTCAAAACAATGGTTTATTCGAAATTTGGGGGCAGACAAAATGTATTATGGGCAATTCGAAAATAGAGAATAAGAACAAGATTTACAAATAAAAGCAGGAAGGTTTGTATCAAGACACGGTCAACTTCAACCTCGCTCTCACCCAAAGGGCCACGTCACTGAGCAGACAACTAAAAATTCGCCACTCCAAAAAACCTCGGAGAGACTGAGGGTCAGCTTTCGGCACTAAACCTTCCGAGATCGTTTGGGTAATCTGCATTAGGGCCTGGTCGCACTACAGTCAAAAACAAAAATTAGCCCGTGCAAAATGACATAAGAACAAAAACATGCCACAAAAAGCGTGTCCCACCGAAGCGATTTCTTTTGTTTTCCTCGATTTTTGCACGGGCTAATTTTTGTTTTTGACTGTAGTGCGATCAGGCCCTTAGTTACGATAGGTTGATGGTTTACAAAGGCAACCATAAACAAATTCGGCTAACGCATTGTTGTACCCAATTCAAACCTTTTGGGATTAGAACTTTGTTCGTCATATTTCCATATCAATGAAGCATTGACATGGAAATTATATGGAAATATTGTGAACAAAGAATCTTATTCCCAAAAGGTTTGAATTGGGTACAACAATGCGTTAGCCGAATTTGTCTATCAAACAATCATAGTTCATACTGGTTACCCAAACGATCCCAGAAATCTTAAACCCAGTATCACCCATTCGGCTTTGCGGTCGTTTGTTTTTGTTTTTGTTTTCAAATGACGAGCTCGCTCGTGATTGGCTCTTTCGGGAATTTTCGACTGCGTTAAATTCAATCGTCGAGACATTGGGCGCGCAATGCATTTTGGGTGATACTGGGCCTTTAATTAGTGCCAAAAGCTGGTGCTCTTTCTTTCTGGAGTAGCGAATTGGGCTATTCACGAAATTGATTATACCACCCGAAAGTTTTGAACTGACTTACAGATCTATTTTCCCGTGATATTTTGGGATCGTATTTGCCTTGTTCAATACGTTTCTTGGAATGGATTGTTCGCGTATTTTAGCTGCCCCGAAAGTTGCGGCCCCTCAGGGCTGCTAATTCCCTGGGCCTTCTCTACTTCAAAAGAGCGGGGGAGGGGAGGGGGGCGTAAAACCCCCTGGCCGGACAAGGCTACCAAAATACTCAAAGAATCGTGTAGTATTTTGTCACGTGACACACCATAGATCGAACGAAACGAATTAGTTCGCTTGTCGAGGAGTTTCTTCTTCCCCATGACATTTTAAAAGCGGATAAGACCCTGGGCACGAGGTTGGTCGCTCAACTTCATCCCCAGGACCTTATCCACTTTCAATATGACGAGACGAGAGGATAACCCACTGATGACTTCCATACACTATTTACAACCACGAGATATCGTCCGTGGAAGGGTTGCATTTGTACACACACGAGCCTTTACTAAGATAAATAACCACGAGTGGCTTCAATTATATCGTGAAATATTCACGAGTGACTCGAGTTAACGTTATAACTCAAGTCACTCGTGGATATTTCACGGTATACCACTCGAAACCATTAACTGCTACGAATCATAAAATGGAAATGAGTAGACAACGAAACGCAGTTTATTTATCAAATTTAAAAATGTAGAACCCTGCAACTTGTGCGGTGTTCCTGTACACTACCTTTCCTATCATTAGTCAAACTTCGTTGAAAACGCATTTTTTGGGCCTGTAGCATTTGTGTTTATAAATCTATAATCAGGGTGTTTAATTGCACGAAAAATATAAGTTTGAATATACCAACTTGGCTACTGAGTTGCCTTAATTTTTTTTAAAAAAAACCAAGTGCAAAGCCTTTCATGTGATTGTTAGTTTTCAAGCGCATGCAAATAAAACTAAATTTCATTTGAATAGTTTTTGCACTTAGCCTCGCTTTAAAAAAAGAGACTAAAGGCAACTAGGAAATGGCCTATTATTATTTTTATTATTATTAAATAATACGTATGCGTTTTTGCTTTGCACACGTAGTCAATTGAAAATGACCGGACAGTCTAAGCTCAGATCCAAATATTCGAATATTTTTGGCGATATTTAGAAAAGAATGTAATTTTCTGGAATATTTGATGGCAGTCTTCTGGCGTTTTTCCTTGATTTACCCGAGCCAGCGGTGTTTTTTTCTTTAGTAATGTATCTCACAATTCTAATGCTAGACAGAAATCTAATATGGCGGATATGGGTCGTGGCGAAGGACAAGCACGATTACTTCATCGACAATATTAGAAATCTTCGCATAAACGTTATATACAATAAATATCTCGTAACATATCTATGTTATTAGAGCTTTTTGGAGAATTTCCGGAACATATTTACGCCATTTTTCGAGATATAGCAAGTTTCAATTGAGTGCCGTTAAATTAATACCAAAATTTCACAAAAGACGCAGACAAAAACCTTATTCGATGGTTTAAGAGATACCATGCGCGAATATTTTACCAGTTGCATATTTTTCGAGCCCCGTAGGGGCGAGAAAAAGTGCGAGCAATGAGTAAAATGTCCGCACGTATTATCTCTTAAACCATCGGATAATAGCATTTATTATTTCACTGAATTTTCTTTATAATAGCTTCTGTGTCTTTAAACCGGGCCACTAAAGTGTAAATCTACTGTGTTAATACGGTCATCTACTGTGTAATACGCTCAGATATTTTGCGTGTTCTCTTTCCCTTATAAGGTAAAATGACGTCAAAGTCGAATAATATAATTCAATGAACCAATCAGAACTCGAAGCAAATACAGGTAGCCCCCGCCAAGCGCTGGAAAACGCGTGGGTGTAAGTCCGATTGTCTATTTGTTTCTGATTGGTTGATAAAGGGGCGCAAGATTTCTTCGCCAATAAAAAAAAAAAATCGATCAAATCTTCCATTGTTCTTATAGGAAATTTTAAAAAAATTGATATCGGTTTCTCTTCTTTGCGTTTTAGCCGTCAAAAAACGTGAAATTTCATTTCAGGGGGAGTACAATGACGTCGGGCTGTGATGTTAATACAGGAACGCCAGTTCTGCGGTTTCTCGGTATTGACGTCAGAGCCCGACTATCCCCGGTCTTCCTTCTTACGCGGTATCGTAACCCACCGGAAGTGAAATTTAACGTGTTAAGACGACTTTAAGTAATGCTTCACATAAGAACTACAGTCAACTCTCTCGTAAGCGGACACCCTCGGGAATTGAAAAAAGTGTCCGTTAGTAGAGCTGTCCGCTTGCGAGATTTATTCCCATAAGCGGACAACAAAGAAAAATAGGGTGGATGTCCGCTTATGGGAGAGTTATGCGGAGTTACATGTATGCGGTTGCTGTAGTAAGGCCTAAGTTAGAAGATTGCCGTCTTGAAACCACAGCCAAGGAAAACGCTAACAGTTACTGGATTAGATGAGATACTTGGTCACATTCCTTCGAGGATGGCTGTATTTGTCACCACGTTTTTAAAGCGCGGAACAAACAAAAGGAAAGCCATCATAATGGGTAAAGGTGTCAACAGAGGAGCTGGTACGGCCTGGAAATTCCTTGTAAATAATTTTTTTTAATGGTGATGTTCAAACATTTACCGTGGCTCATATCCAAGTTTGATTATCTGAGATACAGTGTTCGGTATAATGGACAGCTTGCTTTCCCGCCGACAAATGGAGATTTGACAAAAGCGATCCCCACTGTTCTGTTTCTCTGTCAAAGGTCAATTATTATACATGGGGTGTCCGCTTACGAGAGAGCTAAAACAAAAGAAAAATCTAATTTTCATTTTCAAAAGTGTCCGCGTCCGCTTACGAGAGAGTGTCCGCTTACGGGAATGTGTAAATACAGAGTTTGACTGAGAGGTAAAACGGGGATTTGAAAACGCGTCCGTAAGTAGAGCTGTCCGCTTACGAGAGTGTCCGTTAGCGGAGAGTTGACTGTATAGTAAACTTCATTGTTCCGCGGCATTGGCTCTTTCTCACATAGAATATCTTTGATTTTAAGGATAGGGGACGGTTTATAATTAAATTTCATTATAAAATTACAGAAAATCCATTTGCGTCAAATATATTTTAGCAAATGTTCGTGCTTAACCAATCAGAATAGCAGAAGACAATAGCTACTAATTTTGCTTATTTGATGAAGTTCCCCAAATACAATATCTTTTAAAAATTGCATGTTGTACGATTGGGTCTCAAATTACTTGAAACCTTAAAATAATTGGACAAAATGCACCTTGAACCTTAACTTTTTTCATTGTAACAACTAGTGATCTGATTGGCCTAGACTCGAAAACCGCTAAAAAGTTGACATTCCATCGTGCATTGCCTTTCAGCACTATCCTTCTTATGCGGATCATTACTTAAAGGCGAACCTGAGGTATAAAAGGGCAAAGCCCCACGCCGAATCTAATGCAAATGAGCAAGAACAATAGATTTTGGACATAGAGTTGGACAGTCCAGCCGCCTTTTATATCGCGGATTTGGCTTTAATAAATGCGGGGGGGGGGGGGGGGAAATCGATAAATCAATTTTTTCAGATTTTCTTATCAAAACACCACGTAGATTTGATCAAGCAAATAAACATAAATCCGTCATATACCCTTTAAAACATTCCAGGAAAAATTTTTTTTTTTCATCATTTACCCGTGCATATTTATTAAATCCGGGGAGACTCCTCTATAAAAGCGAGCGAACAACATCATCGCAATAAAATTTAAAAGGCATCCTAAAACGTACCACAATCCAAATCCAAAATAAGCACTTTCAGTTTCAGGACAGTGTTCCACCGAAATATCGAAATTCGCCACTGTAGAAACTAGAAGGAAACTGGGCCGAGTGAACTTTCGCAACGACTCCTGGGACTGTTACTGGGGAAAGAGACAAAAGAAGCGTCCCCTGTAAGGATCCCAGAAATCGTTGCGAAAGTTCACTCGGCCCAGTTTCCTTCTTGTTTCTAAATGGATTACAGTTTATCAAATTTGATTTTGTGACAGGCGGTCAAGAAATCAAAATTGCCATTCCGGTGAAACTTTTGGCAATTTTTTCTTCCCATTTCAAGACAATAAAGCAAGTCCCCGGACACACACATGAAAATCTCAACCGGGACAATTATTGGGGCGCTAAATTATCTTAGTGACGATGATTAATCTCCAGTTGCTCTATTTTATATCGGAGTCTCCACGGACGTTTTAGGTTGCAGTGTAATTATCCAATTCCCCATCTGTCTAAGGCTACTCGTTTGTTTTTGCGGCAGACTTCATGTAAATTTTTTTCACTTTTTCCATCATGACTTTCTTGCTAATCCTAGAAATAGAAAAGACACAGCAGGGTTAAAAACGCAAGTTACAGTACACGCGGGAGGGGGGTACTCCCATATATGAGCTATATAGGTATGTGCCGCTGTGAAGGGTATGGTTTTCAGGCAGTTTAGTCTGGGATAGGGTATAGTAATCAGAGAATTTTGGTCTAGAATAGGGTATCATTTTACGCGAAACTGATCAGTTACGTGAAGAATTTAGTCTAGACAAGGTTTACTGACCGCTGTTAACTGATAACAAAGAAAGCGAGTCTGGAATAGGTCTAGGATAGGGTACGGTTTTTCGGTGTTTAGTCTAGAAATAGGGTTGCAAAATGCAGCGGAAATGGTCTAGTATAGGTTAAGGGTCTTAGTCCCAGCGGCACACCCCCACCCAAAAATTTGCAGAGTACCCTCCGCAACAGGTTTTTTTTCTTGTTTTGGTCAAACTACACTGAATATATGACAAAGTACAAACATAAAATTGCTTTTAGAACACCAAGAAAATAATATCAAGTGATTTCTTCAAGGAAGAACAAACCATAATGAGTTTTTCTGCGATTTTTCCACGACACTTGTGAGGAACTTGAAAAAATTCGCCAATTTTTTCAAATTGCAATCCATTTCCATCCTGGCCATGTACAGCTCCCGAAATGATCCCGACCCCGAAATGATCCCCGACCCCGAAATGATCCCCGACCCCGAAATGATCCCGACCCCGAAATGATCCCGACCCCGAAATGATCCCCATTTTTTTTCCACTGACCCCGAAATGATCCCCAAGTAATTTTTGGAATGGAATGGCCTTCCATCCAGAGAAAGCTGGAATGAATAAAATAAAGGCAGTTAAGGAAATTTTGATTCTCATTACATGCAGTATTCACTTATTTATTCATTTTGGACAATTCTTAAAATAAATAATTATAACGCATTTTTTAACGATTTTTCAAGAAACTATATCAGGCATTTCTTATTTTTGCGAGTGTAGCGTTTTCAACTGTAACTAATAACAAATACAAACTGATCCGCTTCTTACAGCAGACCAGCATGATTTAAAAGAGGAAACAAACATGATCGAACGTGAACATCAACAAACCATATTATTTCAGTAACGAGAAATACAACACAATTATACGATCAAAAACTTAAATGGTAACAATACAGCTAGTCTATCAAAACAATACGAAAGAATCGTTATTAATTTTAATACTGAATACGTGTTTGTAGCGGTCAAAGTTTAAGGTGTAGCTTCCTGTATGTCACCGATCATGGGGATGCTCCTTGTAACGTTTGGGCTCCTGTATGGCACCACTAATTACCTTATTCATGTTCTAAACGTGCAACTGTAGACAGACGCAATAGATAAAAGCTCAAGTCGGTTGAACATTACTTCATAAAACATCTGTTTGATATTCTGTCTCATGTCACAGTAAAGATATACTTTCGTGTTTAATTTCGCTAAGTTACCTTGCGCATATTAAAGAGTAATAGCGAATCGAAAAAAGCATTCCAATTCTGGTATCTTTTATGGCTTTCTATATATCTTTTGAACATTCCTTTGTTAATTTTACATAGAAGCTACACCCTAGAGCTACTGTTCACTTTCAGTATGTGTACCATTGTTCATCTTTAGTACACTCGTCACACATGTAACAGTCCTCGTCGTAGTACTGCATGAGGACGCTTTCATTGGCGTAAACACCTGCAGATAGGCACTGGAATTTCTTACAGCATTTGGGGCAAATTTCGTCTGTCACTTTGCCTTCCCCATACTTCTTTTTCAAGTAGTTGCTTTACTTTGACTCATCGATAACACGAATCATGAACATCATTAATACATATTTCACCGCTGTTATACAATCACATTACACATCATAGTATATATTCATTGAATCAGATTATAAACATTTCTTACTGACAAAACCTTGTTAACGACTCTGATGCAGTTAATTTCTTACAGTTTCAAACTAACCTCTGCGTCCTTGCGCACACATGAATTCGTATCCGGCGGTTTGTCTTCATTTCCAGAGATTACGCTTTTTAAAAAGCAAAATAGAAGGAGAGTTGACAACCACGCGGTTCGCGCGACATCTCACTGATCTTCTGGTCAGAAGTCGCAAATGAAACAGAAGACTGGGACGAGACATTGAAGTTTTCTCAAGTTCTGGCTTTATTTTATTCATTCCAGCTTTCTCTGGATGGAAGGCCATTCCATTCCAAAAATTACTTGGGGATCATTTCGGGGTCAGTGTGAAAAACAATGGGGATCATTTCAGGGTCGGGATCATTTCGGGGTCGATTTGGGGATCATTTCGGGGGCCGTACAGCCATCCGCAGCCAAAGATAACGAATACTAGTTTCTGTGCACTGGTAGAGTATTTGTTAACAAAACTGGACCATTATTTTAGGTTTCTATTGATACACATACAATTAATGTTGGTTAGTCTGTGCCCTAGTAGAGTATTTGTTGACAAAATTGGACCATTATTTTTAGGTTTGATACAAATACAATTAATGTTAGTTAGTCTGTACACTAGTGGAGTATTCGTTAACAAAACTGGACCATTAGTTTTAGGTTTCCGTTGATTCAAATGTGTTTTTGGCTTTTCAAAGTGATACTAAAAATAGATGGCACAGTCCCTTTAACACACGATTAAATGGCATTTTCAGAGGTTAATTCCAGCGATTTGCAGCCGTGTTTGTTTTCTGGCAAACTGAAACCTATGTTTAAACGAAGGTTGTCCAATACTCTGACAAATTATGCATGGTATTGTATTGTATTATATTCTAAATTTTCGAATTGCCCATAATACACTTTGTTTGCCCCCCAAATTTTGCATAAACTATTGTTTTTAAATGCTCTTGGGAGGACTGCATATTCCCAAGAGTATTTAAAAACAATAGTTTATGCAAAATTTGGGGGGCAAACAAAGTGTATTATGGGCAATTCGAAAATTGAGAATGACCATAACAATAGTTTAACAATACATCACAATGTATTACAGTACAATGCGATGCATAAATTTGTCAGAGTATTGGAGTATTATGACTGCCGGGCAGCCTTGCAGATGATTTTCTCTGTTCGCTATTTTGAACGCACTGAAGGTTCTGGGGACGACGTTCGGGCCCCGTCTCACGCTCGCAGCTACAAACTTTTGCACTTTTTAAAGAAAAGGACAGCGTTTGACTGCTAGAAGATCACAATGGAACTCCTAACAGTATCGCATTAAAAAGCGAAACAATGATTGTTATATAGCTGGAGTTTCCTTGGACCTAACGCGCTCTTCAAATATTTGTTTTTTGGTCGCGTGGTATAGGCTAAATTCAAATTGTAACCCAATACAAAACTCATACTTTTCCGGAATGGAAAAAATAAACTTGAGCAGGACCGTTTTCCAGGGCAAATGAGCAAAGTTGTTGTAGTTGTTGTTGTTGTTGTTGTTGTTATAGTTGTTGTTGTTGTAGTTGTTGTTGTAGTTGTAGTTGTTGTTGTTGTTGTTAAAGAACGTTTTTAATTCAGATTGTGTGTTCGCTGTGTGCATTCATTAAAAACTTTTGACGCGTTTTTCTCAGAAAGTGTCGTCTCAGTTTTGATTGTTGCTATATAACAAAACACTTAGGCCCCATCCACACGTATACTTTTACGTTCGTAAACGCATATTTTTTTATGCGTTTAGGCCTCCCGTCCACACGTAAACGACGAAAACGGTCACGCTAAACGGATATTTTCGAAAACGCTCTCCAAAGTGGATATTTTCGAAAACGCCGTTTACCCGTTTACGTGTGGACAGCGTAAACGGATATTTTCGTAAACGCTAATGTCACAGATTCGGACCCGGTCCACAAATAAATAAAATAGAGCAGATAGTACTTATCTACGCATGCTCAATGCAGATTTGAACGTTTACGTATCGTTTTAGCGTTTACGTGTGGACAGGTGAAAACGAATCGTAAACGATGGCTGGTTTCGTGTGGATGGGAGCGTTTTAGATAAACAAATATGCGTTTACGAACGTAAAGTGTACGTGTGGATGGGACCTTAATGACGAGTCCCTCGGGAAACAGTTTTGTTTTCCCTCTATTCTCGATGTTTTCCGAAACGAAGTAGTGGGAAACACCGAGATACGTTGAAAAACATCACTTTACTGTTTCCCTCGGGACCAGTCATTAAAAGTAGACAGTGTATAGTACATACTAAAGAAGCCCAAACCAGTAGATAGTGTATAGTACATACTAAAGAAGCCCAAACCAGTAGACAGTGTATAGTACATACTAAAGAAGCCCAAACCAGTAGACAGTGTATAGTACATACTAAAGAAGCCCAAACCAGTAGACAGTGTACAGTACATACTAAAGAAGCCCAAACCAGTGGATAGTGTACAGTACATACTAAAGAAGCCCAAACCAGTGGATAGTGTACAGTACATACTAAAGAAGCCCAAACCAGTAGACAGTGTACAGTACATACTAAAGAAGCCCAAACCAGTGGATAGTGTACAGTACATACTAAAGAAGCCCAAACCAGTGGATAGTGTACAGTACATACTAAAGAAGCCTAAACCAGTGGATAGTGTATAGTACATACTAAAGACGCCCAAACCAGTGGATAGTGTACAGTACATACTAAAGAAGCCCAAACCAGTAGACAGTGTACAGTACATACTAAAGAAGTCCAAACCAGTGGATAGTGTTTAACGCTATCTCAGTGGCGTAGCCAGGACTTTTTCAGAGGTACGCACAATCACTGTTTTCAAACACTCCCCCTACCTCCTTCCCCCACCCTCAAGCCCCAAATCTTTCTTTTTTTTTCGACTTTTTCAGGTACGCACGTGCGTACGTGCGTACAGGCAGCTACGCCCCTGTATCTACCCCCCTTCCGGGCATCTGACTAAAGAACATCTCCAGGGAATTTGACCATCACCACTTTGAGAAAGTTGATTGGATACCAGTGCAAATTTACCCTTGCCCCTTCCCATAATACACTGCATACCTTGTTTCGCTGGAATCCAATCTCCTTTTGCCATACAATGAAATAATCATAAAGATTTCGTTTTATCAACTAAGTTGATGAGGGAAATTGGCCACCGTGAAAAGATTCAAAAGTCTGACGTTTCCAGCGCTAGCCCTTCTTCAAATCGAATCAAAGCATTGTGTGTGGTATATATATCGAACGGTGGAGCTACGCTATAGGCCACTTCGAAAAATACCATAATAATCTTTTATGTGCAGGCTCAGCCTTACCGGGGTGTAATTATTCAAGTCTCCTTTTTTCGAATGGCACAATGGAATTCAGAGTAAATGTATGAACGCTAGGACGTAGCATTATGTGTTCGAATACAAATGTGCACCGTATGCAATTTGCCAAGAAGTTGAAGCATAGCACGTGCAGTCCGTGATGAAAACAAAAGAAATTAGAAAAATCAGGCTTACATCAAGCACTACCCAAACCTGCACTTTAAAGAGTATTATGGTATTTTTTGAAGCGGCCAATAGGTGGAAACATGAATTGAAACTGAAAAGATGAATGAAAAGCGTTCATTGATTCCGATTCGGAAGATCAATTTTTGTGCATCTTTCAGAAGGAAATAATGTATTTAGCAACCTGTCCAAACCGTTTATCAATGCGATGAAGGAAAAACGGTTTTCTTCGGTCGCACTTTTCGCATTTGCACAGCCGCCATTAAATTTGCATGTTCCAGACGTTTCAAAAGATAGCCAACGAAAGTGACATCAGAGGCTCGAAAATTCATCCCTCACAATCACAATTCAATAACTCATGACGACAACAACAGCAAGAAGGACACAAAACAATAGGTTTAATGAGCGAGAACAATGCCTCTGCACGTGCCTCTGCATCCTTCGCCGTTCCTTGCAAAACAACAACTCCGAAGAGAAGAATTTGTGAGTGTCTAATGTCACTTTTGTTGACTGTCTTTTAGAACTTCAGAAACATGCAAATTTAACGGCGGCCGTGCAAATGGGAAAAGTACGGCCGAAAAAAGAAAAACCGTTTTCCCTTGATCGGATTGAATAACGGTTTGGACAGGTCAATAAAAACATTATTTCCTTCCATAAAATGCACAAAAACGAACTTTAAAAATTTGATGGAACTGGCACTTTAAAGTATCGAGCGACTGGTTTAGATGCGTCTTTGTCATTTTTTTCAATGTCTCGTAGATGTTCAAGGAAACGACCCCCTAGTCTCCTCCCTGTTTCACTGATGTATATATCAGTATATATTTTTGCATAAAGTACATGTTATGCAGTAGATACCATTTGCGTGTAGATCGTTTGGGTCCCGATATTTTGTCCGCGTTGTATATGAAAGGACAATAAATGAAGTGTTGCATCGTGCTCGCGCGTATTTAAGAGTACCAGGTTAAGCGTCAGATTTCAGTGCGAGGCTAACTAGGAAGCACATGTAGCTTATGTTTTTGACACGATTGAATGAAATCAGTCGGGGTTGTGATTTTTCCAACAAATCAGAGGAAATGTGCCAGTTCTTCAAGAAACATGGCTATCCCAACTCTGTTGTTTACACGGATCGATAACGTGCACAACGAACTACGGTCACTTCGTTCCATAGTCAGTTTGCCCCGTCAGATCGCCCCCCCCCCCCACCCAAAAAAAAAGTTAAATTGCTCCTCACCAAAAACGATTGACATGAGTTGAGAACATTTCATCTAAAACAATGAGTCAATGTTTTAATGCATGGTGAGCGAAGTGACTGTATACCTGCACAACAATGGAGAGTCAGCGTCACAAACGCCACAGAAGGACGCGAACGAGAAAATTCAATTCGCCCTCACTTTCCACCCACATAACGATGCAGTTAATTTAATATTTATCCTACATCCATCACACGTTAGAAACACCATCCCGTATTCTAAATTTCTTAGACTGAGACGTTTATGTAGTGATGACCCCGATTTTTTCAATCAAATAACCAACAACTGGGCATACGAATCTACTGCTACAATCAAAGCAAAACATACCATTTAAAGAGGTTGGGAAAGTACTGGTTTAAATAAGTAAAAAAAAGGCCTGGATGTTCCGATATCCAGACTTCATCCAGGTTGTTTGCCATGCTCACTGCCATTAACCTGGCACAGCGTTGAGTTGACATGCGAACTACTCCTTCTTTGAAGTGGGGCGAATCTTTAAACGCCTGTAAGAACAATAAAAGGTTTATCAGAAAGATGTAATGTGTCAGCATGGTGAATTTGTTTAAAAGTATGACATAAAATGCAACTTCTTACAATATTTACAAGTGGTATCGGCAATACCCAAGCACCTTCTTGAAAAAAAAAATTTGCAGGCAAATTTTTTTTTTACAGGATGACATGTATTTTCAACTCTCGCCTGTGATCAATTGTAGACTACTAATTATTGACTTTTTATAGAAAAAGTGGATATAGAACTTAAGTCACCTGAGAAATGGGTTCGTGATTTGCAATTGGCTGATCTAAACTTAACTGTCTACTTTAAAAACCTAAGAAACATCTGCAAGGAAAATAAATTAAGAGAGTTCTACTTTAAATTTTTGCATAGAATTGTAGTGACAAAGAAAGACTTTTCTCCACTATTCTTAATGCAAATCTAGTAAACTTGTCACTGTGCTTTTCGCACCGAATCAGTAGTGTATATAATAGCGGTTTTGCATCGGACGGATCATGGGGATCCGCATAATAAGAGATGTAATATGTAAATAGTGACGTCATCGCCGTAGACAATAGGGTTATAGGGCCTGTTCAAGCTTGTCCGGGAGGGAGGGGGGGAGGGCTTAAAAGAGGAGGAAGGAGGTAATAAATTCCTTGCTCTAAAAATGGGGGGACTTATTTGAGAGGTGGGGGGGGGGGGGGGGGGGGGCTTAATAGAGGATTTACAGTAATAAAAATATGTGGTCAACGTAATAATTGATTATTTTCTTACCACATTTATGTCATCAGTGTAGGCATACTTGGCTATCTCTGATTTGACAGGGCCTGGAGCAACAATCTGAACACCAATGTTGTGCTCTGCTAACTCAATCCGAGCTGTGTCAAAGTAGCCCTGGTAAAGAGTTTGATTTAATCTCTATTAAATAGAAACCAATTCTGTGTTTAAATGGAGTAATAAAAACCTAAGGCCAACTTAGGGTATAAAAGTGACAAGCGACTGATATTATTACTCAGTGGAATATTTTAAAGAACTCTCTAAGGTATCAAAAGCTTGTTTGGTGGGAATGATCTTAAAGTGTATATAAATGACAGATTTTTTTTTATTTGCTTGATGGAATCTACATGGTGTTCTTATAAGAAAATTGAAAAGAGTTTTTCGATATAGATTTTCTTTTCCATATTTTAGCCGTCTAAAAACGTAAAATTTCACTTCGGGTGTGGTACAAAACTGCGTAAGAAAAATGACTGGAAATAGTCCGCTGTGACGTAATAAGAATACAAGAATGCCGGTGTCAAGGTTTCTCGGTTCCTCACATTTTTTGTTGAGCCCTGAGGAAGAAACATGGTTCTATTTTAGAAGGTGTGTCGTCTATGGTTGTAGCAACACGCACCACAAAATGGAGGAACTGAGAAACCGCGACACTGGCATTCTTGTACTGATGTCAGAGTGGACTATTTCCAGTCTTTCTTCTTGGGCAGTTTTGTAACTTACCGGAAGTGAAATTTCACATTTTTAGACGGCTAAAAATCACAGACAAGAAAAATCAATATAGAAAAACATTTTTCGACTTTCTTATCAGAACGCCATGCAGATTCCAACAAGCAAATGAAAAAGTCTGTCATATACACTTTAAAATGACTTTTCTCTTATACCATTTTTTGTTGTTACATGACTTTGTTATTCTGCTAAACTATCAAAACCTGTATATGTCTTTATCCACTTACGTGCAGTGCATGCTTACTGGCACAGTAGGTAGCCTCATAAGGGAGCCCTATCAGAAATAATTCAAAATATTTCAATATTCCATGTAATTGACTTTAACAGATGAGAATGGAATTCAGATAATACTGAGAAGTATTATAAAAATAAAAAAACATGCACAAAAACCTATATCGTCAAATTGCTGTTAATTAAAATAAAGTACTTCATAATTTACTAGTAATATTGAAATGAAATGTTTTAACATGTAGTTTGTTTTTACAAAAATAATGTAATAGACCAAAAAAGAGAAAGGAAAAAAGGGAAATGATACTGCAGAGAATGAACATAGGCTGTTACACCAATAGGAGGGAAGGCATATTGAGCCGAGTCTTGAAAACTCTGCAATTAAATCAAAGGCTCCTGTGAGCCAACTTGGGAATTTGAAATGATCAGCCCTTCCCTCTCCTACATGTTTTGTTTCAATGACCCCCACCCTCTGCATCCATTTTCCCACCCTCCCCTCCCTCCAATGCCATCCCTACAGGTAAGCGAGGTGACTACTACATATTGCGGGCTCAATGACCACCAACCCTCCCTCTCCTCCCCACCAACCTTCTACCCTCTGTGTCCCATGGGTAAGACAGGTGACCAGGCCTCAAAAATTGCGCCTGTATCAGGCGCATTTGCGACTTAAGATTTCGCTTTTGCGACTAAAATTTGTTTATTAGTCGCAATTTTGCGACTGTTTTACGGCTTAGCTATATGTGATAACTGAAAAGGAATTATATTCAACAGTCTTGTGTCTTACTTGTAACTGGTAGTTGTAATTTTATCCGAAATATCCTGCGAAATTCACGTTGAATGTTGCATGACTTAATTTCGTTTCCAAGAAGTGTTGTAAGGGTGCACTTTTTCAGGTTTTCTCAGAACTGTTCCAGTAGTAGTAATTAGTTTTTTTTTTTTGGTGACTAAAATTTTCAAACTTGCGAATAAGTTTTTAATAGTAATTACTTGCAAATTGTGATTGAGAATTTTTTTTAATTTCTAGCCCTACCATTACATATCACAGGCTCAACGTTAACAGCCAATCAAATAAGTGAGCAATCGAGCAATCAAGTGACATTTTGTCCCACTGCCATACAACGCTTTGTTATTCACAAGTTAAAAAGCATCTCAGGAATCTCTTACTCGCAAGAAGTAGTACAGGGGCAGTATGCAGATCTAAGACAAGGTCTTCTCTGATTTGCTGAGAAAACAATAGAACAAACAACACAACAATGGACCCTAGCCCTGAAAAGAATAGAGCTGCGTGATACCCAGGTCCAATGAAATTAGAGGTTGTTAAGAGCTGCATGGTATCTGGAAGTACAGCTGTGTTACTCATCTTTGAAGTCTTAATTGTTTAAACTTGAACTGCTAGGTCTCCATTATTTTGCCCGGGTTCAGCCCAAAGTGCACAATTGAAAAGTAAAAGAAAAAAAAGAACCATAGGGAGTGAAAGAAGTAGTTGTCAATGTAAAATAAAACTATAGCCTGGTTAGCCCAGTGGGTTGATTCCCAGTCTGCAGAGCAGAAGTTCATGGGTTGGCATCCTGGCTGACCGACACTTAGATTCTTAAAATAACTGAGAATGAAGGTGATGGCATGCCTTTGCTGTGACATTTGAAAATGGTTTGACCTTAACATTACTAAGATGATCGACCACATAGAAATGGTGGTCCCATTTCCAATAATAGTATACTCCTAATGGTGGTGAGGCATGCACAGCACTTTTAGCCAGAAGAGAATACATGTGTAGGTAGATTCTCAAGAAGGGGGGGATGGCAATATAAAACTGATGGGGGTGATGGTCAGAAATTTTCAAGGGAATCCTTAAACCCAGGAACCTGTTTTGTGTTTTCTGGCTTACAACATTGCAACACCCTAAAAGGCATCAGAATGACTCTGACTGGTCATTTTGTATTCAAACGCCCACAACAATTAATAACCCTGGTGTCACCTTTATATGGGAGTCCCCCCTCCCCCCCCCCCTCTGGAGAATGTACCCATACCCTTCTGGCTAAAAGCTTTATGCATGCCTCACCACCATTAGGGGTTGTAGATGTACACAGTATACATGTAAGGTAGCAAATAACATGACTCTGCAGGACAGACATTTTTCAGTTTCTGGCTTAAAGGAGGCTTGAACAAACAGCACTGTGCTAACTTTCAATAATTACCATACTTTCCCAAGATACTGCTCACAACAACAACCTGTCCCTGATGGCGTTCAATCATATGGGGGAGAATTGCTTTGGTCAAGGAAATAGTCCCAATAGTGTTCAAATCCATAAGAGCTCTGTCTACCTCCAAGGGTGTTTTTTTCACCAGAGATCTCTGTGACCGGGCACCATTATTGACCAAAATATCAACCTAGAAAGAAACAACAAGAAAGAACGATACATGTATATGGTATTATGACATGTTGCTACATGTATATTGTGGGATGTAAAAGGTGGAATGTGGCTAAGAGCGACATACCACCACAAATTTGTTGTTGCATGCTAATACATGTACAGTGTATCCACTTTTCTAAATAAGATAATTTAAGACTTTAACCTTATCATGTCATGCAATCACGTGACTTGTGCTAGCCAATTAAGCGCATTTAATTCCATGTGCTTGTAGGATTTGCTTGACTTGTAAGTGGCTCTTGACATCATTAAAAAGTTCTGGATTCCAACTATAAAGAGAAGCTGAGCTGAGTTTATCTGTGCTGACTGTAATGTACAAATATAAAAAGTGAAAAGATTTCTTTTGCCAGGCTGTCTGCTAATGACTCCAAGCTGCTAGCAAGTTGTGGTCACAAAAAGAACAATTAAAATTGTAAATCCAAAAGTAAAAATTGTTACCCCCCAAACAGGGTGAGTGCATGCATATTTTACAATAGCGTTCTGCCCAGGTGACGTCATATTTGACAGCATTGCATTGTGGGATCGAAATGCGGACAAATATTTCCAAATGGCTGCCTCGGAAACACCATTTTTTTGCGATTCCTGTACATGTTGTGGATAATTGTTGAGTTGTACCCAAGAACAGTGCTTCATAGCACCTGCTTTTTTCGTAACTACCTGCATAGTTCTTGAATGTTTGTACGCATTTCAATCCCATGTTGCTGCGCACCAATTCTATTTTTAGAATCTGGGCGGAACGCTATTTGTACACATTAGAGAGCTAGCAAGCACTACCTTCTAACACTGCAGCTTCATTTTAAGATATTTTCACATGTATTACAGCTGTAGGTGAAAATGGTCTTTAAAAAATATTATGAGGTCTCGAGAATTGCTTTTGAAGCAGTTGTCTGCATCTCAGAGGCATGGTCTTGCTCTTGCATTTTAAAAAATCCAAGTCAACTCTCAGGGAGAAAAATACTGATCTGGCCATCTCGCAAAGTCTCAACCATTTGCCACCCCTCGCACTATTCCTAAACCTTTAATCTATTGTCATACCTTTCCAAAATGCTTGAGAACATCTTGGGCCACTTGCTTGTGTGTGTCAAATTTCTGCAAGTCCAGGGGGAGGACAAGAATATCTTGATCTTTTTTAAATGATGAATCAAGAGCAATGGAAATAGCTGAAAAATAGTAAGTTCATGGACAATATAAGTTTACAAAGAATACAACTGTAGGTGGAGAGTATTAAATCCCATTAAAGTCATTACGATAAATGACATTACATACATACATACATACATACATACATACATACATACATACATACATACATACATACATACATACATACATACATACATACATACATGGTTTATTTGGTAATGGAAGTCAGTAGTGGCAGCTTACACAGCTGATGTGGACCTACCTAAAACAATTTAAAACTACTACTAAAAATTACTTACAAACTAAGACAATATAGCTAACTAGTCTATTTACAATAGATACAATTAATGCAGTATCACAGTTAAATTGTTTAGAATAGAATAGACTCATGTATGCATACATTTATTAACAATCCATCAAACATTTTTTTTGTGCGTGATTTGGTCTGAACACATCACACGACGCAGCCAAAACTGGGGTGTATCCGATTCACCAGTTTTCAAAGTTTGCATTTTACATGTACAATTTCGCATGGTCATTTTTTGTATCAAATATATTGCTACATTGAACAGACTAGAAATATTTTTGTACACAGAATTATTTTCATGTTTAACAGCTTGGCCAATTCTCCCTAATAGAGGATAATTCTCCCTAATTTGAAAGATAATAAACACAATAACCTCCATTTGGCTTCATAAATATATACAGATATTTGTCCCTGAACATTATCTGTTCCTCAAAGCTCACAGTTTTCCTAGAGCTTCGCACATGGAAAACTGTTTGCTTCTCGAAACAGATAATGTCCACATTAAAAAATATATCCATGCATGTTAATTTAGCGCCAAATAGTGTTACTGTTCAAACATTTGCTGATAATTTTAGTTCAAGTTACATGTACAATATTTGATTTAAAGGTTAAAGCCAGCTAGGGATTATTTGGATTACAAATTAGACAGCTTACTTTGAATTATCCCTTTGCTTGACTGGTTTGGGAAACTTGTGACTTTTGAGTACGCATTTGCTACGCCGGTTTTTAGGGAACACCATGAGAAAATTTAAATACTGAATATTTTTGGATGTCACTTTACCAACAAATGTTATACCTGCCAAGTCTCACGCCTGCGAGTCCAAAACTCCGATCTCACGCCTATGGAGCAATTTCTCACGCTTGACTAACAGATTTGAGCTACCAGCCTTAACTGATCGCATGGTCTAATTAAAAATATGGTTACGTCCATGGAAATATGGCACTTTTTGTAGGTTTTTATAGTTCTGAACATTACAATTACAGCTGGATGTTGTTAAACGGAGGTCTGAGGTCCATGGAAACTTTCGAATTCTTCGGAACATCTTCGGACATCTTCGGAATAGATCGGGTTCTCTTCGGATTTGGTCGGGTCGCCTTCGTAAAGCCTGGTACTCCCACGAAAAAATTCTCACCCCTATCACTCGAAAAAAATTGGCAGGTATAAAATGTACATCACAGTACAGCAAGAAGCAAAGTCATTTACACCTACAGAAAGCTTATTCTTTTACCAACATTCATTTTTCGGAGTTGCATGTTATCAGCTTACTAATTTTATGAATAAAACAATTTTAATTTGAACCTTTTAAGAAGACATAGTTTTTTAATTATTACTAGTAACTATTTATTTATTTTAATCTAATTTTTAGAATGTCCCCATATTAGTAAGGGAGATTTCTCCCTGGCTAGGCGGTCTTTTGACATTTAAATAAAGTTTATAATATAATAACATATTTATCTACTGCTCAACAAACTTAATTTTGCACCTTCAACAACAGAAGAGACACCGATGTCTTGTGAAAGAGAACTTAAATCAAAAAATCTTCAGCCAACTTTATTTTCCATCTTATTTTACTTATGAACAAATAATATGCTGGTTTTAGAGTGCAGGTACACCAGTTTTAGGAACACATACTGTACAACTGTAGCGAGCGTTACATGGCGTGACAGTAATAGAACACCAACTAGTTGCGTAATAAGGAGTTAGGTTTCTATCGCTATATTTACCTCGCACGTACACATACGCGAGCGTAGGATTAAATTCTACTTTGTCGATGATTCACAATGATTCAGGATTATTCAGCGTGATTCATGGTTGAGTTATGTAAACTCCCTTCCATGTAATGTTCTTATATATCGCAATTTACGTCAATGCTTGTACATATAAATAACGTAGTTTATCTCAATAAAGTAAGTTGATTATAGCTCTTGCCGAAGTCGCAGTTGTTGTCTCTAACAAGCTAGCCCCGACCTGAAGAACGTGGAACGGCCAAACGCTACACAACAAACCTATTTAAATTTTAACTCCCGAAAGTATTAAACGGCTACCTGAGGTCAGGCCGGCAGACAAATCTTAGGGCTTTGTCAAAGTGAAAGCATGTCCCCAAATGGGGTGTGTCTATACATCTCTATATACATTGTAGGTATGCTTCTAGAGATATATAGACACACCCCATTTGGGGACATGCTTACAATAAGAAAGAGCCAACCTTTGTACCCTGAATACATTTACAGCCAATTTCAGAGTGAGGTGCAGGATTGCAGAAAATTAAGCTTAATTCAGTTTTTTTTTTTTAGAACGAAGCATGATACAATGGGATGTATTGTTATTCAATGAGATAGAAATATGATTTGGCTTATTTGCCCATCATGGTCCACCCATGAGCAGACAGAAAATTCACACGTAGACTGAGTTTATAGAGTAAATACTGACTTATTGAAATGAATAAAGATCTTAGTGTAGCGCGAAGAACAGTTTTTAAAACATGATTTGCAAGTTATGCTCGCCCGTCACGATTTGCAAGTATGTATGCTCGCCCGTCATGATTTGCAAGTCTGTATGCTCGCCCGTCATGATTTGCCCTTTATGCATGATTTGCACATTGTCAGAAAATGGTGAAAGAAATTCGAAATTCACAGATCTTGCTATTTGTGGATGTTTCTATTTCAGGAGGTAAGTATTTATACTCTGTAAGCTTAAGGTGGCTGAACACAGTTTCACTGTACCTATGCGTCATTCATTGTCATTTTAAAACCACTAACGTCTGGGCGCCCAAAATTGGCGAAGCATACGATTAAACAACAAGCTATATATTTTGATATTTTTGTTGAGCTTTTAGGGTGTTGCCATGGCAACACGGTGGATTGAAAATCAGCCTGCAATATTTGGTTTCTTTTATTTTCAGAAAATCTAGTCATTAGATTTTGTCCATCATTTGTCTCCAGTAAACTCGTAAAAATATTTGCATGTTAACACTGGTCTCATGTAATTTTGACAGAGGGATCTTCCGTAATTTGTGGTTTAATATGTTTGCGTTTTGTAAAAATCTCCTATGTTAGATTTCAAATTTTTGATGGCAGGTGAGTTCGGCATATTCGAAACTATAATTGTGCCAAATTTCATGAAATTCTAATGAGTAGTTTCGTAGAAATCAGTACGTTTCCGAGGAAAGTCGCTAAAACATACAGTCACAATTTTTTGGTCAACTGCGCATGCGTTGCATTTGACTGGGTTCTCGATCCAAAGATAAAAACGACCAAAAAGGCAGTGTATTTCTTCTGTGGTTCTATATATTATCTATTAATTCAACAAACATTTTTAAGTACAAAAAATTGTTTGATTTTAAGACGAAAAACAACACTTTCGCGATCCACGCTAAGCAAAATAAAATGATCGCTGAACAGGCGCCACGTTTGTTTTTCTCAAAACTCTGCGCGCGCTGACTCACGTAAGCAGCTGAAATTGAAGAGCGCGCGCAAACTGTGTTCAGCCACCTTAATTAATGCACATATTCCTTCAGAATTTGTCTTATCTTGGGCCAATCATGACCGGGCATCTGGTTTGCACACTCAGCTGGCACACTGCAGTGAAATCGGCTGTAGGATTGATATTTCTTTATCCGGGCAGTACTAAACAGTTTATCTTACCAGCACAGTTTTCCTTGACTCTTTCTAATTCTTCTTTCCTTCGTGCAGAAAGCACCAATTTACAGCCACATTTGGCCAATTCATAAGCTAAATATTCCCCGATACCGCTTGAAGCACCCGTGATCCACACGACTTTGCCGCGCAATGCAACACCGGGATTTTCACCTAGCACCTCGTAAATCATTAGCGGAAAGTCTGCATCCTGGAATTTTACAAGTAAGAAGCACACAAGAGGTCCTAAAACTGCGAGAATTAAAAGAGTTTTAGCCATTGCGCTAAAAGTACGGAAGCTAATTTGACATGTGACCGCTTGGAATTGGTCAGCGCTAGCAGTAATCACAGAGGCCAATCACAGATAACAAGCATCAAGAGTTTCGGATTCCGGTCGGCGCGCAGTGCATTGTCGGATAGATTCTCAGAAAAAGTGAGCACCAACTCTGTAAATGTACAAAAACAATGAACTGCAAGGCTGATCTGACCACGTAAAAAAATAAACTAGTAGTAATCATAGATTATAGTGCGTCTCCTTATCCCGTGGCACCTCGTCTTGACCTAGTACCTCAGTTTCATGAATGAATTCAGCCACTGTTAAAAGGGCTATGTCGCGAGATATGTCACGCAGGCAACAACGTCGGGCCGACATCAAACAAATTCACGCTATCGCCGTGGGATCGGGCAAAATCCTGCCGTGCTGTGTACTCCGAAAGGTCTCAGATTTTTCCGACATATAAGTAGTATATTTGTCTTGATTTCATTTCGGTTATTTCTCCGATTCTGAAATCATACTCCTCAGTACATGTACTAATACCGGAACTGGAAATGAGAAATTTCTGAGAAAGCCTTAAAAAGTGCTCCCGTGATAAACTTCTTAAGGCTGGTTTTCACTAGCGCATAAGCATAAGCACAAGCCAACATACGCAGACTCAGTAACATGTTGATCATTAGTTCCAATTGTTTGAACAAAACAGAACAATAGGCACTAATGATCAACACGTTACTGAGTCTGCGTATGTTGGCTTGTGCTTGTGCTTATGCTTATGCGCTAGTGAAAACCAGCCTTTAGACACCGCGTTAATGGAGCATGAAATAGACGATTTAGTCACGCAACATTCAACGTGAATTTCGCAGGATTTTTCGGATAAAATTACAACTACCAGTTGCAAGTAAGACACAAGACTGTTGAATATAGTTCCTTTATTAGCTAGACAAATTTTAGTCACAAAACTGCGAAATCTTTAGTCGCAAATGCGCCCGATACAGGCGCAATTGCAAGCACTGTAAAGTTAATCTGCGTTCGCCTGGCGCTCAGTGAATTATTGCGGAATTATTGCTCAGTGGATTATTGATACAAGACATACAACGAATTGCACCGTACCGTAAAACATCGCGAAGAACGACGTCGGTATTTGGGTGAAAGCTTCCCAAATCAGGCAGAGAACCACAGCAAAATCAAGATAGAACATTCAAAACATACCAGAATTACGGTAGCGAGGAAAATCCGATAATTTCTTGCTTGATTCCAAAGAGACCCAACAACTTACTTGGTCCGGAGAAGAACCTTCGTCCAATTTTTCCATTGCGTACTTTTAGTAGGCATTGAAATATTGAGCCGTACGATTCCAAAGTCGGGAAAATATCCGAAACTAAATCAAGACAAATAGATTATTCACATGTGTCATTTCGGAACCCCAGCTCCCCAGGATGATGCCTGATTTCCACACACTGGGAATGCTGGATACTATTGTGACGTTTCAAGATGGCGCAGATTTGGTACCGACACTTTTCTCGATTCGTTCCGCCTAGACGACGCGCTAACCATGCTGGACACCATTGTGACGTTTCAAGATGGCGCAGATTTGGTACCGATACTTTTCTCGATTCGTTCCGCCGACAAGATTAGGAAGCGTCTCCTTCGTCGACGCAAAAAGTAAAATTGTTTGCGGTCTTCTGCAGTTTACTTTTATTTCTGTAAATGTATCCCGGCCTGTTAAATCGATGGCAATCGATCATCGGAAATCCAATCGATCAATCGATATCAATCGATAAAATTAGTTAATTGATATCGATTGATATCGGCCAATCGATGATCAATCGATAATCACAAAAAATGTCCCGCAAATTATTGATTTTATCGATTTTTGCGTGTTTTCTCGAACTCGTGTAACAAAATTCCGAACACAATGTGTGGTCAAGACACGCCGCATCGCGAGCGGGAAGTTACCCTTGTGATATCCGATGTCGTTGTGAAAGGGTACCAGGAGTGTTCATTTACTGTTGCAATTCGTGACAACTTCTCCGCAAGCAAGAAAAGTGAAGTTCGTGGCAATGCAACCTCGTTCCCAGGGTCTCTCTTCTTCCCGCCCCTGGGAACGAGGTTGGTGGCAATGCTTTTAACGTGATTTACAACTGTTATGTTATCGAAATAAAATCATTTCATTGCTGATTTGAGCGTCATAACATGAACAAAATACAAAACCGATTGACAATCGATGACTATCGATTTTATTAGAAATCGATGGTCAATCGAATTATCCCAAAAACATACGTCATCGATTGATCATCGATTTCCAATATCAATCGATTAATTGGCATCGATTAATATCGATTAATATATCGATTTCATCGATCATCGATTTTATTGATTTAACAGGCCGGGATGTATGGCTGCCGTAGGTAGCTAGGGTAGCTAGTGTGCGTGCGGATGACGTCACAAACTTACCGGCGGCCATGTTGGAGGACTGACGTAATCAAAATGGTGACTGAAACAACATAACTTGAGCCTCCGATGCTGTCAAATATGCTAAAATCTCGAAGGTCTCATTCAGAAACATCCTGTGAGTATTCTATCTTTGTTTAGAAATGCCAAACGCTTCGAAAAATTATTTTGGTTTTGTAGTTGACGAATTCTCCGAGCTTGTGCATACTATAAAATCGCTATGTTCTCGACACTCAGATTTCCTAAGTGTCGAGAACACAGCGATTTTATAGTTTGCACAAGCTCAGAGAATTCGTTAACTACAAAACCAAAATAACTTTTCGAAGCGCTTGGCATTTCTAAACAAAGATAGAATACTCTTAGGAGGTTTAAATGAAGCTTTTCGTGAAAATTCTGTAAGCATTTCTGAGGCATTTTTGAACGAAGACCGTGCCCGGTTCCTTGATTGCACGCTGCAATTTGTCTGCACGAAATTTTGTTTCGAAGTGGTTTCTGTGGGGAACTTGTTCCCCGGGTGCTTAATAAGACCCAATCGCAAAACATGCAAATTTTTAAAGAAATTGTATTTGAGGAACTTCATCAAAGAAGCAAAATTATTAGCTATTGTCTTCTGCTATTTGATTGGTTAAGCACGAACATTTCCTAAAATTTATCTGACGCAAATGGATATAAAAAATATAATTATAAACCATTAGCTCCTCCCCTATTCTTGAAATCAAAGACATTCCATGCGAGAAAGAGCCAATGCCGCAGAACAATGAAGTTTACTGTAGTTCTAATGTGGGGCGTTACTTAAAACACGAAGTTCCGGTATAAAAGGAGCCTGGCCTGGCCATTCTCACCTCCCGTCGTCAATCAACCACTGAGGCATTAACAACTGACAAACAACATGTGTCATTACTAAGACCATTGCTAACACAATTTGGAAAAACTTTATGAAAGTTATATCAGACGTCTTTATGAACTTCTATTTCTTTTTTTGCTCAGGTAAAATCTTGGTTTAATAGATTTTTGAAGCAAGTAAAATTTAAAGGACGCGCAAGTTAACCACGTTTTGTGACTGAAAGACGCCTTAATTTGCATTTCACACCCAAAAGGTGTGAAATGGAGGAGGAGCTAAGCCTGCGTGGTGCAATACAGGGCTTCCTGACAAGAGATTTCTCCCGCGAGGCAAGATTAACAAGAAGACAAACCCGATCGTCTAATTGTCAACTATGCCATAGCGAAAAAATCCTCCCATTAATCTGTTACCTCGTGAAACTATCTCTATAGCCTATGACGCATGTGGTAGAGTAATATTGGTGCAAATTCAGGGACGCACGCGCAAAGGATAGTTGTATCCTTCCCACGCTCGTCTCCGAAATATAATCGCGCCTAATATTAATCTTTTGCCTACTACGCAGACTACTAATTCTATGAAAAGCTTATCAACTTGATGTTGATCCTCCGGCGATGGTTCTGCGTCGTAGGGTGGTCTCGAAGGCTGCCTACGTTTACAATTCGTAAACGATCTATCCTAGGGTGTGTGCATTGTCCCATTTCGCCCCGCAATAAACCTGCGATAAGGCGTTAGCTCTTCACGGGAAGGACCGCTTGATCGCATGTTACTTTGCTTGTAAGACTTAAGAGGCTGTCCGCGTAAGAACGGATAAGGCAAATTTCGGACCCTCACCGATTTCCCTAATTTTCTCAGTGAAATACAACCATTATATGACATGAACAAATATCACATTTATTTGGATCAATTCCTTTATGTCCTATTTTGCGAGACGGTTTTCGAAGTCACCTCGAAACTAACAAATTTGCCTTCGGGAACTCGGCGATTAAGCTGTAACTTTAGGGCGCTACCAAAAATTTATTTCTTATCTGAATTATCTGAATATTTTACATATTAAAGTTCCATCTTTTTTCAATAGGTTAAAGGTTCAACAATCGTATTTTATAAAATTTTGACTGAGTTATGAATTTTTCTAAATACCTTTAAAACCTCCGGCTGCGCGAGTACATTAGCATACCTTTAGTTGAAGACTATTTTTTTTAAAGGTGGGACCTAACCTAGAGTCAAGTCTATTATAAATCAAAAGTACTAAGACCAATCTACTAACTTATGGAATAAAATTTGTGGGCACTCTTCCTTGCGCGTCGTACAGAGGTCAGCTAAATTTCCCAATTCGCCATTTTGACCGTAACCGAAGATAAAGCGGTCCGACTGACATAGACCATTTTAGGAACCCAAAATGCTTGGAAATATCATGATACCCACGAAATGTCAGACTCTGAAAAGCAAATAAAAATTATTTGTGTTTTAAGCAGTTGTTTTTGAAAAAAATATATCGTTTTTCGGTATTCAACAGTAACCTTGCTATTGATATGCAAATTAGCTTCAGAAGTGAACGGATGTGCAAATTAGCTTCCCAATCAGTAGTTCGGTTTGCCGACCAACGTCTGCATACTACAAAACATTTTCTCTAAAAATAATAATCAACACAAAGTATTGCTTTTTACCAGGAGAAAAACATAAAAAATCCTTTCAGACCTTCCGTAAAACGTTGTGTTTTGTAGCATATTCGTTTCCCACGATGCGCTATCGCGGTGTTTGTTTTGCACGGGTCACTTTTTCATTTCATTCTACACTGTAATTCAATTAAAGCCAAATCAGTAGTGCGTGTCCGCTAGGTGTTTATTTTGTCAAAACCACCTGATTTCCCTCACAAATTGGGCAATTTTATTCAATAATTCCAGAGACAACCTTCAAGACTCTCAATGAGCGGGCGCACGATGGATATACAAAATCGCTTCCAATATTACGTAAGTAAACAGTGATAACCCCAAAAATCTAATAAATATTTATTTACAGGAACATAACCGTAGCCCTGAAGCTACAAATTCTAGGGTGGTGAAGGGAGGAGGATATCTATCACGAATCACATGCATAACTTAAAAAGCTAATAAACGCCATGGTATGTGGATGGATTACTCTCCTGTTCGTCGGTCTATTTCTTTTCCTTTTTGAAAGGTCTTGGTCAAATCACAAATCACATCCCTTGAAAACAGCAGTTTAACGGGGCACGGCAGTAGTTAAGGACTTGGCGGTACCAGATCAGTTTTGCAAAACTGATCTGATACCATGCCAAGTCTTAACTACTTCCCATCTGTTGGATTAAAAAATATAGAAAAATTAAATGAAACTATATGTTAATAAAAACAAAATGGTGCGTTTATTCCATTGCGTGATTTCCTTTGCGTGACATGATTCTCGCACTTTTCTTCTGGGAACTTGCAGTACAAGGTCCAACTTTCAAATTAGGTAAACCTTCCGGATCAGCAGCTAGTTCTGGGTATTTTTTCACTAACTCAGAGAAAGTATTTTCAACATATTGTGGACTTTGATTTCCCTTTACAAGATCTCTCAACTTTGCCAGGTCTGTTCTAAACGCAATAAAACGCTGTTTATCCATCAGTGATATCAAAAGTGTGTGAAATATTATGCCTTCCACTCTTGTTTATATTGGTTGAGTTTCCCACGCGTGGGAATATTTATTGTTTCATCACCTTTTATGACAACCATCAAAGAGTTAGCATTTGGATTAAAAATAACATCTACGCAATGGAACAAAGATAGTTTCCCACGCGTGGGAATATTTATTGTGAGGAAATGAGTCATCAGATTGTAAACAGGATGGAGTTATCGGTGTGTGACATTCTCGGAAAAAACAGGGGAAGCCCCCTATGAAATGAGTCATCACTATAGCTATTGTTTCAGATCACGAGAGAAAATATTTTCAACATATTATGGGGTTTGATTTAACTTTACAAGATCTCTCAACTTTGCCCGGTCTGTTCTAAACTCAATAAAACGCTGTTTATCCATCAGTGATATCAAAGGTGTGCGAAATATTATGTCTTCCACTCTTGTTTATATTGGTTCAGTTTCCCACGCGTGGGAATATTTATTGTTTCATCACCTTTTATGACAGCTTCCATGATTAGCATTTGGAGTAAAAATAACATCTACGCAATGGAACAAAGATAGTTTCCCACGCGTGGGAATATTTATTGTGAGGAAATGACATCGTTCGGTAGCAATAAATTCGCGTAATAACATCTACGCAATGGAACAAAGATAGTTTCCCACGCGTGGGAATATTTATTGTGAGGAAATGACATCGTTCGGTAGCAATAAATTCGCGTAATAACATCTACGCAATGGAATAAAGATAGTTTCCCACGCGTGGGAATATTTATTGTGAGGAAATGACATCGTTCGGTAGCAATAAATTCGCGTTAGCCGATTTTTACATGTTCGCTATTTTTGTTTTCTGGAATTTAGACACGCACCGCTTATAGCTATTGTTTTAAAAAAATATAATCTCATATAATAGTATAGAATGAATTATTGTAATTTGGATATTCACGATTATATGATGAGTATTGGTGAGTTGACCTGTCCCTTTTGTGATGAGCAATTGGCAGAAGTTGACAGAAGTGTGAGAGTGGTCAAGTCATGCTGTAGTGAACAAGATATAAATAGTATAGATGGTATGAGCGTCTGTCTAAATTGCGGTTCCGTCCATGGTTATGAATTAGTTAATTCATATGTTGACTTTCATGAAAATTTATATAGAATAAGAAAAAAGAGTGTATATGTAAGAAAATATCATATCGAAAATACAATCAATAAATATATAAAAGAGATTCATTTAAGTTTTAATGACCGTAACAAAATATATAAGATTTTTGGATTAATAAACAACGTGTTACCAGAAGTCAATAAGAACCGGAAACGGATGATTAGTGTAACCTATGTTTTGAGAAGATTATTAAAAATTTTAGGATTACCTTATGATAAAATAAAAATAACTTCTTCTAAAAAGACATTAAAATTTTATGAACAATGGTGGGATGATGTTTATAAATTAATAAAGAATGATGTCAACAAAATTATTAAAAGGTGACCTGTTGCATGATTCTCATAAAATAAAATTTACTCGAATTTTTTATCATACTGTTTCTCGAATTTATCAGCAAGAGGACAAAGATCGATGATTATTTCATCTAACTGTCTCATTTCATTGATGAAAACAGTGTGGTTGAATTGATTTCCTCTTAAAAAAGACCGTAGATCAACTAACACTTTTTCATAAGTCATATAAGAAAATTTAGACATTTCAATTTTTCTCTTATAGTCCTTGATTTCAGATATTGTCTTAAGCAATAAACCAGCTCCAGAAATAGAAGCTAGTATAGCAGGATTTAATGTGATACTACCAGCTATTGTACCAATAACTACTAAGCCTGTTGAAGTAACATTTACAATTAAATTCAATCTCTTAAAATATTTGAAAGCCTTTTTATAACACCAAAAGCGTTTGTGGTAATATCTATATAACGCTTTGATTTCAGATAATTTTTCTTTGCTTATACACTTATCGATATGATTAAATTGAAAGATATCTGTTTTAGTCATTCTATTCTATATATTATTAGTACATATTATATTTTAGGATTTGAAATAAGACAATATAATACACCACTTATTTGACCCATTATTGGAGATCTTTTTAATTTCTTCGGCATTGAAAGGCAGCAATATGTGTATCCAGGCCCTTTTTCATAGTCATTATAAAATCTTCCAAATGAATCATGAAAAATAGCATGTTTAATTAAAAATTGGTAATTGGTATTTAGAGTACAAGAACCTGGTCCTATTAATCCAATGTCAGAGTGTTTTTCTAATATTTGGTTAAATGATATTGGCTTATTCAAATAGTTAACGTACAAAAATTGATATATTAAAGCCGATTTTAATATTTCATCTTTAGTATTAGGATGCAGGTTTTTTTGAGTTGTAAAAAATTTATTGCAAAAATTAATTGCGTTATCCAAATTCAGCATATATATTTATTGATTATATTAAATGTAGCTTTTATATATAAAAATATGGTGTATGTTTTTCCTATGTGATTAAAATTGAAGATGCCTGTTTTAGTTATTATATTAAAACTCTTCAAAAAGTACACTGATATGGCAATTATAAGGTGCATATGTAATATGATCAATTGATAGTAATTTGATTTGTACAACTGTACCTTCCCTGAAATTGACAATTGATGTTGATATATTGAAAGTGTATAAAATTTTATTTGATGTTTTTCCCAATTCTGCGGTGCAAATGAAGTGTTACCGATTAATATAACCATTTTTTTGTATCCTTCAGGCGGTTTATTATCCAATATAATTAACCATAATTTTACTATTTTCATATTAATTAATGCAATAAATGATGATGAACCGTTGAATATGATATCATTAGTGTTCTTATTTTTCATATAATTGCCTAAAAATATGAATTTTTGTTTCTTTATAGGTAAACCAATTATGTTTCTACCATTTAAATCAATATCTGTCTCCATTGTCATTTTTCCATTTTCAATTGTATAAATAGAATCATATACATCTGAATCAACACTCGAGATATGTCCTTGAACACCATAAACGATTAGATGTGCTTTATTTGTATTTCCTTTTGTTATACTTCCATGAAGATCTATCATTATATATTCTGGAGGACTGACCTGCCATTTATGCAGGTGAACAATGCTTTTCGTATATCCTTCAGTGTTAAATATTTTTGTTGTTTGTTGCCCAACATTAATGACTGTTGATACAACATTAACAGTTGTCGAACTAATATAAGCTTTATCTGGAACGAAAAACTCAATCACCATAGTGTACTCACCTTGAGAAAGATTTAGTGCATTTAAACCTATCCTTGACGCGAAGTCATTGTCATTGTCTATCGTAAGAGTTATATCATAGGCTTTCTTGTTAATTTTATGCGGCGATCCATCAAAATCAATGATCCCATTGACAACAATATTACTCTCCGATGAGCTCTGATTAACATCTTCCATCATGTATCTGAAAACGTCTTTTTTAGCTGAGGAAGATATATGTGACTTGTTTACATAACTCTTATAATCGTCTGTTATTCGTGTGTACATGTTCGAATTAGAATCGTTGAGTTCGGAGTTGAAAAACGAAACATTGACGGCAGCACCATTCTCATTTGGTAAAGGTGTTTTTAAATTTATAATCTTATGATTATGCATATCGAGATCGATTTCTACCTTTTTATCAAGTTTGAGTGTTTCTAAATTATTTATTGCATTCGTATTTTGATTTATTCTTAGGTTATTTCCGCTTGTTTTAGCGTCAACATATGTTTTGTCTGCTTTTAGATTAGTTAAATTATCCACATACCCTTTATTCACAGCATGATCAACTGCTGTTGGATCTTTTATATTGAAAATTGTATTATTATTCATATCCAAACCAGTCTCCATTGACAACATCTCTTTACGACTGACAAAAATTTTTTTAACATCATTATATGAAACAAGATTGTTGTAACTTGCAGCTAAATCCAAGTATGTCTGTGGTTTCGACTTGACAATATTGTACTGTTCTTTCAAATCAATATCTTTCAAGACCTCATGTGAAGGATTGGTATCAGGATGATATTTTTTCAAAGTAATCATATTAACAGCTGACAAATCATTGTTTTCATCTGTATCCATATTTGTAATCAATTTTCGATCCATATCAATTTCTCCAGGTAGAATTAATTTATGTCCACGTAGATCCAAATCTGCAGTCAAATGAGTTGTTCCATCTAACTTTAAATAATGCGTATCTCCATACTCTTTGTTAACAGCATCTTTTTCTGAAATTGGTGTTTTTAAATTTCTTATATTATTGTTTTTCATATCAAGATTTGCTGTAACTAATGGTAAATGCTTACTAACAAATGTATTTCTAATAAATTTGAAATCAACTACATCATTCAAACCAGTAACTGTTCCTATATTTACTATTTTTTTATTTTGCATATCATAATTACCATCATCTGTCAATTTGAAGCCAACGCCTGGCGGGCCTGGTGGCCCTTGTGATGTTGTTGTTGTTGTTGTTGTTGTTGTTGATGGTAGTAATCCGTTTGAATAACTCATTATATATAATATGAGTATATTATATTTTTTCATTGAAATTCTTGGTTGTGAATTTCCTTGGTTTATCAATATATATGAAGCAATATGAATCATTAGTGGCTTTTTCATAGTCAGATTTTTTTATACCAAGCTCTCTACTAATCCTGTTTTGTTCGTTTGGAGAAGGAAATTCAAAAATGCAGTAATGTGTAGAGTTAAGACGGATACATTTGTCAGTGTCATAAAACGATTGACTAAGATATATGCAACTGCAATTTTTGTTTCTTGAGTTAGTGTAGTAGTTTCTTATTTCTGCATCATTTTTACTACCAGTATTAAGATAGTCATCAAAAATAACCAACTTTTGGTTATCACAATTTAATTCGGACAAAGGCAATATTTGATCATTACTTGCTTCAATAATTGGGTAACCCACCTCTTCACTGATTGGTTTCAATGTTTCCAGTAAATGTTGATATTTTGATTGTTCCAAGTTTTTAGCATATAGATAAATTTTATCGAAATAGAGTAGCCTATAGATCATGTCTAGCAGAACGTTTGTTTTTCCTGACCCAGATGGGCCGCAAATTAGCATCCGGAAGCATCGGTCAGGCATGAAAGGATATAACTGTTTATAATTTGAGGTTACATCATCATCGGCATCGTAATTTGGTATTATCATTTATATTATATGGGTATATTATTTCAATATAACATGGTGTATAACACGGTGTACAACACAGTGTACAACACGGTGTAAAATGCTCTTTTCTATATATGATTTCCAAATTTTATGTAACGTAATAATATAACAATAAATGAGTTTACTTAAATGGAAAGAACTTGCAAAGAGTAAATCTCTATTAGGTAATAAGATTAATCTTGTACATGATGCAATCACAAAACATAATCTTAGTCATAAGATAAGTCAAGAGTCATTGGCTAAGGTATTCAAACCTGTGACTAGTAAATTAGATGATGTTATCGACAGTAATGTAGATTTAAGGGTACCTATAAGAAAGAAACGAGCACCTAAAAAAGGTGACCAAGGTATTGACTACATGCCTGAAGTTGACCCTTTTGAAGACATGCAAGTTGATGATTTATTTGGTGATTATGTCCCACCAAATCAAGAAAAACAACTGGTGCCAAAACCACCAACATATGAAGCATCTTTACAAGATCTTCTGGAAGGAAATAAGGATATTTATGTTGATCCTCAGTACTTTGGTGATGAACCAGATGAATTACCACCAGAATATGATGACGACGATGGGATCGATTATGGATTAGATGATGAAGATGCAAGTAATTTGATTTTGAATGATCTTGGTATTACGGATTATGAAAATGTGGAAAAGGTATTAAATCAACAAGAAATGACACACCAAAAAACCAGGAAATATCTTTTGAAGATTATAAAGGATGCGAAATTTAAAAGGAATCAATTGAAAGGTTATAAGTCAGATGTTACAAAACAATACAATAAGGGGGAGATATCATCAGGTGAAAGGCAAATGAAAAACAAAAGAATAGACAACGCAGGAGTTACTTTAAATGAATACATAAAACATTATGAGACTAAACTGCAAACAATGAAAGGTTCCGGAATCAACGGCCGAGGAAGAAAACAGAGAGGTGGAAATATTATGTTTTTTAATGATGTAAAGCAGCTTCTCAAAAAATTGGAGTTGGTAATTGGTGAAAGATTAGCAGGAAATACCAGCATTGAGATGAGGAATATGGGAGTAACTATACTAGACACATTATTGAAAATGTCGAAAATCAATAGGTCACAATATAGTAAATTGTATGGTCAATATTTTAAAAATATAATGTAACTTTATTATATAAATGGAACGAGAGATAGTTTTATCATCTTATAGTGTAAAAAATCAAGGGAATAATAAACCTGAAGATTTCACAACAAAATTTACTAGACCAATGATATTGGATAGTAATTCTCAATATGTGATCGGCCTTAACCGAATTATCAATATGAGTTTTACATGGTTTAATGTTAATGCTGGATACAATAATCAATTAATTAAATTTAGCTCTGATAGTGGTTCAACATTTAACAACATCACCTTTCCAGCCGGAGTATGGAATTATACAGACTTCAATACATATATCAAGGATATAACGAAGACTGGTGATACGTATCCTATCACTCTTGAATTCGATAATACAACATTTAGGGTTACGATTACATTGACTCAGAATTATCAGCTTGATTTGACGCATTCCAATTTTAATGATCTAATCGGGTTTGATAAGACAGTATTATCTAATGAAACAAATATAGGGCCGAAAGTGCCCAATCTCAGTCAAGACACAGATATCCTGAATATCCATTGTAACCTAATAAACGACAGTCTTGTCGACGGTCAAGATACAGACATCATTTATTCCTTCTCGACCAGTGTACTCCAACCTAGTTACTCCTTTACCCTCGAACCACGAAGAGTCACATTCAATCCAGTCAATAAGAATAATATTAGTAGTATCAGGGTATACATTACTGATGGAAAAAGAAGATTAGTTGACCTGAATGGAGCAGATACATCTTTCTCACTAATTCTGAAAAGTATAGAATAATATAACATAATAGTATAATGAAACCGTATGAATTCAAAAGATTTTACCATCCAAAACTTGGTAAATTTGTATATCAACACAAAGGATCGGGAATTATCGTTGATAATATTTTCAAACCGTTGAAGAGTGTTGCATCATCTGTTTTCAAGAAATTTGCTAAGCCAATAGCAAAGAAGGCGTTAGAATCGGGGATATCCCATGCAGGTGAGCGACTGGGTAAGGCGGTATCTCAAAAATCTGGTGATTTGATAATGAAAAGATTGACAAATTTGAGAAAAGGAGCTACAAGACAAACAGCAATTGTTCCATCCTCACCCATTAAACAGCTGCAGCAACATTATCAGCCAAAACTAGATCAAGAAAGTACTGATATGATACTGAATAGACTCATTTCTGGAGATGGTTTGAGGAGAAGACGTAGAGTTAGATTTGTATAGAATCAATGAATATATTTTTTAATTGTTAAAATTATATAACATAATAATATATGTCTTTTAGAACAGATAATTTTCTTCAAAGAAATGAGTTGGTGCGATTCCAACTCGATGATGTAATCAGGTCTCCAGCTAACGGTCAACACCAAACGAAAAATGGTTATAAATTTACAATTAATGATCGATCGAGTTTCTACGATTGGTACAATGCCTATATTGAAGTCCAATTCCAACTACAGAAATTAGCAGACGGAGCAGGATATGCTGCTGCTGATCGAATAACGGTAATTAATGGAGGGCATTCCTTAATTGACCACATAATGATTAAATCTGCAGGAAAAATAGTTTATGACACTGACAATCTCCATAAAGTCACTTTTGTTAAAAACCTGCTAGAGTATTCTGATGATTATAGCAGATCAGTCGCTAAAAACAGTTTCTGGTATTTGGACACGAATGCTACAACAGCTGCGAATAACACAGGATTTGAAGCTCGCCGGTTGCAAACTCAAGCACTTCGAGACAATGGGGCTGGTGGTGCTAAAAACATTAATGTGATTATACCATTGAACAGGTTCTCATTTTTTGAAGAACTTGAAGATAAGATGCTTGTACCAATGCAAATACAATTTAACATTGAGCTACAAAACGATGGTGAACTCATTCACATGGCTAATGGAACTGATGCTGGAAGAATTGTTGTTAATAGGTTTTTGCTATGGGTGCCAAAACTAACCCCAAAGGATTCATTGTATGACAATTTCGTTAGTTCATTTCTTAAAGAAACTCAGTGGAAATATTTAAGGGAAATGTACGAAGCATCAGCTCCTACACAATCATCAGGATTTTTCCAGATTTCAAGCAGTATTGACAATGTCAAACACATTTTTGTTTACTTGAAAAGAACAAACCCGCCTAATGATGCAGTTGAAGAAGACAGTCCTTATCTAATGAACACTTTTAAACTTAATGCTGCTGATAATAACTCTTCCCTTTTAAACTGTAGACTAGAATATGGAAATGGAGTCTTTTATCCAGAAACAGAGTATGATACAGAATCAAAAGTGAGAATCTTTAACGATTTGATGTCATATACTATGCGGAAAAATGACTATAACAGCGGAACTCAGCTGAACTTAGCAAACTATAGTTCTCTGTATGGGTTGATTTACTTTAATCTTACGTATCAAACTGAAAAAATAACAAGAGATCCGAAACAGCTAATCTTTAGGTATAGACTAAGCCAGAATGCAGTTGCAAACTTCAATGTTCATGCTGTAGTCCTATATGAAGAATCTGTTGTCATTGACAAGGTGGGTAATGAATTGGTTATAGTGTAAAATAAATATCCTTATTTCATATATATTATGTGAAATTTTATATAATATATATTATATATAAGAAATGACTCAGCTTTTTGAAATCAAAGTAAATTTGTCTGACAATCAAAAGAAGAATCTTAGCAATGCTTTCAAAAAAAGGGAAACTATTGTTCTCAGACTATCAAATAAATCTCTTCATGGCAATGACGTTTTATATGTATCATCGATGGTGAAGAAGAGATTGGAGAAGAATCGTATGATGAATAAGGGTATGGATATCAAACTTGTTAAAAGTAATATCAGAAAACAGGTTGGAGGTAGTCTACTAACTTCTATCTTAAGTATTGGAAAGACGCTAGCACCAACTATAGGCAAAACCCTTGGGCTATCAGCTCTTGCTGGATTGGCTTCAGAAGGTGCTTCTCAGATTGTGAAATCAATATCTGGCAAAGGCGTACAGTCGGGTGGTTTTCTCGTACCACAAGACAAAATTAATAAGCTGATAGAATATAAGCATCTTTTATCTGCGAAACAAAAACAGGATATATTGAAAGCCCTTCAATCAGGTTCAGGTGTTCATGTGGAACCAACAAAAACACAATCAGGTGGATTTTTAGGCACTCTGTTGGCAAGCATTGGTGTTCCACTCCTTCTAAATGCTTTGACTGGTAAAACTGGTAGTGGGGCTCCACGAATGGGAACTAGTAAGAAAAAGGGTATGGGAGCTCCAAGAATTGGTGTATATAGACCACCTCCATTTTATGGGAGTTGGCCCGATAATACGATAGGTATGGGGATTAAAAAAAAACAACCAAAAAAAAAAGACAACCAAAAGGGGCGAAGGCTTGCTATTAGGGAAAAGCAGCCCTTTCAATGGTATTCCTCTTCTCGGAGCAATACTGTAAAACCGAAATTCCACAAAGACATCCCGTTAAGTAATCATGATCTAATAAAATGGTGCAGATATTTAAACATCCCAATCAGTGATGTTCTGTCAAGGGATGAAAGAGTTCCACATAATCATAGCCAAGCATTATTTATTTACAATCTGGAACCTAGTTATATGGCAGGATCTCATTGGGTTACAACTTATGTAAAAGACAACGTGATAAATTATTTTGACAGTTTTGGTATGCCTCCATTTCAAGAGATCGTAAATCATGCGAAAAGAAGGAATATGACACTGCTTCACCAAAACAACCAAATCCAAAACATAAAAACGTCTACATGTGGCTACTTCTGTTTATACTTTCTGAACGAAATGAATAAGGGGAATTCGTATTATAATTTATTGCAAGTATTTGACATATATGATACAATGAAGAATGAGAGATTCCTCGAACATTATTTTAGAAATATCTAACTTATATATATAATGGTAAAATCATATTGTGTTGGACAGAAGAAAGTCACTGAATGTGTTCCAGGAAGCGAACGATATGTGAAAACTAAAAATGGTCGACCTATGTTGAAATGCACTTGCGCTGAATGTGGTATAACAAAAACCAAATTTATAAAACAAAAACAGGGAAACTAATTGAGCCCTCACAAGATGGGGGCTTTTTAAATATAGAAGGTAGTCACAGTCTTGGTGAAATAGCAGCTAAAAGCGCTTTAAAAGGTTTGTATAATTTAGGTAGAATCGGAGCATCAAAGGCAATTAAATCTGGTTATGCTAAACAAAAAATAAAAGGAATGGCTGATAAATATTTGGATCAAGCCTTAGATAGTTTAACTTCAGATATTAGTAAGAAACTAGATCCATTGCATAAAGGTAGTGGGATTGATATTCATAAGGCCATTGGGAAGCTTCCGAAACCAAAAGGCGGTTGGACATTACCCGGCCATAAATATACTGGCCCATATAATGATTTAAAGAGTCAAGTGAAATATGACCCAACAACTGGCCAAATATTAGAAATATATGACCAACCTACAGGAAGAACTGATGAAATAGCAATGCAACATGATGTCGATTATTCAGTCTGCAAGGATGATAGGAAATGTAAAAATAAGGCAGACCGAAAAATGGTTCAAGCTTTAGACAACGTACCGTATAATGAAAGACAATGGGGGCATTGGTTGGCTAGAAACACGATTGATGTAAAACAAAAACTTGGATTAGGTGTTAAAAGGAAGTCAAAAAACGTAAAAAGGAGTTGAGTAATGATTGGGCTGAACTCCTTGCAAATGAACTACATAAACCAATCAAACGGAAATTTCAAAAGAGACGTGTTATTGTTAATGGAATAGATGATATTTGGAGCGCTGACCTTGTAGAAATGCAGAAGTTTTCAAAATGGAATAAAGGATATAGATATTTGTTAAACATCATTGATGTGTTTTCGAAATTTGCTTGGAGCATCCCTATTAAAAATAAAACAGGTAATACAATTACTGAATCATTTGATGATGTTATTAAAAAATCCAAACGGAAACCTAAATTTATTTGGGTAGACCAAGGGTCTGAATTCTATAATAAAACTTTCAAAGACTGGCTAAAGAAAAATAATATTGAGATGTATTCTACTTTCAATGAAGGTAAAGCTGTTATTATTGAGAGATTTAACAGAACATTAAAATCTAAAATGTGGAAACAATTTACAGCTCAAAATACAACACAATATTTAGACATGTTACCAAAACTATTAAATGAATACAACAGTACAAAGCATTCAAGTATTAAAATGAAACCTATTGAAGCATCTATGAAAAAGAATGAAGGAACTGTTTATTTCAATCTATATGATACGGAACTATTATCATATAAACCAAAATTTAAAGTTGGTGATAAGGTTAGAATTTCAAAGTATAAACGGAATGTGTTCGACAAGGGTTATACACCAAACTGGACTGAAGAAGTGTTTACAGTCGATAAGATACAATACACAAACCCTATTACATATAAGTTAAAGGATCTTAATAATGAATCAATAGAAGGGTCATTTTATGAACCTGAATTACAATTAGCAAAACAGGATGTATTCAGAATTGGCAAAGTCATTAGGAGGGATTACAAGAAAAAACAAGCTTTGGTATCATGGTCTGGTTATCCAAAAGAATTTAATTCATGGATACCGTTAAAAGATGTCAAAAATATATAATGTTTATATATATCATGAGTGGTATTAAGAAATATATTGAAAAAATAAATGTTCAAATTAATGAATGTGAAGATGAATCAGACAATCTTCGTGATAAAATATACGATAATGAGCGTAGATTGGATATGTTACAATATAAAAAGAAATTATTGAAACTTTATCATAAAAAAATACATGAAATGGATGAAGATATAACATTGAAACAGTTATTGAATATTATCTGCAATGAGATAGAAAACAATAAATACGATGAGGAATGTAATGTGTTGAAACAAACAAAAGTTGATAATATAGCTGAATTGAAAACTGAAATGAATATCTGAATATAGTTTAAAAGATTCATAACTGGATCATTTGAATTCTCAACCATATTTAAACGCATATAAAGATAAAATAATATATAGTAATAATATAATGGAAAAAGAAGTAATAATAAAAAGAGGTAGGGGGCGACCGCCTATATACCAAACCCAAGAAGCCAAAAAAGAAGCTATTAAAAGATCCAAAACTCGTTATATGTTAAATAAAGAGTGGTATTGCCGTGCATGTGATAACAATATCAACTACTCACTTGCTGGAAAATTCTGTCATTTGAAAACTAATAAACATATGGATAATATTAATAGGCAGATCCGTGAATTCGTTCATTTAAACACACAATAAAAACTAAGAAATATATAGTTTAATGGATCCATTATTGGATCACTTAAATTCTTGATAAAGGTTAAACGCACCAACTGAATACATATAAAGAATTATCTATACTATAGTATATAAAATGAACAAAATCGATCTTGAGAAACTTAGTAAATCAGAACTAATCAAATTGCTTTTAAAGCAACAGAAGAAAAAGCCTGAAATTATCATCGTAGATGATACCAAACCAGTTCCAACACCAAGGAGGCCTATTCCAACACCTCGCAAGAGTGTAAAACCAAACCAATCACCAAGACAAACAGTAAAAGAATTGGTTGACTATTTTGAGAGGAAAAGATTACCACCCCCACCTTCTGAATGGTTAGAAGAAATAGAACAATTAAAAAAGACACCAAGGACTAAAAAAACAGTTAAACCTGTACCAGCTCCAAGGACTAAGATAGAGCAAACAAACAAAGCTCTAAAAGGTTATACTAAATCCTTCGAAATTACATTAAAGAATAATAAAGACCCTTTAACACAATTACAACAAACAAGAAAAGGTATTGAAAACCATTTTAAAACCCTACTAAGTGATACAAAAGGAATTAAATTTGTTGAAACACTAAAGGTCACATTTGAGAAACTAGCTGGTGATGAAATAGTGCCTAAGACTGCATATTTTAACAGTGTGGCTCAGACGATTATTAACCACATAGAAATCGCTGAAGCGTTACAATTGTCTAAACAACAGATATTAAATAGTGTAGCTCAATGGATTTCTGAGGGTTCTGGATGGACAATAAGATCTATTGACAACCACTATATTAATATTGTTAAATACGAACCATTAAAGGGATCATCTTACATTCAATTACCTTCAGAACTAAGAAATAGTGCTAAGGGATTGATAAACATGAAAAATAAAGACAATGAGTGTTTTAGATGGTGTCATATAAGGTACTTGAACCCTCAAGACAAATATCCACAGAGAATCAAAAAAGTCGACAAAGATTTTATTGAAAAATTAGATTACTCTGGAATTCAATTCCCAGTGACTGTCAAACTGTATAATAAAATAGAAAAACAAAATGAAATCAATATCAATGTATTCGGTTATGAGGAAAAGCAACCATATCCTATCTATGTATCCAAAGAAAAGTACGAAGATCATATGAACTTGTTATTGATCACAGAAAACGAAAACAAACATTATGTATTAATAAAAGACTTCAATAAATTCATGTACAATCAGACGAAACACGAACACAGAAAACATTTTTGCATGCATTGTCTACAATGCTTCAGTTCTGAAACAATCCTTAATAATCATAAAGAAAACTGTATTGTAATTAATGGTAAACAAGCTGTAAAAATGCCTGAAAAAGATAATAACATATTAAAATTTAACAATTATCATAAACAGTTAGCTGTTCCATTTGTAATCTATGCTGATTTTGAGGCTATTACAGAAAAAGTACAAGGATGTCAACCAAACAATGATAAATCATATACTGAATCATATCAAAAACATAAAGACTGTGGATATGGATACAAAGTTGTCTGTTGCTATGATGATAAATACAGTAAACCAGTTCAGGTCTATAGAGGCGAAAGAGCTGTATACAAATTCATGGAAGCTATGCTGGAGGAAGTTAAATATTGTAAGAAGGTTATGAAAAAAGAATTCAATAAACCATTAAGAATGACCAAAGACGATGAAGAAGAATTCCAAAAAGCTGATAAATGCCACATATGCGAGAAAGAATATAACAAAACCGATCTAAGAGTAAGAGATCACTGTCATATCACTGGTCAGTACAGAGGATCCGCTCATCAAGATTGTAATTTAAAACTCAGAATAAAACCAGAAGAAATTAAAATACCTGTGATATTCCATAATCTCCGTGGGTATGACTCTCATTTCATCATGCAAGAGATTGGTGAAATAGTGAAGAAGCATACATATACAAAAAAAAAAGGTGGAAAATGTCAAATGAATATCAATGCAATTCCGAATAATATGGAAAAGTATATGGCTTTCATGTTGGGTAATCACTTAACCTTTCTCGATAGTTTCCAATTCATGAGCTCTGGTTTGGAAAAACTAGTGAGTAATCTACCAAGAAAATCATTAAAATATACCTCTCAAAAATTCAAAGGTAAAAAGCTTGATCTGATGGCTAGAAAAGGAGTGTATCCATATGACTTCATGGATAGCTTTGAAAAGTTCAATGAAAAACTGCCATCAAAAGAAGAATTTTACAGCATATTGAATGATGAACATATATCAAATGAAGATTACAAACATGCTCAAAATGTGTGGAATACCTTCAATCTTCAAAATATAGGTGAATACCATAATTTATATCTTAAATCTGATATCCTTTTGCTAGCTGATGTGTTTGAAAACTTTAGAAAGACCTGTCTAGAATACTACAAATTAGATCCATGTCATTATTTCACATCTCCAGGTTTGTCTTGGGATGCTATGCTTAAAATGACTGATATCAAATTAGAACTTATAACTGATATTGACATGTTTCAATTTATCGAAAAAGGAATGCGTGGTGGAATAAGCTACATTGCCAATAGGTATGGTAAAGCAAACAATAAATACATGAAAACATATGATGAGAAGGTGCCCTCAAAGTATATAATGTATCTGGATGCTAACAATCTATATGGTTGGGCTATGTCACAATACCTACCTACTGGCGGTTTTAGATGGATGACACAAAAACAGATCGATAAGATAGACCTAGCCAAGTATAAAGAAGATAGTGAGAAGGGTTTGATACTGGAAGTAGATTTAGAGTATCCTGAAGGGTTACACAATCTTCATAATGACTACCCGCTAGGGCCGGAAAAGGTTAAAGTAACTGAGAGTATGTTGTCTGGGTATTGTAAAAACATCGCGAAGAAATATAAAATATCAACTGGTTTAGTTCATAAATTGATACCAACCTTGAAGAACAAAGAAAAATACGTGCTCCATTATAGGAACCTTCAATTATACACTGATCTTGGTTTGAAAATAACTAAAGTCCATCGAGTACTAGAGTTTGATCAATCTCCTTGGTTAAAACAGTATATCGACTTTAATACAGAAAAAAGGAAGAACGCAAAAAATGCTTTTGAAAAAGACTTCTTTAAACTTATGAATAACTCTGTATTTGGTAAAACGATGGAAAATATTAGAAAGCGAGTAGATGTAAGACTAATCACCGATGAAAAAAAACTATTGAAATATGCCAGTAAACCAACGTATGTTAGTAGTAAGATCTTCAACGAAAATCTAGTAGCTGTGCATAAGATCAAAGAAACACTTACCCTAAACAGGCCGGCATATGTGGGTATGTGCATCTTAGATTTAAGCAAGACGTTAATGTACGATTTCCATTATAACTACATTAAAAAGAAATATGAAGACAAAGCCAAGTTACTCTTCACAGACACAGACAGCTTGACCTATGAAATCGAAGCTGAAGATGTATACCAAGACTTTTGGAATGATAAAAATAAATTCGATAACAGTGACTACCCTGAAAGCTCACCGTATTTTGATAAGACAAATAAAAAAGTTATTGGCAAATTCAAAGATGAAGCCGCAGGAGTTCCTATTTGTGAATTCATCGGTCTACGATCTAAAATGTATAGTTACACGAAAGACAACCAAAAAGGAGGAAAGACTGCCAAGGGAATCAAAAAGAATATTATCAAAAATAATATCAAGCATCAAGATTATAAAGAAACGTTATTAGGAAATAAACAGATGCATCATACAAAGAAAACAATCCGAAGCAATAACCATCAATTAGGAAGTTATGAAATCAATAAAGTATCACTCAGCTGTTTCGATGACAAAAGATATATACTGGAAGATGGTATAAATTCATATGCTTATGGACATTATAAAATGAAAAAGAATTAAATCAAAAATAACTTTCCTTAATTCAATCCTGTGTAGACTTCCTGTGTTTCCGAGAATTGTGTCACGCAAAGGATTCTATTATGTGGAATCACGCAATGAAATGAACGCACCATTTTGTTTTTATTAACATATAGTTTCATTTAATTTTTCTATATTTTTTAATCCAACAGATGGGAAGTAGTTAAGACTTGGCATGGTATCAGATCAGTTTTGCAAAACTGATCTGGTACCGCCAAGTCCTTAACTACTCACGGCTGAACTTATCTTCAGAAATGTGGGCTTAAACTTTTCACAACGTTAAACTTAAGGTGGCACATAAACAGAGGTTCCTGAAAATTTATATAAACCAAGGAAATTAACAGCAAAAGTTTATAAATATATTGCAATACCAGAAACCCATAAGTGGGTTGAAACGTGCAACTGTCTCTTGGACGCTTCAAAACAAGCTTCCGATTATTCAATTTGCTAAGAAGTTCTTACAGCCATATATGGAAAATCAAAATCAAAATATTAACCAATCAAATCGCTAGAACAACTTGCTTCCAATCTCGAGGGACCAAGAGGTTTCCAAATATGGTACTAAGGAAAAAATGAATATTCGGAAACTGTGAATGCGTGTTACACGTTTCAACCCACTTATGGGTTTCTGGCAATACTCAGTTGCGTGTGATAATCATGGATTAGTAAAGTGCGTTCGATCTGGGCTCGAGGCCCCCACATGAAATCGAGGCGAGGTGTCAGCCAGTCCAAGATGGCGCCCAAACCCTGAAATCGTATGGCACCCAGGACCGGGTTGTTTGAAAGCCGGTTAACGCTAACCCAGGATTAAAACTTAACCGAGGATTGAATTCCTCTTGTTAGAAGTGTTTTCAAAAGCTAATTATACGTTACATATGAAGACATTAGTCAGAGACGAAACTAAAGGGCAAAAATACTTTGGAAACATCTCCACTGATTAATTATAAACTGGAATCAAAATTGATGCTAACCCTGGGTTAGCTTTATCGCGCTTTGAACAACCCGGCCCCGACCGATACCCTTCCTACAATTCAGCCCAGACCGATACCCGACGAGAGTAGAAAGCGTTCTCCGCAATTAAGTTGAATAACGTAGAATGATCTTTTTACGGAAGTAAAAAAAAATATATCTATGATTCAGCTATCTTTTATATCTAATCTTGTGGCAAGATCCATTGGCCCTTTGGTTGATACGATTAAGCTTAGGAAGACGTATAAAAATGCATGCTTCAAAACCGAAAACTAGATAAGTTGAGCAAAGCTAAGGGCGTAACTGACTGTAAGCCAGTTAAGCACGGGCTTAAAATATTTTTGGGGGAAATATTTTTAGGGCAATATCGCATCCCCACAAAGCTCAACTTACTCAATCCGGACTGCAACAGACAAGATCTTTTGCACCTACGCCAACGACTTGACAGAGAGAGTTATTTCCGATGGCGAACTTGTGAGGTGGAAGTCAGGAAACCGCGCATGAAAACATCCATACGACGATTCTGCGACGAAGGTCATGATATTCTTACAGTAGCATACATGAGAAAAGCATTTTCCGAACGACCAGTAAAAGGTACGTCCGCGTGTGCTTGCGCAGTCGATGAGGCTAAAAAGACCTTAGAAGTGAACAAGATCGATGGCTTCAGCAAGCTACACAATATCCAATTTGAGCAGAAAGGCATTCGTGTATGGAGACCATACGGAATAGGTCTTGGCAAAGAGATTCCTTTTGACCAACTGGTAATTTCACAAGGCCAAGAGAGCACCGGCCTCGTTATTACTAGTGATTGTTTTTTGCTCTTAAAGATACACGTGTATATAAATGCAAAGAGCCTCTGGCAGAGAGCTCAGCTGACGATACCGATTCAGACCTGGATAGTTTTGAGTGCTCGGAGCCCGGATGCAAGAAGAGTTTCCAAACATTTCCAGAGCTCGAATCGCATTTGGACATTGAAGACCATGCAAAAAGGAAGGACACGCTCTATGATCAGTTGCGCAGGAACTGGGTGGACAGGTTTACTACAGCAGTAAACATTACTGACATGCCTTGCAAGTCAAACATCAAGCAGAATGAAAGTGATTCGCCACCGTCAGACCAAGCTGTCGGGATGGGATAGGCCCTAGCCAAACCACGAGCTGGATCCTGGCTCCAGATTTGCAGACAAAGTTAAGAGATACTTAGCCGCAAAGTTTGACCTTGGTTAGCAGACGGGGCACAAGGCAGTCCCTCAGCAGGTTTCTAACGATATGCGCAAGGCAAGTGATGAGCAAAACAATCGGTTGGTTGCTAGAGAAGAATGGTTGACCAACAGCTGGGCGCAGGGTTTTTTTTCTCGCATCGCGGCGACTTGAAGAAGACAACAAGTATCAGCAAAAATCGACCTTACCCCTAGAGATCTGATGTTGGAAGACGAAGGATTGGAAAGGCAAAGACTTATTGCGGAGGTCGCTTACGAATTGAGACCGCGCATCCTCAGTATCATATGATGCATTCAACTTGTGCGAGTGCGCTAGGAAAAAAAAGCTAAATCAGTTCAACGTGGCAATGCTAAAACAGATCTTGGGACATTTTGAAATACCATTCAAATCCAGAGACAGAAAAAAGGATCTCACTGAACAACTGATGTCCTTCATAGAAGAGTGTACGTGCTTTTCTCCATAAGCTTAGTGCTGCATGAGCTAGATGTAACTTGATTAATTACTACGCGTTTAAAGTAGTGGACATCCTCTGAAAATCCCAGCTGGTTGACAGTAAAATAAATAACCCCCATCTTGAAACCGTGCGCTTACAAAAGAGGCGCGGGATACAAGCTCGTCCGCAGGGGTCTTTTTCGCTTTCAAAATGACGGGCCGGGCGTAGAAACCCGTGGTCAAGGTCAATACTTGGAGTATTTTGTCATGTGACGCATGATATGATTAAATGGCAATTTCGAAAGTGATTTCCAGCGATTGGCAGCCGTGTTTGGGTTTTTCTGCCAAGCTGAAAACGTTGTTTAAACGAAACTTACAAAAAATCACTAGTCGGTCTAGGATTTTTTTTTTCTTATTTTGGCAGCAGCCTTGTCCTCGGCCCGCCATTTTGAAAGCGGGGAAGGCCCTGGGGACGAGGTTGAGAGGGGGCCTTTATTTAAAGTTGACATGAAGCAGAAACGGCTGCTTATTATAGCATTTATCATACAGAGGAATGGGCCACGCTCCGCCAATGTTATTCCTGGTCTCATTGGTTTGCTTGCTTTATATCAACAAGATTGTCGGATTTAAAAAGTACCTAACTATTGAGCAATCTAATAGCCGATGAGGATTTCTATTCAATATTTGGTTATATATATATATATAATTTTTCTTTTCGTATTATATAATAGGCGAAGCTAATAAAATAAAATAAAATAAAATATTTGTGTTTCTTCTCCTCCCCTCTAAAAGCAGGAGGCTTATTATAGCATTTATTGTACTTATTTAGCAGTCATCCATTGCCTTGCAGTCATGACAGAGATGAAAACAATTTTATTTTGCGCTTGTTTTGCATGCCGTAATGCTATAGGATTGCCAGTGTTAAAACGTTGGGGTAAGAAAACCGCAAAATCTTTGAAGATGATTATGTAAGTCAAAAACACTTGCCTATATACCTGGGGCGGACTCCCATATAAAAAAAAACACCCTTAAAGGTCCCAGAATCTCGTTTGATAGGCGTGGCTCAAATGGAGCTGGTTTTGCCTCTAAGATGTACCGATTCTAAAACAGCACATGTCTTATTCCATCATACCCTAAAAGGTACCGCAATAATTCTAATGGTAGTCATTTTATATTTTAGCACCCTAGGCGGTACCAATCTACAAATTTTTACCTCTAAAAAGTACGCCGAGAACGCCCGTCATTTTTACGGCTTATACATCGAACAACATTTATTTGTGACATTGGAGTCAATTGTTTCAGTTTCTTGGGTAGTTAGGAGCCCACTATACTTAGCCGTGTTCACGAACTTCAAGATAATGAAGGGATGAGACCTTTATGTACCCAGCGGTGGGGAAAGTTTTAAGCCGTTATTTCTGAAGATAAGTTTAACCGTGTCCCGTTAAACTGCTTTGATTCGTGATTTCACCGAGACCGTTCAGGAAATGAAATAGTCCGAACTGGCTAATAATCCATCCACATACCATAGCGTTTATTAGGTTTTTGAGTAATGCATGTGATTCGTGATAGATATCTCCCTCCCTTCACCACCCTAGAATTTGTAGCTTCAGGGCTACGGTTATGTTCCTGTAAACAAATTTTTATTAGATTTTTGGGATTATCACCGTTTAATATTGGAAGCGATTTGGTATATCTATCGTGCGCCCGTACTTTGAGGGTCTTGAAGGTTGTCTCTGGAATTATTGAATAAAATTGCCCAATTTGTGAGAGAAATCAGGTGGTTTTGACACAATAAACACCTAGCGGATTTGGTTTTAATTGAATTACAGTTTAGAATGAAATGAACAACTGACCCGTGCAAAACAAACACGCGATAGCGCATCATGGGAAATGAATATGCCACAAAATACAACGTTTTACGGAAGGTCTGGAAATATTTTTTTATGTTTTTCTCCTGGTAAGAAGCAATACTTTGTCTTGTAAATTATTTTTAGAGACTAGTAGTAATCATAGATTATAGTGCGTCTCCTTATCCCGTGGCACCTCGTCTTGACCTAGTACCTCAGTTTCATGAATTAATTCAGCCACTGTTTAAATGGGCTATGTCGCGAGATATGTCACGCAGGCAAAAACGTCGGGCCGACATCAAACAAATTCACGCTATCGCCGTGGGATCGGGCAAATCCCTCTCAGATTTTTCCGACATATACATGTAAATAGTATGTTTGTCTTGATTTCATTTCGTTTATTTCTCCGATTCTGAAATCACACTCCTCAGTACATGTACTAATACCGGAACCGGACATGAGAAATTTCTGAGAAAAGCCTGAAAAAGTGCACCCGTGATAAACTTCTTGGACACCGCGTTAATGGAGCATGAAAGCGACGATTAAGTCACGCAACATTCAACGTAATTTCGCGGGATTTTTCGGATAAAATTACAGCTACCAGTCGCAAGTAAGACACAAGACTGTTGAATATAATTCCTTTATTATCTAGACAAATTTTAGTCACAAAACTTCGAAATCTTTAGTCGCAAATGTGCCCGATACAGGAGCAATTTCGAGCACTATAAAGTTAATCTGCGTTCGCCTGGCGCGGCCGGTCAGTGAATTATTGCTACAAGACATACAGCGAATTGCACCGTACCGTAGAACATCGGGAAGAACGACGTCGGTATTTAGGTGAAAGCTTCCCAAATCAGGCAGAAAACCACAGCAAAATCAAGATAGAACATTCAAAACATACTAGAACGGTAGCGAGGGAAATCCGATAACTTCTTGCTTGATTCCAAAGAGACCCAACAACTTACTTGGTCCGGAGAAGAACCTTCGTCCAATTTTTCCACTGCATACTTTTAGTAGGCATTGAAATATTGAGTCGTACGATTTCAAAATCGGGAAAATATCCGAAACTAAATCAAGACAAATAGATTATTCACATGTGACATTTTGGAACCGCAAGCTCCACAGGATGATGCCTGATTCCCACGCGCTGGGAATGCTGGATACTATTGTGACGTTTCAACATGGCGCAGATTTGGTACCGACACTTTTCTCGATTCGTTCCGCCTGGCGCCTAGACGACGCGCTAAGTATGCTGGATACTATTGTGACGTTTCAAGATGGCGCAGATTTGGTACCGACACTTTTTTCGATTCGTTCCGCCTAGCCGAACAAGATTAGGAAGCGTCTCCTTCGTCGACGCAAAAATGTTTCGTAGTATGCAGACGTTCGTCGGCAAACCGAACTACTGATTTGGAAGCTAATTTGCATATCCGTTCCACTTCTGAAGCTAATTTGCATTACTGTTGAATACAGAAAAACGATATATTTTTTTCAAAAACAACTGCTTAAAACACAAATAATTTTTATTTGCTTTTCAGAGTCTGACATTTCGTGGGTATCATGATATTTCCAAGCATTTTGGGTTCCTAAAATGGTCTATGTCAGTCGGACCGCTTTATCTCCGGTTTCGGTCAGAATGGCCAATTTGGGAAATTTAGCTGACCTCTGTACGACGCGCAAGGAAGAGTGCCCACAAATTTTATTCCATAAGTTAGTAGATTGGTCTTAGTACTTTTGATTTATAATAGACTTGACTCTAGGTTAGGTCCCACTTTTGAAGAAATAGTCTTCAACTAAAGGTATGCCAATGTACTCGCGCAGCCGGAGGTTTCAAAGGTATTTAGAAAAATTCATAACTCAGTCAAATTTTTATAAAATACAATTGTTGAACCTTAAACCTATTGAAAAAAGATGGAACTTTAATATGTAAAATATTCAGGTAATTCAGATAAGAAATAAATTTTTGGTAGCGGCCTAAATTTACAGCTTAAACGCCGAGTTCCCAATGGGAAATTTGGTAGTTTCGAGGTGACCTCGAAAACCATCTCGCAAAATTAGAAAAAAAGGAATTGATCCAAATAAATGTAATATTTGTTCATGTCATATAATGGTTGTATTTCACTGAGGAAATTAGGGAAATCGGCGAGGGTCCGAAATTTGCCTTATCCGTTCTTACGCGGACAGCCTCTTAAATCCTGTCCACTGATCTACGCTCACAAATTGAGTTGTATGCAAATACCTTATCGGAAATTTGTTCTTGAAAAGCGCTAGAATTTCATAAGATGTTACGACCTTCAATTGTGTCGCATGTCAAAATGTTTCGCAAATCAAATATCTCAATAAAAGAGGTAAAAGCAGACCCAAATTTGCGAAACTAAACAAACAATCTTCCTCGCCGTAACCACAGAAACCACTTAACTTCTAAGGAGTGGCCAAATAAGGTCTCCTCACAACAGTTGAATGGCCTGTAGTCTCTAGTTTCCTAAAATTTCCTGGTTGAACCGTACATGTGAAAGCCTCACTTGTCCAGCGCGTAGACTGTCAAGTGAAGTGTAATAGATAAATAATTAAATTCGGTGCAACTAAGCGGGAGATTGCGCAGAAGACGACCCGACGGCAATGATGACGACAAAGTTTATCCGAAGAAAAGTCGAAAAGCCGAAAAGCCGAATTTAATTCGAAAAAGAAAAACGCCGACCTAACCGTATAACCCGCTAAGGAAACCAAAAAAAGAGGTAAGGGGAAAACCACACCAACCCTGGGGTACCCATTAGTTAATCTAATTAGAATTACGTTAAACCGAATTAGAAGTCCGGAGACTTCTGGCCGAACGTGTGTGCAGGAGGTATGCTTTGAAACTAAGTTCATCCAGAGCTCTATTTACCCACCAAACCCAACCCATAAGAAAAATAACTGACCAATATGAGGCATCTGTCATTGGAATCTTGTCTCAGAGATGGGCGTCCTGTGCTGACTTGAACCACACGCTGGAACGGTAGAGGAAGGTGGTCTGGTCTGATTCGCCAGAAGGTTGAAGATTTGGTGTCCTAGGGTTGAGGAACTGGCAGCTGAAATGGTTCAATAAAATATTTTGAGAAGGATTCACTGAGGAAAACTGAAAATAAGATTTAAAAATTGCAGAATCGTATATTACTTACAAACTCGAACACAGAGTGCAATAAAGATTGCGCGCAATAATGTGCATAAGCATGTGTCCATGCATGATAGTTTTGTACGCAATATCGAGGACGATTAAAACTGCAACAAGCACAATGACAATAGCGATACATGGACCGTTTTAGGAGTAAACACGTACTCCAAGGTAGATAATGCATATTACGTTTCACTCCATGTCCGGCCACTATAGGCGTTAAGGCCCCGCGCGAACGATGCGAAGTCAACAAAACTATTTCTCTCTATTTTACATTCCTTGTTGTTTAAAGAAATTGTTGACGATGAAACATTTCTCACAAGCTGTTTGACACTTCGTAAATAGCGCCGGTGTATGTTAACTTGTCTTCAAGGTGGTTCGAACATATTAATTGGTGCGTTGGTTCCATATTTGAATCGCGCTTTTTGGTAGCAAAGATGTAACCGATTTCTATTATTTTTGGCATCCAAAATGAAGAATGTTTGAATTTTAAAATATCATTTGTTTGTGGGAGGAAAAATGTTTGAGATATCAGCAAATTTTTAAAATCTCTTTTTTACACAAAATGCGCGTAATTTAAAAAAGCGACGACAGATTTTTTCCTTTCTTCGTCAAATAAGCCTTCGAGCAAATTTCAAGCCCATCATAACCATTTAACTCCGGCGCTGCACAAAATGCTGGTAAAAGTTTCTCTGAAAATGGTATGTTAACGCATTTGTGTATAAGTTGCCGGACTAATAACGGAAGAGTGCAGCCAGATCTCCTAACTGAAAGCCTGATGCTACCCAAAGCTTTATTGAAAGAAACTGAGTAGTCAGAAACTTACGGTAAATGCAGTCAGCGCTTCAAGAACCAAAATTTTATGCTGAATGCAAGGTGAAATTAAATATCGTATATGCATCCGACTTATCGGGTGTTTGTTTCTTTATACCCCCAAAAAATCTTAACATTACAATAAACGACATCTACGGAAAACCCTTACTACTTTTCAGCATCATAGATTCCCTTCCTGAGGAGAAATAAGTCTGCCAATTCGCGCACTTCCAACCATCCGGTTTTGAACTGCAATGAAAACCCTTGTGCTTGATAACATATTCAAGATCTCTGGCTTTGTTGTCACATTCTTCACGGGCAGTTTCCCACTTGGGGATAACGAGTCTTGATATACGAAAATCTATTTTCTATTATTAAAATGATAATTCATTCATTTAATTCTGCGCCAATGCGCCCATAAATAGATTCGGGCAACCTTAAATAATTCTTGTATGTTTTTCTAGAAACAACTTGACTGAAATGTTGCACACGAATATTACAAAATTTCTACGGATGAGTTATTCAGAAAGTAAAATATTCGTTTTCAGAATTGACATCATACATTTGGCAGAAGAACAAGACTTACCTTTCATATTTTTTAGGACATCATGAACTTGACACAGCTAACAACTGGTTGTTTTCCTCAATGTCGGCCGCTCCACGTGCGTGAATTCGTCGGGCACATTTTAACATTTATAACGTGCTCGTCTTGTTTTGGAAATGTTCCGCGTTTCCACTGGTAATGTCAGATACTACAAAACAAGAATCAAAGTTCAGTTTATGGCTGTTAGATTCAGGGACACCCAACGAGGAATATTAAGAAAAACGCTTGGGATATCATTGTAGTGTTTTTCCAAATGATTTTGGTGCTTTTAACAATGTCTAAAGGTAACTGTTTACACAAAGCTAACGCAGTTTGAGTTTTTCGGTTCTTTCAGCTGAATAATTCAGTGGTGGAAAAGTTTTGAGAAAGAAATCTTATCCCCCGAATTTACTGGCTGCTTTCATCCCTACCAGCAAACCATAGCGCAAACGTAACCGAACGTAGAATTTCTGGACTTAATTTATGGAAAACGTTAACCATTCACTCAGCTAAAGTCGATGAAGAACCTTCAAGTTGACACCTTTTTACTTCTATAGAGCGTTTTCACTCACGTGACCTCCAGTCCCGTGGGACTCAAATGACAAAGGCCATGGCAGCCATGTTGGTGTTCCTAACAAAAGAAGTTAATTAAAATTCTTTTAATCGGGAACACCAATATGGCGGCTATGACGTCAAGTGAAAACGCTCTATAGTGTATTACAACAATTTTTGATCTGTATTTTAACTGTTTTTCTCGTAAAAATTACGAGTTTTATGCTCAAGAATGTGCATTGTAATTTTATATTGTTATTGATATTTTTATTTTATTTTGACTGGACATTTATTCAGGAAATTTTGTGAAATTTAGAAGAAAAGTCATCTTTGACCTAACACTAACAAACATCTAGAAAGAAAATATTTAAGTGGTCGGTATTACCCAATCATTGAAGACTTACGTAGGCTTAGATTATCGGTAATGTTGAATATGACACCTTCACCTACCAGTCACTATAAAAGAAGAACGAGAATAGAGGACTGAAAAGCCTAAAGTGAGTAAAAAAAAAAGAAACAAGTCTACTTGTCTTGTTTGAATGAATAAGAACAAGCTATTTCCCTAAACACTATAGCAATTTCGGTTCCTTCTGCGTGTACGAAACAAAAGACAGAAAACAATATAACTCCAAAACAAGACTAAAATACAAAACCTCACAAACAATATAAACACAATATGTTCCGGTACACGCAGAAAGACTTGCAATTTCAATGTACAAAACACCTATTATCACAAAATATTGTATCATATTGAACTTTTGATGCAAGGGACAGGACAAAGTGTTTGTTTTATTGGACTTGTATATTTCAACACATTATTCAATTTATGTCTGTAGTGACGTCGAAATATGTTGGAGTGGTCGCTTACCAGAGGTAAGAAAAATAGAAAAATAAGAAACAATAACAATAGAAAATTCAAATCACAAGCGTTGAAAGTGCGGTCGTTTAGGAGAGGTGGTCGCTTACGAGAAGTTTCGTCTATAGTGAATTGACTACAAAAAATTGGTATTTTGGAAAAGTAATCGCTTAAGAGAGATAGTCGAACATGGAATCGACTGTAGCTGTTTGTTTGTTGTGTATGCTAATGAGGCAAAATGTAAACAATGACGTCGGCAAAGTTTCCCGACACCTCGGTTTTGGCCTCGGAGCACTGGTCCGATTTCTTACATTGATCACCTTGTATTCATATAATACTCATTATTTTGAGTCCTGCATTTCCCATTAGTAGCTCATTAGACCATACCCAATTAGATGATCGGCTGATTTCATGTGATAAGCTCACAGATAAAGACTGGTAAGACGAGTAGAAGGTTGATAATATCCATGTTGGGTCAGGGTTCGTAACTAGGCAATTTGTTAAAACAATTATCCGTAATTCTGTGAATGCCTATTGTCGGCGACAAAGTTAGGGGCATTTTGGCATTTTGTAAGTCTGTCAGAACACTCATCCCTTTCAAACGGCAGATTGGTTTAAATATTAAATATTTAAGGTTAAAAAATGTATATGTAATTAAGGGCCACGCCCATGTTTCGAGATTCTGGTGCTTTTGGGGCTCTTTATCAAAATACCCCCCACTGCCGAGTGTTATAATAGTGAATAATGTGCAATAATCAAATTGAGTTATGAAATGTGGTTCTAATGTGTATGAAAACCTAAAGTGTGACCATTCAAATCGAAGCTATTAAACAGTACAAGGTGGTTTTTACTTTTGAGTCTGTAAGGATCAATCCTAAAGTGTGACCATTCAAATGAAAGGTACTGAGAAGTACTTTCCTGTGGTGCTGTTTATTATGCTGTACAAGGTGGTTCTTACTTTTGAGTCTGTAAAGATGAAATCCTAAAGTGTGACCATTCAAATGAAAGCTACTGAGAAGTACTTTCCTGTGGTGCTGTTTATTATGCTGTACAAGGTGGTTCTTACTTTTGAGTCTGTAAAGATGAAATCCTAAAGTGTGACCATTCACTGAATGAAAGCTACTGAGAAGTACTTTCCTGTGGTGCTGTTTATCATGCTGTACAAGGTGGTTCTAACTTTTGAGTCTGTGGCTAAAATCCTAAATTGCGACCATATATTCGAAAGAAAGCTACTGAGCAGTACTTTCCTGGGCTATGGTTGAAATATTCAAGTCGAATACCAGAGTACAACAATTAAAACCTACAGTTTTTCAATGAAATGTTTGTAACAAGGAACATTTCCGCGATACGTTTTCGGAAGCATTCGAAGTGCCTAAAATTTTCAATTTTAGTAAAACCCGTTAAGGTTTTCGGAAAGCCATAAGCTACTGTCATCATTCATTTGTTGGAAAACGTCCTCCAGTATTGAGATTCGTTCATATTTATAAAATTTCTAAAACGTTTCTTCCACTGCATGTAACTGTTCTGTTAAAGAGCCGAAACCCCTGAGATCAAATTTTATGTACCCCTAATGAGAATACTCTAGAACTCTGATAAGGGAAAATAACGGCTTCCTCGAAATCATCTTACATTTCTTTGTCAGGCCAGACGCCTTTTGTTTGTCCGAACTTGGATTTGAACATGTAGACACTAGTTTTATCGCTAATTGCTGGAATGTTTCTTTGGCGCTCCAAGAATGGACAAGATATGAAAGCTATTAGCGGAAAATTTGTTGATTACTTTAGCGAATGTTCTTGAGTGGAGGTAAGTAAACATCACGGTGACGCGTACTTAGAACTTCATTTGAGGTTAAAACCACTCCGGTTTTCGATTGCGGCTTGACTGTCCGGCTTGTTGTTTGAGCAACAGATAAAAGCGACATGTTTTCTAGATTTGCTGCGATGAATAAAGCGCGGCGGGCTACTTTTTCAAACATCTGTGAAAAGTTATTTCCATTACTGCTCAACCTTCCTTGTGGTTTAAAAAACCCTTGATGAAGGCAGGGATTTGATTGACATCAGAAAAATTACTTAAATAAATTATATTTAAGAATCTTTCCGAATGTTTCATCTAGTGCTGATCCCTGCGAACTACAATAAGAATGTTTTTATATGTAGTTAAATGTTAATTTTGTAGGCAACAAAAAGGAGGCAAAACTGCCTACTTCCAATGTGGCGGCCGCTTTACGGCTCAAAATCATAAGTCAGCACCTTTAATATTCAGTCGATTAAGGCGGGCGTCTACCTGAATTTTAATGAAATTTTAAGAGGTTTTAAGAAGGTATAGGAGAAAGAAAATGAGTTTTGGAACATCAACAGACAGTCGATACCCACGCAAGAGCACCCCAGGTTGCTAGTGGACTAACTTGGTGTCCGTCTATTAATTAATTATTAACTACAAATTCTAATTTTAAAACTTCACTAAATCTTCAATATTTCTTATTTCTGTAAATTTTACAAATCCTTTGAGAAAAACTGTTTCCTCCCAAAAATACCCAAAAATCACCCAAACATTTACAAAACATCCCACAACATAGATTCATGATATGAATGAAGGGTTTTTGGATTGCTTGAAACGTGAACGAGATATTTCCATTAAAGCCATGCTAAGTGGCGGAAAATTGGCATTCAGGTAGACCCCCGCCTTAAGTTACAATTTTAGTTAAGCTCTTTAAAGTTATGGGGTTAACAAGGTTTCAAGCTGTGGTCTGTTTTTCCTAGTTAACGCCTAGTTGACTCCTGGACTGGGTTAATTTCAATTTTGATTCCAATTAAATAATTTAAGAAATGGTGAATTAACGCGTGGTCTCCTACGCAGTCGTTATTTGTGTCGTCACGCAACGCACCTCCGTGACGACACAAATAACGGCTGCGTTGGATACTAGTAAACGTGCAGCGTGCGCACACACAGGCGGCCCAAGCTCACTATCAGATAACCGAGACGTGACCCTTGCTTTATGAGCGGTATTGTGTTACAAAGATTCAATTTATAAAGGTTTGTATGGGAATGCAACGGTTTTGTTTTAAAACTTAAAAATTCGAATGTTTTGTAAATAAAATTGACATACCCCGTTGCTGTGTTGTAATCGTTGTTATTTGCCTGCTCCTCGAGGCGATTTAACGCGGTTTCGGCGAGTTATCGTTATTTCGGTGTTCCAGTGGAAAAATCTCCCCGAGGAGCAGGCATATAACATTCCCATACAAACCTTTATAAAATGAATCTTTGTAACACAATACCGCTCATAAGCAAGGGTCACGTCCCGGTTATCTGATTATAGCTGATTAGATCCTCAATTTGGATCCGGTGCTTCTGTTTTGTTACGTTGGTCCTTGCCTTCAAAATTGCATCTGATAGTGAGCTTGGGGCGCCTGTGGCGCACATCGGGTTATGTATGCACGCGGGAGGTTGCTAAGCACGAAACAAGCGTAAGAGTCGCAGAGACCGACTCTAGCTTCTTGAGCGCTTAGCAGACCTCCCAAGTGCATCCATAATTCGATGTACGCACAGCTGTGATGTTTACCATTTCTTTTATAACATATCAAAATTGCCGGCAAAACAAGCTGAGTGACGTGAGCGTGCTACCCTCGGGCAAATGGATGGCGTGAATCAACCAATCAGAGCGTACGCTTTTCTTGAGGTCTTGCAATAATCAATGGGGATTTTTCCAAAGTATTTTTGCCCTTTAGTTTCGACAGTTTCGGCTTTGATTTCTCTTCAAGTTATAGCTTAGCTACCAGGGGTGTTCCTGGGCATTTTCCAGCTTTAAGCCCAACACCGGAATGTTTCTGATATACGGTTACCAATTTACACCGGTAAAAATTAGACCCGGGTTTTACAGGCCGTAAAGTAACTTTAGTTGGACCTTTAAGTAACAATCAGTTCACGTAAATGTTGTATTTCCCTACTTCTATATAATATGATTAAAGCAAAGACAAAGCTGTGTTAGAGTAGCATTCAAAAATGTAAGGCCGAAGGAAGGTTTGTGTACATGTGTTCAGAATTCAAATGCCAATCTGCAGGGTTTCCTGGAGCAGAACTCCTGGACCACCTTGTCTGTGTCGATGCTCGTAGGGGTACAGCTCCTTATTCGTGAGGCACAGGTTGATGGTTTCTCTGAAGCAAGCCGCTTCCACTTTGACTTCCGCCTCACAATTTCGCCATCAAAAATAACCCTCTCTGTCAAGTTGTTGGCGTAGGTGCAAAATATCTTGTCTGCTGTATCCGGATTGAGTAAGTTGAGCTTTGTGGGGATGAGATGTTGCCCCAAAAATATTGCCCCCAAAATCTTTTAAGCCCGTGCTTAACTGGCTTACAGTCAGGTATGCCCCTGGCTACTATTCGAGTATTTTAGTAGCCTCGTTCATGGGTTTCGTAAAATCCGCAACACCAAAAAAATTGCCGAGTCACTTCGTCGATTTGTCGGTCTAGTAACTTCGCCGACTTGTCTTGTAACTTTGTCTACTTGTCAAGTGACTTCGTCGATTTGTCACTTTCTAGTAACTTCGCCGACTTGTCTAGTAACTTCGTCTACTCGTTGAGTCACTTCGTCGATTTGTCTAGTAACTTCGTCTACTAGTCGAGTCACTTCGTCTACTAGTCGAGTCACTTCGTCTACTCGTCGAGTCACTTCGTCTACCTGTCGAGTCACTTCGTCTACCTGTCGAGTCACTTCGTCGATTTGGCAGTCCAGTAACTTCGCCGACTTGTATGGTCAATCTCATTCCCAGGGCCTTATCCGTTTTCAAAATGGCAGGCCTGGCGTAAAAACTCCAGGACAAGGTTGCCAAAATACTAAAAATACTGGAGAACATGATGAACAGGACACAGAGGACAAGTCTTCGAGGCTAGCTAGAGGCCCTGCCAGGGTAAATTCCGACAGGCGACATGACCCAAAAAATAGCGACAGCACGTAAAACAAAATTGCGACAAAAGACAACCTTTCTCGGCACAATTCCGACAACGAAATCAAAGCCGAGAATTAGCGACAAACAACGGTGGTTTGGCATATTTTTTCACCAATTCGAGGTCCTTGAGGACCCTTGAGGTTTCCTTGAGGGTCTCTTGAGCATCGCGTTATACATCATTTACGCAACTCCACAACTCCCTGGGAGACCTGGGACCCTGGGAACGAGGTCGTCAGACGAGCGACAGCAACGCCGATATTCATTCATGAATGAATGGCTATAGTAACATGTTACGTGTTCGATGCGCACCGAACGATAACTGAGCTATTGTAAAACTATAGGCGTTTCTTTATAACCGTACCATTATCCACCTTTTCTAAAATTCCGACAAACCTGTTCGTTCAATTTCCAACAGCGACGTGAAGCATTTGATAAAACACCGACATTAGACATTTTAAAATTCAGACAAGCGACACGGGACTCCCCCCCCCCCCCCCCCCCCCCCACCTCCCCCTAGCTAGACCCTCCATTTCAAAAGCACCTGCAAAAGTCCTTGGCGGTGAATTAGTTCCCTCACAATGATTCTAGCCGCGGTACGTGTAGGTCCGGCAGGGTATTTGGAGATTCAGTTTACGATTAACACCATTTGATGTTTCATGTAGGATATCTGAGCACTACAGCCCATTTGCCGTTTTGCCACCTTTATGTTCAGTGACGTCTGGCGCAAGCATCTTTACATCAGAGATTCGACCACAACCAGTGGGTATTATTTAAGTGTTGTGTGGACCTCTACATTCAAAGGTATCAGTAAAAATTTGCATTGTTTCTCCGTTCCAGCCACTGCAGCTTCTGAGTTCTTGGCTATACTGTTTCTTTTACGATATAAAGATACCGTCCGGAGTAGTTTGAAAAGCCAAACGAAAATAGCAATGGTTTCCGTGTTAGCCTAGCTAACAGGGGCACCCAACGACCGTTTTCTGTTAAATATCTGTTCGGAGAGATATAGGTTCACTAGAAATTTCGATACCGCAAAGGATCGTACGAATTTCGAGATGGCAGTTCCACTGTACGTTTTTTTCGAAAATCGCGCTTTTCCTTCGATGTTTCCTAGAATTTTCTTTAAAAAATTTAAGCCTTTAACATTTTCTATACCGACTTTGGATTGATAGCGAGGAAAGGAAGAGAGTTCTCTGTCGCCCTAGAAGATTTGATATCACATTTGAAATCCCTAGGGTTTTCAAATATCCTTCCCACATCCATCATCCTATAAAAAGGTTCCCTAAAATTTTCGGCTATCAATGACCTTACCTTTTCAAGAATCTTTAAAAACGACCTGAGGTTTTCGGGGAATGGGTAAATCATGCCTATTAAATTCGTGACGACCGAAGTTTCCCTAGAACGACCGAACAGATAAAAATTTTCTAGGGTAGCTTATAATTCAGTTATATAGCTTTAAAAGCACTTTAGACAGCCTAAAACGGTTTTTAAGGTATTTGAGGAAAAACCGTCGTTGGGTGCCCCTGAGCTAAGGGTTACAGAGTTAACATAAATTCAATAACCTTCTGGGGAATGCCTTCACTTTCCCCCAGACCTTAACAAGTCTTCCAAAAATAATCCCATGAACTATATTTAGCATTAACCGAAACATATTTTTAAAAGTATAAAAAATAATCATTTCCTCTGATACGCCGTAATAAGCTCCATACCTTGCAAGCTCCTTGCAGTTTGTGCGTGCGGTATCGACATTGCATACATAGAGTTTTGATTTGAATTTGACGATATTTGACGATGGAATAGCATCCTACTCCTTTAGAGTAAGTAAAATAAGGTTCCTAGTTGCTTTATACTACAGAATTCGGACTAAGTTACTACCTTGGTAAGCCATTGTGTCCTCGACTCTGCCGGAAGACACGTTTAAACCGCTGAAACCGGCTTATAAAAATCCTTTGAATGCAGACACAGCCACTTCAGATTAAGCAATAAATAGTTAAGTAAACACATTGTATGCATTTTTGAGCTAATTTGAAAAAGCGTATGCGCTAACTTTTATGTTGAAGAGCAGATTTGGAAAATCTAAGATGTATAATATACTGGATTAAAAATAGACTAGTGTATCCAAAAGATAGTAATTGCTGCGGTAAATTTGTTGTAATAATGCTGTTTTATCGTCTCGCTGGTATTACAGAATTTTCTCTTTCGTTTTTTGAGGGAAAGCAAAGCAAATGTGACCGGGATGAATCGACGAAAACTCCACCTGATAAGACTAATTTAATTTTGTTTTGTAATTCACGCATCAAGTTCTTGCAATGTCTGTAGAATATTGTTGAGCAAAGGACGCGTTCACCATGAGGAAGGTGTGAAAATTTAGGTTTAACTTAATTATTGATAATGAATATGTTGCGTTACTTGCTAGCCGTATCGTATTCGCGTCTCCACGCGCTCGCTCAGCTCAGGTTTCGCGTCGCCACGCGCTCAGCTCAGTCTCATCGACCGCTGTCGGAGTGATTTCAAAATAAATTTGTCTTTTATTCCGTACAATCTTCGAAAATCTTTGCTATCCAACGGTCCTATCACCATGCCTCACAGTCCTCGCTCAACTCGCGGTAGTCTTCGACACTTCAGTTCCGATTACGACTGGCACATGTTGGACCAAAATATTACAAATCTCGCAGCCAACAGCCAACAGCTTGAAGCAGCAAGCAAGGCTATTGTTCGTGGCGCAGTGAATTCTGGCCCAAAATGTGTGCGTGGCGCAGTGAATTCTGGTAAAAAGCGATCAAATCGAGATTTTTCGTAGCTTATATTTTTTTCTCATATATTTCTCTTAAATCCTGAGCACCACAACGTATTTTTGTTTTTTACTTTAACAATATTTCTGCTCGCATCAAGTTTTGAGGGAATTATTTCGTTTTCCGGTCTATAAAGATTGGACTCCATTAAACCAAAGTTTACAAAATATCATTATACATACGGAATTGATTAGACTCCCCCAACCCCACACACACCCACACACGTTGTTTGGAATCGCAACGTAAAGTTGACCAGCTGCCAAATGTTTGCTTTTGCATGTTGTAAGGGTGGTTTTCATTAGCCACACCAGAAGAAAATCCAGGGTTGCTCGTCGTAGGCCTAGACGGATTCTGCTCGGCAACTTTTGAGCAATTTTGACTATCGATTTTGGGCAACTTTTTCGATTCTGAGCAACTTTTCGGAGAGTGAGAAACTTCCCAGCATCTTTACTAAAAGTTCGCATATTTTTGGCATATTTTCACTATCTTTTAATCAAATTCAAAAGTAATTGATATTTTAACACGTTTTCTTTGGAATTCCACAATAATTTCACTAGAAAATATCTGCTTTTTTGATCGGTTGGGTATCATGTGTTGGTAGATTCCAAATGTGGATGTGCCGGATGTGACTCCATTTCCAGAATGGGCATCCTGTGTTAATATTCCTGGGTATGTTGTGATTAGATCAGCTACCTTTTTCCATTCTATTATTAATTGGCATACATACCATTAATTTACATACATTGAAATAATAGAACGGATGAATTTGAAGGACCGCAACATGTATTATTTGCTATGTTAGCAGCATGTCTCTTGTTTATTAAGCCGTGTTTTGTAATTCATTGAGGTCACTTTACGATTTAGAAATTAATAAACAAGGAAGGAGTTACAGTATATAATTAGAGTGATTATGTTAGCAAGCAACTTTTCAAATTTTTAAAGTACCTTTCTCGATTTTAAGCAACTTTTGAGCAACTTTTGGGGACATTTTTGAGCAACTTTTTAACAATTTTTGAGCAGAATCTGTCTAACCCTAGCTCCTCGTACAGTTTAGAGGTCCAAATTTGTAGATCGGTACCGCTTTGGACGCTGAAGTCTAAAATGACCACCGTTAGAATTATCGCGATACTTTTTAGGGTATTGAGACGAAAAAATAAGACTGGAACTTTTAGAATTGAACTTCTAAGGGGTAAACATTCATTTAAGCCACGCCCATCAAACAAGATTCTGGTACCCATTAGGGTGTTTTCAGAAATTTCCGTAAGTTTTAAATAGGAGTCCCCCCGGTAAGAAAATCCCTAAACAAAAGCAAAAGCAGCAATACAAGAGTAAAAACACTAACTTTCATTTTCTTATGCTTTTGTCCCGTTGAATTATTGTGAAAGAAAAAAAGAAGAGAATAATGACAAGAACTTGCAAATATTCGTTCTTCTTTTGTTTATGTAAGTTAATGCTTGTGTCACTGAATGAAAAATTAAAGAAATGAAAAACGCGCCGAGTGCATTATTGAGTTATATAAGCACGCGGGAATTTTTAAGAACACGAGAGAAGTGCAGAGAAGCACGAGCCAAAGGCGAGTGCTCCAAGCACTTCTCGAGTGTTCTTTAGAATTTTCTTTAGTAAAGTGGCCCCCCAAACTTTCGCGTAAAATCGTAATATTGTTTTCAAGGAGATAAAAATGTCGTTTTGGATACAAAATAAGATCAGCTAGCATTTTCGCAAAGGACTGAAAGCAGCTAGTCAATAGACCTTTATCAAGCCCCGCCATTTTGTATAAAAACAAAAGATTTACGCCGCCCAGCCTCGCAGTGAAAAAGTTGAAAACGAGGTTGGGCGGGCAAAAACAAAGCATTTTATTCTCCGGGGAGTCAACATGGCCGCCGCATGATAAAGGCCTATTCGGGAGAAAAGATTCCTTTCCCTAAATAATTACCTAAAAGAACCAAAAGGATCAAATTTTATTAGCTTTCACATAGGGTTCTTTAAAGGCACTGAAGTCTATGAAAAAAAGAAAGAGTACAACGCCATTTCAAGCGTTTTCCTAATCATTCCTCGATGATTACCCCTGCAGTTGTAAAGTAGTTTTAAATAGCATTCTATGAATAGCGGATAACAAGGCGTATACGCTTATAAAAACAACGGCGGAAATGTTTAATCGGCTTAACCGACTATGAAGCTAAAATTAAACGTTGATCCAATGTTGTGTTTCAGGTAAACCGAAAAAAGGAAAAAGTTTAATAATACCCAACGCGCCGCAATGAAAACATCCAAACGAGGACTTGTACAATGATTGCGCGATTTTCTCACGCCATTTCCCGCCATTTCAAACACGAATAGCGCGAAAAATAAAATGATTGAAAGGGAATGCGATTCAGTGTAGTTAAAATCATTCTTCCAAATTTATATTTCTAAAATTTTCGCTGCCAAATTAACTCTAATATCCACCAACAGATTCAACTGGTTTAAATTTGGAGGGGTGCTGTAGAGTTTTGCTCGGGAGAAAATTTCATTTGTCCCTCAAATTTGATTCAGGCCGGAATCAGTTTAAGAAACACAATGTTTAATTTTCGGATAGTTTTTATAGGCACGACATTTTTACCCCATTTGTTGAAATTAAGGAAAGTGGTGAATTGTCAGTATCGGATCACAGTTGGTTGAAAGAGCAAAATAAAAACTATCACAGAACCATCATCTTATGTTTATGTAATATTATGAACGGAGTTGAAAAACGCATATCTTCAATGATGTCTAAACGATTTGCTTGAAGTTTTGATGGCTTTTTCACATTTCCGAAAGGTTTTTTCCTCGGTTGATAGATAAATCAATCAACTGTTAAGCCGATCTTTTCAAGATCACTTGGTAATCTTAACAAGCTGTCGAGCTCCATTTTAAGGTGAGACTTAAATGTCGCGCGTGGAATGTTACCATGTCTAATGGCTAAAATGCTGATTGTCTGCAAAGCCATTAGGTAAGGCACTGTTTTCGCCCGTCAAAATAACAAAAAAGCTGTAATATGTCTCAAGAATGGGTCGAAAATTACACGACTTGAGCTAAAAACGTCCAATTTAACGAAAATAAATGAAACGTTAAGTGCAATGGGTTAATTGTGGTGCGCCGATTAAGAAGAAATTGATCCTACTCGTGGTCAATACCTTTATCAGCAAAACCGACCGAGTCAATAAACCAGAAAGATTGTTTGTTATGGCTTTTCATTGGTCGTTAATCCGATTGTCAAATTTTTAATTACCGCTATCTTGGTTTAAGATCTCTTTGCTCACCTTTAATCTCTGATAAAAAGCGCAATTGTTCACACGGAGCAGCTCAAGTGCTTGAATTTTGTGAGCTTTTTAACGCGAATTTGCTCCCCGGAGGCGGTCTGTTAATGAGTTTCTCACCAAAAGATAAACATACAGTGATTCTCGCAGCACCTCCTGTTAAACGCTCGTGTTGATTTCTCACTGTTGTTTATCTTTGCGATCAACGCTTTGTTTGAAGTTAACCCAACTCAAAGGAGCCGCTAAATGGCTTAACACAATAGCCCTACTGGATACGAAAGATTATATATTTTATTAATCGATTGCACATGGCAGAAATGGCACAAGGGGCAGTAAATGAAGTTCGCAGTGGTAGAAAAAGCATCCAAGATGGCGGGGAAAGGATAGTCGTGTTTCCCATTAAACTGATGACATATGCGCTCTTCAAAACACCGTTTGAACAGTGATATGCCTTTGCAAACAACTCAACTTCTCGTCTTTATAGCCTGGAGTAAAACCCATCAGATAAAACACTTTTAGTTCAAAAGACTGTCATGATACATAAGCTTTACAAGCTTTTTAATAGCCGTGGTTGAACTTTTCGCGATACATTCATTTTAACAGCAGTTAAAAGCAGATTTCAATTTGTTCACTAGCGGTGAGCCGCTTATCCGTCATTTCAAACATTTTAGCTGCAAAACGACACAAGAACGACAAACTATATCAGATGAAACAGATGAAATGCGGCAATAAGTTGTCTCCTGCTTGACACAGCTACTAAAAGGTGTTTGCTTAATTTTGTAAATGGACAGTGCAGATTGTTTGAATAGTCCATTAGTCGTTAACGTGTTCAAACTACATATGTCCAAGCACATCACCAATCAATTAACAAACGAAATAATCTTCTGAATTGCTTGTAAACCCAGCGTTGTAGTCTTGTGACAATCACTAGTTTTGCTTGTTTTTGTAGCTGCCGAAATTCATTCTGACCAAACCATTAACTCGCATCGTTCATAAAAGCCATAAAAAAGTTTATATTTATAATATTATCTTTCGTTTTCCTCTCTTCCGGTTCTTAACCATTCTCGTGAATTTATTTTGTATAAAATGTTACAACTCGTCTTTCAACTGGAATATTTAATAGCTCGCCTTTTTCAGTTTTCCAACGTAATAAAGTGTCTCATTCAGATGGCATTTTGTCATTCAATGTCCACAAATGAATGCACGGCCCATAAATGACTTTGTTAATACTCATTTGAAACCGAAAAACTCTCGAAATAGCATTGAATATTTCTTGCCAAAGTACAATTTTTCCTAAATTTGGACTGAAAACACGAACTATACAACAAAGGTGTAACTGAAGCTTCAATAGCCTTTATTGGCACACTTGTGATTTATCCACATCGAAAAAAGTTTGCACCATTTTACCACTGAGGGTTGACTCGAGGTGGGGACGGGTTAATTAAGATACATTGAACCTTTATTATTTGTTTTGTAAAATAATGAAAGAGTTAAAAAAATTCAGTGACGAACCATTAAGTTGGTTGAATTTCATATAAATACAAACACAAAACGCAGTTTCTATTCGGAAATTGTTTATGTTAATAATATGCAAACTTCCCTTTCGGAACTTCAGTAGTTTTAATGTTTCCTTTACAACAAAAGGCATGCGGTTTCCGTAAAACCTGCGCTCGTGAACAACACTAAAGGCCCACAAGTGAAGCTTTCTTAAATTGTGTTGGACCATAATCTATTCAAAGAAATGGAAAGTCAGTAAGACAGATCGTGATGCTAGACACTAGTCTTTTAATTTGAGTGTCTCTCAAACTGAAGAAAATTGTATGTAAATTACTTAGCAAATTAATCGACAAAAAGGCAGGGAATAAAAACCCAGAGATTCGCAGCTTTTTCTCGAGCCAGCCAATTGTTAATAGATTAAATAACGCTATGTGTGTACAAAGATACTATACACTGCTAATAAGAACGGTTAAACCCGTAAAACGCCGCGAGCCAAATTATTTTCAGAGCAGAATGAAGCCCATTTGTTTACAATTAACTCTATCTACTGTTTATGGATCAGGCACAAAGTTCTAATTTAGATTGGATGTAATGTGCGATATCATTTGATCACATTTATCTGCGAGTCACTGACTAACTGGTGAGCGAAAATGACGAAAATGGAATCTTCCCCACTATTATAGTATTACAATTTTGTTAAAAGGAATTATATGAAACAGAAACGTCAATTGAAATATTGGCAAAAAAAAAAAAACCCCGACGGTTTGAAAATATAAAACATATGGTCATAAATTGAAAATACTTACTGCAGTGTACGTACATATTTTGGTAAAATGTCTTCCATGCGCGCTTGTTAATAATTGAGACAAGAGTCGAGTGTTACGGAAGACTGCAACAATACAAAGCACTCTTCGATGTACACTGCGGTTATAAGGTCGGTCTCTGATCATTGCTAGCACAACTTGCCGCAATTTAAGTCACAACTTTAATCAATATTAAATACAACTCAACTGAGGCATATTACGGCTAAGTCTTCGTCTAGTAATTATGCTAACTATTATGCGGTCTGAAATACATCGAATTCATAGCAGAAGTGATGAATAGATGTTTGTAATATTTTCTGTAGCCAGTTTAATTGCCAACCGCTGTGGCATAAAATTGCTTCCATGATAGATTTCTCTGGGAAATAACTGCTTTCTTCGCGATCTGTTAATTCGTTAATTGTTGCCAACGCGGCAACTTTAATGCTTTCTTCATTTGAATGAACTATCTTTTTCTCAAACAAACGTACGAATAAGTTCATTATGTCATAAGAACGTTTGTTTCTCAATTGCTTCCTGTATAAGTTCATTTATTCTCCAGGGGAACGTCGAAGACCGTCATTAGAGATTTGCGTCTTATTTTAAGACATTGCAGACAAGCAATTTCAAGACCATTCAAGAATCTTACCATCGTTTAGAACCTCGTTAATCGTTCTCTTAATTTATGTAAGCGCGAAACCATTGTATAGATAATTGTTATAATTCGCGTAGAAGGAAAAAAAAACAATTGAACCAATCATAAAACTCTGTACAATTTTTCTTTTTAAGCCTGTGGATAAACAAATAACGGTTTGGCTTTGAAGCCGTGTGAGTGTATGTGAATAAAATAAATAACAGACAGTTTACAGTTAATACTCGGCGCTAACCGCTTTCATCGAGGTCCGAACTTTTGTCGTCATTATCGAGTTGACTATCGAGGCAAGTTTCTGACGATACACTGTCAGCTTTGTTGTCTGAATTGTCGCTGTCCTTCTCATTCTCAGGGTTTTCTTCGCAAATTTTCTCCTGTTTTTTCCATTTCGTTCGTCTGTTTTGAAACCAAATTTTGACTTGTGTTTCTGTCACATTGAGCAGAGCGGCCATATCGCTTCGCTCAGAAGCAGTCAAGTATTTCTTCTCCTTGAATTGCTTTTCTAACTCGAAAATTTGTCGTCCAGTGAATGTGGTTCGAGCCTTTTTCTTCTTGACTTTCTCTCTGCCAGTCTTTCCTTTAAGTCTCTTTACTCCCTTGGAATGAACTGAAGGAGACTCTGCTATGAAAACAGCAAACCGAGAACCGTTTAGAAAATTGATCCATGTTGATTACCCCGCCACAAATTTCCGAACCCATTAACAGACCACGCAAACACCTACCTTTCATATCTGATTTTGATTGCCTGAGAATTTCGTTTTCATTGCTATCGCAGGCCAAATCATCTTGCTCGTTGCGTTTGACTTTCGTTTCCTTCTCTTTAACGCGCCGTAATTTACCAAGCGGTTGGTCTCGTTGAGAGCAAGCGATTGTGGAGTTGTTCGGTTGGTGGCCTGCCTGATGGAGCCCGAGAATGTTGTCCACAAAGTGCGGTGTGGGTTGCTTTGGAGGGCTGTTGTAAATATGTTGGTGCCATGTTCCCACCGAAGCCATGCTTTTAGACTCTGGTGGTGGTTAAGTGTTTTAATATCCGGATGAACTCGCGACTGAACGCAGTCAAGTGATCTTATAACCGTGGCAGCTTGAAACAATTGTCGCAGTGCTGCTGCAGTTATCTGACAGATTGAGGACAAAACAGACCATGAAAGGACTGCCGCCAGTGCGAATGTGACATATCATATAAAATCAATAAGGCGATTGTATTGACGATAAAGGCAATTAGCAAAATTTGCTGACAAATACAGGAGTCAGTTTTGCTTCTAACAGTTCATTCTATTGGCTCGCACGATAAGCGAGATTTCATTGCATTCAGTCATTGGTTAGCGAAGTGGATGGACCCAGAGGCCATTTACACGGATGTTTAATCGCTAATTTGGATAATTTTCATGTCAATCAAATTCCTATGTTTTTAAACATAGCTTGCTCGAACCAGAAGCTTAATTGATAATGGACAAGATTTCCCAGATGTTTAATTTAGACAAGTTCTAAGCTTATCACAGGCATGTTGCTATGGCTAGTCCATTTATAAATTTTTCCTTGTAGTCGTGGAAATACGAAAACTTTGTTGGAGCGAAACGTTTTGTGTTGTGATGTGTCACCCAGAAACATCTGTTAAAGTGATCAACAACTGTTCCTGCTAATGTGTTTCATATTGGCGAGAAATCTAATAAAGGGAATTTCATAGTTGCCGTCCAACGAAACTTCTGTTGAAGGACAAAAGGGTCATCCTATAGCATTTTGCAGGATTAAACAAATCTCTTCCGACACGATTCCCATTTAAAATAACGGCGGACATTTTAAGTCCAAAACCTTCTCAGTGTTGTAATTACCAAATTATAAAAGCTCGGGATTAACTTTAAGCGTTGTTTAATAGTTCAGAGTAATAAAAATACAAAGGTGTAGATGTGGCGTTAAATTTCGCACCACAACAATCACCCAAGTTGTTTTTTTTTTTTCACAAGTGTTTGATGTGTATATGGAAATCCACTTTACCGGTTGGCCTTTTTTATCTGTTATTTTATCAGTAGCTCTATGATGAACTCAAATTCCGAACATATAAAATGACTATTAAAAACGACAACATGTGTGAGAACACTGATGTGAAATACAGCAGGGCTGATTAAGAAAACACTGTCCACGAAATTGATATCCCACTAGTTTCGAAAGTATTCAGCTTCTTCTGTTTATTTTTTCTGCTTCTCCGTGAGCCTGAGATATCATTTCATGAAGCTCAGTTATTCAGTTAAATATAACTTAACGAAACGATGTTGTGAGTTTTTTTCAAAGACCTGAAAGACAGCCGCGTTTTTCTCCTAAGGTCATTATGCATTGCATTGGAGACGAGCGAGATGGTGGGGTTCAGCTCAGTTGTCGAAGACTCGAAACAAATGTTTTTGCTGAATAACCTCTTTGTATTTTAACCACGTCAAATTTGTTCGGTTGTTACTTTTGTACGAGTCTTACTAAATTGTGACCCCGGGGTGTGACCATAAACTGACAGTGAACAATACTCTCCAGCGGTGCGATGCAATACAATACAATACTTTATTTCACATTTTTCCATGCTGTTTATCACTGCTGTACAAGGTAGTTTAACTTTTGAGTCTGAATGTGTGACCATCCAAGTGAAAGCTATTTTGAAGTACTTTTCAGAGGTTCTAACCTTTGCGCCTATCGATGAAATCCGAAAGGGTGACCATTCAAAAGAAGGCAGTACTTTCCTGCAGTGATGCTGTTTATCATACGGTATAAGGTGGTTTTTACTTTGAGTCTGTGGATGAAATCCTAAACCGTTATGACCCTGTCTCTGTTGTTTGCCCTATTTTTTTCTTTACAGTGCAGTTTAAATTGGATGCTCGTGGGAGGCACGGAGACCAAGCAAAGCTCAAGCGATGTAGTTACGCGCTTTAGGTTCTGTGCGCAGTGTCTGAATGCAGGCTACGTTCTTGTGTGATCGGTAGTGGCTGTCAAAAGGGCCTAGCACAGAAACGAACAGATCTTGACAGATCTTCACTTTGTCCATGAGTTTGATCAGACTAATAATAGGTGGTGTCACGTTAAGTTGTGAGCTGTTGTAGTTTGAGTAGCTTTACAGGTTATAGGTTTGTTTCTGTATATCATTTAAGCAATTTGGAGTTTCGCTTATCCTTTTTCACGTCATGATATATAACCCCCCTATTCCTAAACGAAGTGGGTGACTATAAGCCGATTACTTCTTAAAAGTCCGTTTTGTGTTATCCATGTCGCTGTCACTGTGCGATTTTTTTAACACCAATCCTGACATGCTTTGAGAAACTAGGAATTCGGCCATTTCTTATTTTAGATTAAAAAGATATAAACGTTATAATAGCTTTCCCTTGATGCTGTTTTAGTTCGTCGGTTTTCTCCAAGAGCGACCTGATTTGAAATATCGTTTCATTTATTCTAGTTCTGATCTACTGTAGTTCTTTTTACTAGGTAATGGGTATTTTTCTCCCAGATAAAAACCTTCGTTTTATTTTATCTGATCTACCAAACGTCAGAACCGCACGATAGGGGTCACCCCGGGGCCACCACGTCATTCGCATCTGAGTGGGCTGTAAATTGAACTGATAAACCAAGTCAGGAGAATTCATTTAATTGTTGGTTTCAATTTTGCAGTTTTTGCAGCTTGATATGCTGATTGGTAACTGCGAGAGTGGAGAATTACGTTGATATAAGATTAGATGGATTACAGAGCGCGAAAGTTCGATTTCGGTCGCTTCTTTGGGTCATTTAGCGATCACCTGGTTAATTCAACACTCAACTATAAAGGCATCGACATCGTTTAATTTAGAATGAATTCAAATACCGGAAGGTCAATTTCCTGTGCAATGAGTGAGTGGCTATTAATGACTCGAGACGAGTGTCTCTTCTACCAATTAAATTGGCAACAATTTGGGAGTGGCGTATATCACAACGTACACCTATTTCTCTCTCGGAAAACACTGGCCATGAAATTGTTGCTGTAAGGGTTTAAACTTCTTTATCTTGCCTGTGTTCGAAATATTTTCTTTTAGCTTTTTCACTGCAGGTATTTTTTTGCTTAGAAATCAAAGCCTCAAAACGGGCTGCTCCATTGCAGGATATTTTAATTTTCAAAATCACCCAACCCCCAACCCATCAGAAATGTAACAGTTCGTCCATTACTTGAAGAGTCAGTGGATGAAATCTCGCAACGTGTGACAAGTCAAATGAAAACTAATAAGGCTGCTCTCTCCTGTGGCAATGTTTGCATCTCAATATTAGGTAAAAAACGGACATTTGGGATGAGGTTCCAAATTGAATTCATAGCTGTCTTGTGATTGACCGTGGGTTTAAAAAAAAAAAAACACACCTTTTTCATATCTGATCAAAATAACTCTTAAAATTGCAGCCAAAATTGGTTTGGAATGCAATCAAAAGGGGTTGGACGCACGAATACTATAGTTTTTTTTGGGAACGAAATAACCCGTCCTCGTAATTTATCAAACCAAGCCAAGAAATGCTGTTAAACGTTTTTTAACTAGTTGGAAAAAATTCAATTAAACACTGTGATGACTTGAAAATAACCGGTATACCGCATAATATCGGGTTAGTAGAGTCAATTTTCTCATTGTTACAACATTACATCATCTAATCTCCAATTGTTTTATATATATAAGGCCAGCTGTACAGTCTATCTCGCTTCATTAGTTGTTCTTTATTCAATAATCAGTACAATTTCCGCAAGTAGACTCCCAGCAGAGAAACAGATACGCAAAAATTTCATTCCACAGTTAGTTCAGCTTGCAATGCCTTATTCTTTATGGTCACAGAGCCCGAGTTAGATTTTTGAGTGGGGGGAGGGGAGGAGGTGTTCTAGCCTACACTCGAAGGTTTTTCCTTTTTCTTGCTGTAGGAATTTGTTTGCAAAAAGGACAAAGCCTCAAGTTGGGCTTTCGCAGTCGAATGATATTTTTTTCCAAGAGAGTTGGTTTGCAGACTATTTTTTTTAAAAATCACCTAACCCCGGGAGGGAGGGGGGGAGAGGCGGTATGAAAATAACCCATTTTTGCGTAATTTATCAAACCGAGTTCAAAAATGCTGTTAAACGTTTTCTAATTCGTTGGAATAAAATCAATTAAACAATATATCTGATGACTTTAAAATCACCGGCCAGGTATACAACATAATTTTGAGCGAGTTAAGTTAATTTCTTCATTGGAAATTAAAAATCGTCTCATCTCTAATGATGTTTTTCTTTTCAAGCTGTATAAAATAAGAATGGATTGAAAGGTACGCGCACGAAAGTAATGTTGTTTTTTTTTTTTTAACGAAATAACCCATTTTTGCGTACTTTATCAAACCAAGCAAGCTCAGAAATGCTGTTAAACGTTTTTTAATTCGTTGGAAAAATCAATTAAACAATCTGATGACTTACTAAAAATCACCGGCCGGGTATATAACATAATTTTGGGTTAGTTAAGTTAATTTCATCATTATAAAAATCTTCTAATCTCTAATGATGTTTTTCTTTTCAAGCTGTATAAAAAAATGTAATTTCTGACGACTGAGTGACGTAGAAACGAATTAGTCAGAAACAGGAGCCGATTAGGCTCCTGTCAGAAATTATTATTCTGACGGCACGGAAAACGAGGCTCGCTCGAGGGAGAGCTCAGGACTATTTAAGGTTTTGGCGGGAGATGTTTGTCATTCTACGTCGGTCAGTCTTCTGCAACGTTAGCTTTTCTTTCAAATAGGTTAGATAATGTAACATAGCAAAGTATATGGAAATGTTATCATTTGTCAGTTGTACCTTTGCCTCCAAGGTCCTCCAAGGTCCAGAGCCACTGCAATTTTATAGGAGGGTATACGTTGCAATAATTTTTGGCCACATGTAAAGGATGTTTTTTTTTAGTGGTTTTCCGTAACTGGCGTGGCACATTTTTCTGTAAGTGAAATATAACTTACAAAGGTCAAAAGATTGGAAAGAATATGTTAGTAGGATACATCCATCAGATGACTGACTGGCTTATCCTCAATAAAATCATTTCACATTGAATGTCTCGAGTTAGTGGAGTCAGAATTCAGTACAATCTCCCAAAGTAGAATCCCTGTAGAGACAGGACGATACATCAAAATTTGATTGCTTCTTTATGGTGGGTTACAAAGCCCTTCTAATGGCAACCAAGATCAGTTTGAAATGCAATCAAACATTTTTTTTAAAGACAAATAACCGGTTTTTGCGCAATTCATCAAATCAATCTCAGAAATGCTGTTAAACGTTTTTTAATTCGTTGGAAATATCAATTAAACCTTTTGATGACTTGAAAATGACCAGCCGGGTATACAACATAATTTCGGCGTAAATCCCTTAATCTCTTGTGTTTTCTTTTCAAGTTGTATAAAAAATCAGTACAATTTCCCTAAGTAGAAAGCCAGAAGGGACAGAACAATATGTCAAAATTGAATCAATTTAGTCAGTTCAGCTAGCGGTCACTTCGGTCTTTTTTCTTTTAACCTTTTTTTCGTTCAGAATATTTGCTTTAAATAGCCAGGGAATAGATGCTTAAGCCTGGTTTCCATAAGCGACATACGCATTGGCGGGAGCAAAAAAGCGGCTATTTCCAGTAAAAACGGGCCCGACCATTTGGCCCCTGGCCCGACATGAGCATAAGTACTACCATCAATTAATTTGGCACTCTTGGAAGTAAAGGGTTGTTATTTTTCGCAATCATCCTTTGTGCATTTATAGATTTGAGAACGACTACGACTGTGGAATTTCAAGTCAGTCACGTCCCCAGAACTCTTCCTGTTGCAGACGAGTACCAGAGGCGGATCCAGGAATTTTTGAAAGAGGGGGCCGTACAAATATGTATGAGAGACAATGGGCGCATTCGCGACATTTGGCGCGCTTGCGAACGCCTTTTTAGAGGAGTGCGGGGGTATGCCCTCGGAAATGTTGATGATTTAAGTACTCTGAGATGCAATCTGGTGTGTTCTGAGCGCTCCCATATTCATATTGAAAAAGAAATGTTGAATATTTAATAAAATGCAAATGGGGTTGTGCTCAAACATGGCTTGAATTAAGGCGGGGTAAACCTGAATTTTAATGAAATTTTAAGAGGTTTTAAGAAGGGATAGGAGAAAGAAAATGATTTTTGGAACACCAACAGACAGTCGATACCCACGCAAGAGCACCCCAGGTTGCTAGTGGACGAACTTGGTATCCGTCAATTAATTATTAACTACAAAATTCTTATTTTAAAACTTCACTAAATCTTCAACATTTCTTATTTCTCTAAATTTTACCAATCCTTTGAGAAAAAACATTTCCTCCCAAACACACCCAAAAATTTATAAAACACCCCATAACATAGATTTATGTTTTAAGCATAAGGTTTTTGGATTGCTTGAAACGCGAACGAGATATTTCCATTAAAGCCATGTCAAGTGGCGGAAAATGACGTTTAGGTTAACTCCCGCCTTAACCTGAACGTTTTTTTTACAAACGAAATCCAAGTAACCGGATTGGTATGCAGGGTTGCCACCTTGAAAAATTTTTGTTTTTCCCTGACTTTTCCCTGACCGTGGCAACCCTGGTATGGGAGATAATTAAACTTGAGTCGTTCATCTTAAAATACCATCCAATAGACGTTGCTTTTCTCAGACAAAAGGAGGGGGGGGGGGGGGGGGGGGGAGGGGCCGCGGCCCCTTCGCCCCCCCCCCCCCCCCAAATCCGCACTGAGTACAGAAAATAGTTCTGGGAACGAAGTAATCTAAAGCATGCGAACAAGCTTAGAAAAGTTGTACTCGTATCCAATTTCGTACTTTTAGTCCGATCTAATGGTCCCTGCTTAGAGATTTAATACAATTTTTAATTACAGTCGAATTCCAAGTAAACCTACAGCTACATTTTAGTGAGATTTTATTATTTACATCTTCATTTATTGTTCAATATTGGCTCAACAAGAGGAACACTGTTCTGGACGGCGAACGGAAAACGAAAACAGGATAGAAACAAAACAAGGTCCGCGGTCAAGTAGCTGAAACTAGATCATCTGTCTGGATAATTACGCCGGCATTGCAAATAGAACGATATTGGGTCCCCTAGGTAAGGGAAACCTGCAGGCTTCCTCCGCCCCAGGCTTGACTCCTTGCTGGAACGCAGGGCGCGTGGAGTTGTGGGATGGGCCCCGCGTCTCTCTGTAGTTTTCCCGCGCTTTAACGTGACAGCTGTGGGGGCATTAGAGCGGTTTTAATTTCGCGATTGGTTTCGTTTTTCATTGCTACGCTTTATGATTGGCTAAAAAATCTCGCGCCACTTTCTCGACCAATGAGAAGTAAAACCACAACCAATCGTGACTTGCCTACACGTGTTTTCCCGCGCTTGGCGCCGGTTACATTACTTGCTTCGAGCTCTGATTGGTTCATTGGATTGTCAGCGTCTGTTATGATTGGCCAAAGTAATGATACGACAATGAAAACCGCTCTATACAAGCAGTAATGATGATGTCTGCAGTCAGGAGTCTTCTTCCATTGAATCTTCCTCATCTTCACTTGACGTGATGTCGGGATCACCAGCTTGAGATTCACATTTTGGACAGGTGCATGTAAACAGATAGTTTTCTCTACAAAATAGAGAACACAACATAAACCCTTCAGCTCTTAGACTTGCAACGCATTTAAAAAAAACAATATCCAGTATCACAAGAGAGTATTGCACAACGGATTTAATATGAATGATCACACTACAGGAATTTATTCAAACTCAAAAGTTAGGATATTCAATAACCTTGTACAGTATAATAAATAGCACCACAGGAAGGCTGCTCAATAGCTTTCATTTGAATGGTCACACTTTAGGATTTCATCCATAGACTTTAAAAGTTAGAACCATCTCGTACAGCACAATAAACAGTACCACAGGAAAGTACTGCTCAGTAGCTTTCATTTAAATGGTCACACTTTAGGATTTCATCCATAGATTTAAAAAGTTAGAACCACCTTGTACAGCACAATAAACAGTACCACAGGAAAGTACTGCTCAGTAGCTTTCATTTGAATGGTCACACTTTAGGATTTCATCCATAGACTTTAAAAGTTAGAACCATCTCGTACAGCACAATAAACAGTACCACAGGATAACGGCGGGGGCAGGCGCCGGTCATGTTGTCCGGCCAAACATGTTTTTGCTCGGACACGACCCGTTTTTGGCCGGTCAAATTGGAACAGTCGTAACTCTTGCAATAGTGAACCCAGATTGCACAGTAAACCTTTTTTAACTAAAAACCAACTGAATCCAAGTCGGTTTGGCAATAAAAATTACAAGTTAATAGTTTTACTACTCTTTATTGCAGAAGCAGCCTCGCATACGCGGTACGGTTACGCAAGATACAACCGCAACCGTTCGTTTACATCTGGGAAAATCACTTTTTATCATTGAAATAATACATTTTGGCAATCGCCACATCGTTTCTACAACTGAATTTAAAGTAAAACGTGCAAAATATATGGAAGCCGAAGGGTTCAGTCGATCTCTTAATTAACTTAGGCCCCGTCCACACGTATACGTTTTATTACGTTCGTAAACGCATACTTTTTTTTTAATCTAAAACGCTCCCGTCCACACGAAGCCAGCCAACGTTTACGATTCGTTTTCACCTGTCCACACGTCAACGCTAAAACGATACGTAAACGCTTCAAATCTGCATTGAGCATGCGTAGATAAGTACTTGAGCCTGCCAACGCATCTGTCAGACCGTCCGCCATATTGGATATCTGCTCTATTTTCTTTATTTGTGGACTGGGTCCGAATCTGTGACATCAGCGTTTACGAAAATATCCGTTTACGCTGTCCACACGTAAACGGCGTTTTCGAAAATAACCACTTTGGAGAGCGTTTTCGCGTTTTCGAAAATATCCGTTTAGGGTGACCGTTTTCATCGTTTACGTGTGGACGGGAGGCCTAAACGCATAAAAAAAATATGCGTTTACGAACGTAAACGTATACGTGTGGACGGGGCCTTAATCTTGGAAATTTGCGACTACCGGGAATTTCTCAACCGCTAATTTGTCTAGCTTTATATTCGTTTTTTTTTCCGGAAACATGCAATTCAAAGATTTGTCCGGTCAATACCCAATTCTGACCAGACATTGTCCGGTGACCAGCCGTTATTTGCAGCCCTGGGAAAGTACTGCTCAAAAGCTTTCAATTGAGTGGTCACACTGAAGGATTTCATCCACAGACTCAAACGTTAGAAGGATCTTGTACAACACAATAAACAGCACCACAGTGAAGAATTGCACCATAGCTGTTACGTCTATGCTTACCATTACTCTAATTTCAAGAGTATTTGTATTACCAACCTATGTTTTGATAAAGAAATAAAAAACGCGCCGAGTGCATTATTGAGTTATATAAGCACGCGTGAATTTTAAGAACACGAGAGAGGTGCAGAGAAGCACGAGCCAAAGGCGAGTGCTTCTCGCACTTTTCGAGTGTACTTAAAAATTCCCAAGTGCTTATATAACTCAACAATGCACGAGGAACAAGTTTTTTTATTTCTGTTATAAAATAAAAACAGTTATAATGAACCTTACATCACGCGCCTGCTTTATCGAGTTATAATGAACTGTCATAAATACCTAAGCGACCGTTGTCTTGTGTGACGGCTTCTGTCCCTGTCGCACTCTCCAAGGTAACAAATCACAATTTCCTGTGAACATCGGTCGAGAGAAAAAAAACAAAGTTTCAAAAGTCTTGGGCAGTAAATAACAATTACTGAGATTAACTGCAATTAAAACATTTTTTTAAAGTGTTTTTAAAATGAGTGTGAAAAAGTACAAAATGCGATTCCTTTTCTATACTTTTTAATTAGTTAGAAAAACTTGGTCACTTTTCCAACTGTTTCAAAAGTAAAACAACAGAGCATACGTACAAAAAACAAAAAATGATGGACCTAAAACCTTGTGCTCTTGAATAAAACGTATGCATGTATGAATGCAATGCATCCGACTGATTACACAGGACTACCAATACATTTCTATAACCTACTAACTAGAGATTTTTTTAAGTAACAATCCGTGTAAGAAGTAGGCAATTCTCTATTGTTCCGATGCATTTCGCTTTCCCCACATAAGAATGTTTAGATTTTCGTACTGAGAATACGTCAACCTATGGACAACATGGTTTTGAAATAAAATTTACTGAAACTTTATTTTAAAGCGATGTTTCTTTTGTGTTACAAGATTTCATCCAATCGTGAGACTCCAAAACAATGGCCAAGAAAGACTTCTAATTTTCCATGTTCCCCACATAGAATTTTTATTGCATTAAAAATCACAATAGTTTTCAATAAAAGGGAATCAATTAGTAAACTAGAGATAAATAAATGCGCTGCCTGATGAAGTTATGGTAGATTTTCATGTTTTAGCCAATGAGGTGGACGGTTTCAACAATAGCTCAATTCACACCTTTCTGCATTCCGTGCATTTGGGTTGCCTACTTCTTACACGGATTGTTACTTAATTGCCAACAAACACAAGGAAGTGATTAAAATCTCTGCTAAAGTACCCAGAGTAAAGTACCAGTGGATTTTTGGAATTTTCTATGTTGATTCTAGTTCTAGCAAGCAATGATTACCTCCCCTGGTTGGATATTGTGAAGTGCCTTTAAAGCCAATGTTGAGTTGTTGTAAGGAAATGTAACCTCTGCATTTGGTTCACAACTGTGGTTACCTATAATAATGTATTAAAAAATAGGTCCGCAATGCGCACCTGCGTCTATCCATCACTAAATAATAATATTGACATTGGTGACGCAGCCTTTACTTCACTAATTTAACAATTCACGCTTACTATTCATCTACAGTACTTCATGTAGTACAATGCATTGATAATTGATAATTATTGACATTCATGATGTAGGTCTTCCCGGGGCTCTTGCATCACTAATTCAACAGTTCATGCTTAACATCCATGAAGTTCTTCATGTAGTCCGATGCGTAGTGTAAATCCATCAGAGAAACCTTAGAAGCATCTTTTGCTATACGAGGTATATAGTGGGATAAGGTTATGCATAGTATGCATAGTTTACACACAGACTTGATGTTTGAATTTGGCTTGGTAAGTTAATGCATATTCTATTCTTGAGGCTCACCTACTCAACCTTTATTTGGTTATAGCATGTTAAACCCATTTTTTTAAACCAATTATAGACTTCAGCATAAGCCAAACCACAGCCAACATACACGTATGTTACTTTTAGCAGTCAATCCAAAAAAGTAGGATAATGTGTAATTAGTAAAAGAAGATGAAACTTACAGGAGCTCTGTAGAGCGTACAATCCAGAACCCTCGCAGTTTAGAAACTGGCCAGATACTGTAAAAAAAAAAAAAAAAAAAAGGGTTTGGACAGAATTGTCACACATGACAGACTAACTATTGAATCAAAGGCTCCTATAAGCCAACTTGTGAGTATGAAAGAACCTTTCGACCCTCCCCACTCCTAGACATTTTGCTGCACCGATCCCCCCTTTGTGTCCATTTCCCCACCCTCTCCTCCCTCCAACGCCATCCACATGGGTAAGGTAGGTGACCATTACAGATCGCAGGCTCCATGTTTACAGCCCAGGCTCACAGGAATCCTCAACGACAAAAATATAACGATTTGTATGGGATTTTATCGCGAGTTTGATAAAATATCAAAATTATAAATTAATAAATAGCCATTAAAGTGTTCATACCTCATTAAACTATGTTTGTGTGTTGTTTCTTGGCGGCTTTATGGCTTCTAAATGGCATTTTTGCGTGTTTTGGGTTTCAGTTGACTTTACCTAAAAGAAGTAAAGGAAGAACTCACATTTCCGTTTTCGAGTGACTTGGAAATGCGAGTTCTACCTTTACTTCTTTTAGGTGAAGTCAAACCTGAAAAACCAAAACTCGCTAAAAAGCCGTTTAGAAGCCATAAAGCCACCAAGAAACAACACACAAACATTGTTTAATGAGGTAGGAACACTTTAATGGCTATCAAACTCACGATAAAATCCCATACAAATCCTTATATTTTTGTCGTTGAGGATTCCTGTTGTAAGCCTGGTCTCCCTGTGGTTCAAAGCTTCACATATTCACAAGTTAAAAAGGGGGTAGAGCTTACCAAAGCAGGCAACTATTTGAGCTATTCATCACAGACATCAAGTGTTTAATAGGCAGCAAATATAAATAACCCTTTCATTCCCAGAGTCACCATTAGCGTCATTAGCTATTAGACTTAAATCTTTTGAGCCCCAGTTACTTTGATAGAACAAAATATTATTGAAGACAACACTACTAATTTTGGCTACTCTTTTCATGTCCCCAGCTACTTCAAAAATCAGTGACAGCCCCGCAGAAAGCTCATTTTTGACAAGGCTCCATCTCATCTGCCAAATTTAATCTGTGGGCTATCAAAGTCATCACCATTATGCAGGAGTCTGCATGTGATGTCAAATGAGTCACATAACTGTACTTGACCTACAGTCATGCATTATCTTTCCATACAAATTACATTCATTCTCACATTGTCCCACATTATCTTGTTCGATACTCTAAACTACAAACGGTTTTTCAAGTCCATTTCTTTTAACCCTTTCACTACCAGAGTCAGTTATAGAAACATGTAGTGTAGTCTTACATTTTCAGTCTGTCAATGAAATCCTTTGGTGTGACCATTCGAATGAAACCTCTTTGCATGGTACCATTCGATTTGCAAAATTTTTTTTTTCAAAATGAAATTTGGGATTTTCGTTGAAATATTCTGATGTTTGGCACTTTAACTCGACTTCCCACCTTTATCCATTTCTTCATAAAGTTGATCAATGAATACATCTAAAGCTTTCTGTTCATCCTTGGATATATCAGCAAGGTTTTCAAGATTGTGAACATAGATGCTCAATGAACTGCAATCAAAATTGTTGTAGTTTGGATAAATAGAAGGAAAACTGGTAAGACATAATTAAATACACTTTGTTTTCCTCACTTTCTTTTCATAAACTGAATTTACTTTTGCCAACCTAGGATTTTTTTGTTTTTGCTCAAACAACTGATTCTAGATAAACCCTTTATTTAGCATTATGCAGTCAGAAACTAAATAATACACGAGAACAAACTACAAAATTGATGTTAATACCAAAGCTTTCTGTAACATTAATGTCACTTTTATACATTTTTAAGAAAAATTAAGTAAGCTTTTTAAAGTTATAAAAATCTACAGCAATGTAATTATAACATATACTTTTGTGCTTAATGCATGATAAAACATTTTAATCTTTAGACAGTTAGTGCAAAATTTGGAAGATTTAAGATGATTAATAATTGTAGTAGGTCATTTTATGTAGATGTTGTGGTGCAATTTTGTCCTTGGCGCAAATTTTATTTTATTTTTTGGTTTGGGGTATGGTAATGTATGATAATGTGTGATAATGAGTTTTAACCCATTCACTCCTGAGAATTTTTACGTTTTGGAGCAATTTTCTGCATTCACACGCCCCATAGGATTTCGTGACTTCATATTTAAAGTTACCATTGAAAGTGCTGCTGTTCTAAAACACTGAAGGCTCGAGTTTACTGGAAACGCCATTGTGACGATCTCATTTTGCTTGGTTGATTTGCAATAAAGGGTCCAATATGAATTATCTACGATTTTTGGTAAGTTCACAGCCATTTTTCATCTTTAGTAGCTGCCTGATGAGCATCATTAAGCTTGAAGGTAGTCCAGAGTCCACTTCTCAACGAAGCGAGTTAGGTGTTGTACTTCGTTTACGAATTTGGCTGGTTGCTCGTTGAACTGGAAAAATGGCCGCCTGGAAACGAAGTATCTTTGGGACTCGACTCTGGATGAATTTCTCGACCTACCGCGGCATATTTTGGAAGTTGCGACCACAGGAGAACACAACAAGCGCGAAATTTCGGCGGTGGGTCGGAGTGGCTGTGGACTTAGTATATATATGAAAAGTGTGGAGGACGGAATGAACACTGTCGAAAAATCTCTTTATTTCCCAGCATGCAGTGCGGTGGTGATGTTAAAAATCGAGGCAAGGTGAGCATGCCCTAGAATAAGAAGCTGTAGCTCGGCCTGAGCAACGAACAAGAGCAAAAAAATTCACTGCTAAGCTAGGACTAGGACTGAATTTTGCTGTAAATGTTGACTTTTGGGTTTGCCACGATGAATTGAATAAAAAAAACTAAAGGCAAAATCGTGATTTTTGTTGTTTTTCTATGACGTTAAAAACGGTAATTTTTGTTATTGTCCAAATTCAAACACTGATATTCTGCAAAAATCGCTGACTTTTTTGTGTTTATTGGGTATCTCAATTTGAGGGACATTCTAGTCAATGCTCACAACTGCTAGTTAGGGCAATGTTCATGCGATTGAGAAAGTTGCAATTTTTTAAAGCAGTGGAGTCTTGTACAGCCGGTTTTGGCCGGTGTAGGAGCGAATGGGTTAAACAAAGGAAAATAAAATTTGCACCAAGGATAAAACTACACCACAACATAGATAGTATTGTCTGTGCTATATGCCTTTTGGACACTGTGTACAGTAAATAATATTTAAATATTGGGGTTGGTAAGAATGAAATTGGTTTAGACTGCGGTTTTGTTAAACACTGTCTAAACTTCCTTTTTAAAACAGCTGACCCTAAAATTCTTCCTTTTCCTAAGATCTGTATTCATGGGGCTGGTCCAAGGAGGCAGAAGATCTGAGCAAACTTGTGTCCACCATCAAAAACAATGTCATTGGACATCTTACTTATTAAAAACGAATCCATTTAGCATCATATAAAGCTTTATGAACTGCACAGTTATATAAGAGTGAGAAAATTTATACACTGGTAAATGGCTGTCAGTGAGACAATGACATCTTAATACACAGACCATCCCATTTAACATACAATGGCCAGCTTTATCATGACAATTAATACAGATAAATATAGCTGTCAATATATATGTGCCGAGGGACAGAGATTTCCCTTCCAACAGCTATAAATTAGACTTAACCTTTTGAGCCACAGTTACTTTGATAGACCAACAACTGCAGGCAACTCTTTTCATGTCCCCAGCTACTTAAAAAATCAGTGACAGCCCCGCAGAAAGCTCATTTTTGGCCAGGCTCCATCTCATATGCCAGATATTAATCTGTGGGCTATCAAAGTCATCACCATTATGCAGGAGTCTGTATGTGATGTCAAATCAGTCGCATACTTGACCTACAGTCACGCATTATCTTTCCATACAAATTACATTCATTCTCACATTGTCCCACATTATCTTGCTTGATACTCTAAACCACAAATAAGGCTTTTCATGTCCATTTCTTTTAACCCTTTCACTACCAGAGTCACATGGTTACATGTAGTGCAGTCCTAACTTTGAAGTCTGTGGATGAAATCCTATGGTGTACCATTCAAATGAAACCTCTTCAGCAGTACTTTTTTCAATATTTTACAACATGAATTTTGGGATTTTTATTGAATTTTGATATTTGGCACTCTTGGGAGTTAAAGGGTTGAATTCATATGGAGTTTCCTTTTATTTGATGTATTAATACCTTGTTCCAATACCTTGTCCATTGGTCCCAATAAGCGCCATTAGTGACTGGAAGCCCTCTGGTTTGAACCACTGAATAAAAAAAATTAAATATACCCGAAATCAAACTAAATGACCACAGTGTAGCATGGAGCAAGTCTGTAAAAGGAAAGGATATGTTCTCTTTGAAGCACATTGTTGAATATTATTTTAATCAGTAATTTTGGATGCTGAAGCAATGAGTCCAACAAGAGTAGAAGTGTACAAATATTTTCCTTTGGCTTTAACCCTTTACATTCTAAACCCCAATATTTACAGGTTTTGGGGTTTCACACATGGAAGCCATTGTGACATCATCAATTCACACGTCACAAGATAACTTTGACGTGCAGTTGATGCAGAACGGATAGATCTTTGCATTCATGTATCGATCTTGGGAATCGGTCAAATTCTTCTGGAGTTATGCAGAAAAAACCTGTTAAATAACAATTATTGTTGTTTGCAACAACAATTATTGTTGTTGCAAAATCAGTGCCAAATTTGGCTCACACACTGGACATTCTTCCAGATTCATTTCTTGGGTTCCTTAAAAGGTTAGGTCAATAGGTCAATAGCCGAAGATAGCAAGCAAAGAAAGGGAGGGTCAAAGATTGAAGGAAAAGAGAGAAGGAAAAAAAATCAAATGGGATTACACCTATGATTGATCGTCACTCAGAAACTATATATTAAACACCTTGCTCCCATTCACAAATACACATTTTGAGTGCAGGAAATGCCGAATTTGGCCAAAAAATCCACAAAAACTCACTTTTTTCACCCCCCAAAGCGTGTTTTGAGTGAAATTCTGCAATTTAAGGGTTAATATCCAAATGAGCAAATTTCTTTCTTTTTGTCAATGAATATTGTCATACTTGTCCATAAAAATTCAAATTTCACAACTACAATGTACCTAGAATTATACTAACAGTAAGCAGTAACAAACTCAAGACTGCGATCAACAGGCCACTTGTGGCGACCCTTAACATGAACATACAGTTGAATCCCGATAACTTGAACCCTCGATAACTCAAACGTCTTACTAACTCGAACCAAACTTTTTTTCCCTTGGCTTAAGATTGCTTGCAAATTTACCCTCTTTAACTCGAACCTTCATTATCTCGAACCAAATTTCCCTCTACCCTGAAGGTTGGAGTTATCGGGATTCTACTGTACATGTATACTTTTTTTTTTTTTTTTTTTTTTTTTTTTTTTTACAAGACAATAAGACTTTTACTTACAACAGTGCATTGTTAACAGTATAAATGTTTAGCTTATTGGCACTTAATAAGTAGGAGCAAAGCAATAAAAAAGGCATACAATATATATATATATATAAATATATATATATATATATAATAAATTTATATCTCTCATTGTGGCAGGGAGAAGGGTGTGTAGCGAAAACAGAAGAAAAGGTTAAGTACACTATACACTTTTAAGTTTGTGTGCTTTTATCTTAGGTGTTGTACTAAAGGAGCCCATTTCTTATTGTTATTGCTGGTAGCGTTCAATTCTATCTTGTATTGAGTGCTCAAGACGAACAAGAATCCTCTGATGCTCAGGAAAGTTTCTTTAATCTTACAACACCATATAAAATATTTGGCCATGTACATGTATACTGAGAACAAAGGTGATTTTCTAGAAACTGAGTTTGGCAAAATTGTCAAAAACAATGCTGAGTTATTATTCGTCATCAACCTGTTCTATAACTATTCCGAAAAAAAAAATAGTTAATGCAAACAAAACCTGCTGGGATTTGTAATTGACAGGTTGAACAGAGAGATCTCGTATTAGGAATTGGACCAAACAACCTCTGTGAATTGTGAGAAATTTTCAACTGCAACAATGTAAGACCCCCCACCTTATGTAGATATAGGGCCTTGATGCAATAAAGGAGGCTATTTTTATGATGGTATGACTTTAATACAAATACCAGTTTTTGTTTTGTCATGCTAGAAAGAGTTATTGGAACAAACAAAATGGGAAAATCAAAATGAAGTCTGGTACTGCCAGTTGTAATTAAATGATGCCGCTGAAAAAAAAAAGGGCAACAAAATGTGGCCCAGTTATAAATTATATCACTGTCACAAGAAAAGCCCTTCCACCTACTGCCCAAAAATAAAATAAGAGTAGGAAAATACTAACAAAACAAGGTTAAAGAATGTACCTCCTCTAACTTCTCATCAAAGAGAGCATTGGACATCAGCACTCTAAGTATGTCTAACTGTTCCTAATGGCAACAAAAACAGAAATACACATTATTTTTTTAAAGAAAATGCCTGTTACAGTGAAAAGTCTGTATGGTAAATGAAAAATAATAACATTACATTATAATTTTTAAGCTTTCCAAGAATTTAAATGCATGAACATGTATGAAATATTGATTCCAAACCTTGAACTGATCTCCTAACAGCTTGTGCACTATCTGTTGACCTTTGTTAACCACAGTGTGACAGAAAGATTCAAATGTGCTCTTCGTCTTCTCAGGATCCAATGCCTACAGACAGATAAGATATTTTAGAGAAAAAACAAATAAAAAAAGTGGCTTGCATACATATAATGACTGAATGGAGGGGGAGGAGTAGAAAATGTTTAGTCCCAGTTTATGGGCAGCCTAATAAAAAAATCCTTTGGGAATATACTGTACATGTACATATATGTAGTACTGCATTATGTTAACACAGCAAATAAACACTTTATCTGTATGTAAAACATACTATGTTGATCTCAAATAAACTGAAGTGAAGTGTGTTGTCTGACAACAAACTACAAATACACAATGAATAGGCTGGCATCTTTCATGTCTTCATGGTTATAAAGTGCACAAAATTTTGGTACCAAGATCATTCATGTTATTCTTACTTATTTATATTCTGGCTTCTGTACCATGGACCAATTAAAAGTATTCCTGAGTATTTCCTCATAAAATGTTTGGCCGCCATCTTGAATCATGAAAGGGTAGTTCCAACTCCCTACATTTTTGGAATCCAACAAAGCGACGGCGACAAATTCTGTTGCTTGGACGCTCCCTGAAAATGCCTGCATTACAGGCTATCAAACCACCGACTGTGAGATCTGAAGTCCATGGCACTAAATGCTTCACCAATTTGCTCCACACCTACCATAATAATAAGCTATTTTTCAATTTATGACCTGAGAGCAGAGTGGTGTGACTTACTTGCAAAACCGTTGCAATCATCTCTGCAATAAGTAGCACGTTTGCTGTTTCAGGAGGGTAGTGCATCTTTCTGATCAAAAATTCAATCTCATGTTAACATGGCCTCAGGATTAAGTGGTGCAACCTTTTAATTCGAGAATATGCGAGACGTCGAAAAAGTTGTAGCATTTGGGTAGAAATTTCACTTGATTGGCTAGAAACATTGAGCCCGCAATATGTAATGGTCACCTGCCTTACCCATGGGAACAGTATTGGAGGGAAGGGGGTTAGGGAGTTGGACGCAGGGGGTGGGGGTTGGTGAAACAAAATGCCTAGGAGAGGGGAGTGTCCGAAGGTGTGCATAATATTTATTTAGAGCTTTTTGTATTCACGAGTTGGCTCACAACGGCCTTTGATTTATTCTGTTTGCTGTTATCCAACCAACCAGGTTAAGAGGGTTTTTTATTATTATTATTTTTAATAAAATAGATTACATCGCAAGGTACACAATGCAACAAATGAAACCTCTTTGGCAGTACATTTGCATGGCACTATTCGTTTTTCAATATTTTACAAAATTAAATTTGGGAATTTTTTTTTAATTTTGATTTTTGGCACTCTTGGGATTTAAATGGTTAAAAAGATAACTGATTGGATAATAACCTCCAGGCTTCCTGTAGCTGTTCAAGGGGATGACTAGGATCTCCTTGATTTTCTCCTAAACAAAGCATTCTGTGATATTGATCCCATGCTGATTGTCTGCACTCTTCACTACAATATGTTACCTAATAATGGAACACATACACCTTATTTGATGGTTGAAAAAATAGTACCATATTTTCTCGATTAAAGGCCCATGTTCACCCAATCTGCTTTGCGCGCTTGTGTTTTTGTTTTGAAACAGTTCAATTGTTCAATGTAGCATTATGATTGGCTGGCACGTTGATGTTTCGATTTTCCGACTGTGCGAAAATCAGCCCAGGCATGCAAAGCAGATTGGGTGAACATGGGCCTTTAAATGCCGGACCCCGAATAAATGCCGGGTTCAAATAAATGCTGGGTTGACAAGGTCAAGTTTTAAGTAAACACCCCTGGCATTTATTTAAGGTTCTGGTGTTTATTTCAGGTCTGGCATTTGTTTGAATTTTGTATTGTATAACTGATTGTTACCATGATATAATGTAGTTAATTAGGCAAAATAAACTGCAGTGGCCATTTCATCTAACAATCAGGTTCATTTTTCACATTATTCCTTTAATGCGAGTTGGCCAGTTGGATTACATGTACAGTAGCTTACAAGGGCAGTTTTTCCATGGGTCTTTCTCTCGCTCCTTTTCATGCTAGGCATGCCTGGGGTGGGGCAGCATCGGTGATGTCTTCATGATGCTTCTGGTGTTTACTGTGCCCTCACCTTTACTGGGCCAGATTATGTATTTATCAATTTTTAAGGAAAGCTTGATATTTTGAATAAAAGTGGCTATGAGCCTGTGCTCATAGACAAATGATCCAAATATGGTTGTGTTCATTCTTTGCCCAGTAAACAGAGCTTATAGGTAAGCCAACATTTAAGGTAGCTTATAAAGAGATGGAAGGTAAAAGGCATAAAAGTTCTGTATGTATCAGTCAATAAACTGTAACAAACTCTTAACCAGAAATTCAAGTGATGTTCCCTGGCCTTTCAGTCTGTCTGTTCATATAAACCATCACCTCAGATGGAAATGATGGAATGAAGATAGATGCAGCTAAACATTGTCTGGTATAGGGTAAGGGTTTCAGAGTCCTAGTGGCACCCCCTCCCCCCCTCCCTCCCGCAACCCCCAAACAAGGTCATAGGTGAGCGATGCGATGTTTATAAGAATAAAAAAATATAAGTTTCTATGACGGTAGTGTCGCAGCTCTTAGAAGCCTCTATTTTCATTGGCCTTGTAAAACACAGCTGCTATTGTTTTTAGGGTTAGGTTCTATTGTTGTGTTGTTTGTCCTATTGTTGTCTCTAAGGGTGGCAAGCCAATGGTGTGAGACCTTCTAAGAGCTGCGACATCACCCTTCTATGAATTACCTGACAACGATGACAGTTGACTATTTTTTGTCCTAAACGCATAATTTCACAGCACTTGGAAGCGTATGGTAGTTCCAAGCTCGCATTTCCAGTTAGTCTACGAGCCATTTGCTCGGCTGTTTCAAGAGATTTCATGCATTTGCCACAAGCAGTGTATTTGTACATAGCATTCCACAAGAACTGACTACAGACCAATGGCTTTTCCTCAAAAATAACCTCTCCTTCTGTGAAATTCTTATCAGCAAAAAGTCCTTTTCCCTTTTCTGCGTTTACTTGCTTTATAGAGAAGTGAGACATGTGCGATTCGCACAAATTTGGTTTTGCGGCGGCCATGTTGGATTTCACTAGAAATGAACCCACGGGCACAAAATTATCAGCGGACCGGTTGTGAGCGGCTACCAAGTTTTGGCGCCAAACGACATACGAAATACCGGGAAAAAGCAAAACGAGTCGTAACTATGACGAATGGTTGTCCGTAGATTGTCCGTATGGTATTGGCCATACCGAGGGGAATGGGGATGGTGTGCTTTCTTGCGGAGTTCTTGCGGTTAAAGTTTGACCTGTGAAATACCGTGAAAAAGCACTTGGGACCGCGCAAGACTCCTCGCCCCCAAACATTTTTGCATCGAAAAATGAATTAAGTAGAAGTTCAAAAATTCCTTACCTAGACTGTTGTAGCACTCTCAAAAGTGCGCTTTATTTAAGCGTCGTGTCGACATTTGCCTAAAACTGACAAGGAGAGAAAATCGCTTGGCTGCAAATAAAATTATTGGCGGGAAAATTGGCGGGAAGGGCGGGAACAGCAACTGGCTACAGTACACAGACCCCACACAGATCAGCTACAATTTTCTGCAAACTTTCTTGCTTGTCTCGATTTTTCTTTTAAACGGATTTTCTGCAGTTTTATATTTTACTGCTAAACAAATAGTGTAGAGCCAGAGGACAAGGATGAATTAAGAATGACATTATTTATTTTGTCCAGGTATAAAGCTGAAAGAAAGTTTCATATAAAATTTAAGTTTAAGTTTAATTAAGCTTAGCTGTCGCTTAAACTTTAAAATACTCTTTTAAACATTTGTTAAAAGCCAGTTCAGCTTTAATATAATCTTTCTATTTTATAACTTTCGCAGCAATAATGAAAGGATACCGTTCCACAAGCTTAAGAAGACACCACTTGCATTGAAAAGGTAAGCTTACGCTAGCTTTTTAACTGGAGCTTTATGCGATAGACACAGTTTTCCATTCTTGTTTATTTTTAAGCTTATGCGTTTTTGATAACAGTGCAAAAAAGATGAAGGAAAACTTGCAAGAAAGAAAATATCGTGTTAAAGCAAACAGAACTAAACAAGAAGGCTCAATGAAGGAAAGACAATTTGGTTCTCTTGACATTGTAATAAACAGAAGAAAACTTCAAGAAAGCTTACATTTGCCTGTGACCATGAAAAGAAGGAAATGCTGTCACAGTACTTTTGTAGGTAAGACTGTACATTAATAGGCTGTAAATTTTTGCATTCCCCATAAGTTTTTGTTGGAAATATAAGATTAAGCTTGACTGATCAACACTGATATGAATGTAGTTTAATTGTTAAAAAGGGAACCTTATTTCAATTAAGACGCTAGTTCTAAATCTGGAGGTTTTTAAATATTTTTTAAAATCAGACGAAACTTCTCTACTGCCTCAGTCACCAGAGGGAAAACCAAGGAAGCTGCATGCTTATTCGATGTTTCCTTGTTCTTTTAGCGTCACCCTTTAGTTGGGCATTTGGTGATGGTTTGGTTAACACGCATTTTCCCCTGTAAATATAAACTTGGTCTAAGCTGTTAAACATTAGTAGTCCACTGGCGGACAGCTAGCAAAATTGAGGCTAAAATAAAGTTTACTGTTTGATTAATTGTTGTCGACCCATTTCAACCGAAAACAGCTATCCGGAGATACTCCCCTGTATGACTATAAGATTTTTAGTTTTGATCTGAAAATGGGTATAGAATTTGACAGTTTGGTATCATACCGTACGAAAATGGCTATACGTTTTTTCCATTTTGGCTTGAAAAGGGGGAAAACTTCAAGGGCTGAAAACGAGTGGGGAAAATCACGTATTTTCGTTTGAAAATGGGCTTGGTTAAAGAGGGGGATCACATGCACACCTAAGTTGAAAGCATTGGTCCCTATACAACACGACCTTTACCTCAAAGTTCCAACTCCCACGTCCATTTCTAAGCAATTTGTTCTTCAGATTTGGAATTTATATCAGATATGTACCCCAAAACATGATTCTATCATCACCCCTTTTAGATTGAATGACGATTTCCTTCCACAGAAAAAATGTCATTCCCAGAAAACCTTGATGACAGCTTCCACCAGGGACTGCTGGGAAATAGTGAGACTGGATCTGAAAATTTCACTTCAGACCAACCAAATATGCGAAAGAAGAGAGGTAACTGAAAATATCCATGGCCGGCCTGGCTGACAGTTTGACTTACCAACATTTAAGTTGCATTTATTATGTTTAAAGAAAGTCAAAGGTACTTTAAAGCCACTGTTCCACAAAGGCATAAAGGAATACCACATCCACTTGCAACATTGACTACAATTACTTATCAATCTATTCTTATTCTTTTTACAGAAGCATGTAAACCCCCGCAATCATTAAAGACCCCAAGAACAGACAGGGGTTCAATGCTTCTGCCATTAAAGAGTACTTTATGCTCAAGTCAAAAAGTTTTTTCCAAGAGTGGGAATGATCTGCCTTTATCCCCGGAGTTCCCAAAACTTAAGCTTGTAAAAGAAATTAAAACTACCATAAAATGTCCAACAACTATTAATGAAAGTGGAACAATGCAGACAGTTATTCCTAAAACACCCCAGCTTTCATGCCATGAAGGTAATTTGCCCAATCGTATGCGGGAGTTTAAAATTCCTGAAACACCGTTTATTCCTGGAACGCCACAATGCGAAGCAAGACTCCATTGGAACAGAAAAATAATTTGTACAACTGTGCCTGAAACACCTTTATTGAACGTTTCTTCAAATTCCATGCCAGCAAAGGACTTTAAAAGACAGTCCACATATTTCTGCTCGCCAGAAGGGAAAGATACAAAGCAAGGCTGGTGCAAAGGCATGGCCAAGAGGCAGTGTGTGCAGGTGGTGCCAGAAACCCCGTATCTCAAATCACCTGATGAGTTATCGCTTTATGATTAGTATTTTACCAAATTATTATAAGAAATATAGGTTAAGCGGGCATTACAGCTAAATTTGAATGAAGGGATTTGTTACTTAGGGACAGAAGAAATAAAATTATTTTGAATCACCAACAAACAGTTAAGTAATACCCATGCAAGAGCACGGCCCCAGGTTGATGGTGGACTGTTTTGGTGTCCATCCAGTAATAATATTATTAACTTCATATCCTAATTTTAAAACTTCATTAAAATATCTTATTTTTCTAAATTTTGGTTTGCTTGAAGAACCTAAAAAAAGATAAAGGATAATTCCATAAAGTGATATTAAGTGGCAGAAACATGGCATTTAGGTGTATAAAGGAAATACTCATCAAGCAAAACATTCTAGAACAAATCCCTGTATGTTTCATATTAATTTTTAGTAGCCAGGAAATCCAAAATACAATATAATGGATGAGAGGAAATACATATATATTAAGAAATACCACATCAAAAGCAAACTGAACTCATTTTTCAAAATACTTTCTGATTGTTTGTTTCATAATGATATTGTGTAAAATTCATTTATATACACAAATATGTACAAAATTTTATATATAACATTTACTACAACCAACTGAACTATTGTTAAAGCAATATTATTATTATTATTGCCACAAATATGAAAAAAATACTTAAATTATAAGGATTCCTAAATTTATATTTTTATACTAATTTACTTAACGGGGTATTTCTGTGAAACCCATTTCATTTTCATTTACTTTACTGAATTCTCAAAAAAGTTATCAACAGTGGACAAGAAATGGCCATTGCATGGTCTTAATTGTCGTGACCTTCAACTGACGTTTACCTACTTACAAATACTTACAAATAACATTATCTTACACAAAGTTCAGAATTATTTTCAATTGTTTAACCAAAAATAATCTTATCACAAAATGTGTTATTTATAAGCAATCATTTTACCACAGTGTATACTGGGCAGGTATACTTTGTTACACAAAAGATATATTAAATCATATTAAAATTGCTGTTATTAAACTATGTTTTGAATTATAACTTCAAGCTCCAATGGGTTATGGTTACTTTACAGCTAATTTTGTGTCCAGTATAATTTGTGATTGCACTGCCTATACTGTTCTGAAGCTGTGTGTAAATGTAAGAATACACATTAATGCCAAGTTAATAAATTGCTTTGTTGCTTCTTGAAAAGGAATCAAGCTAACCTATCCTTAGCCTGCAAATACAGTCACCTCTCATTGTTCCCAGTGGGAAGTGATAAGAGGTGGCTGTATTTGCAGGTGAGATTCTGTGTTTGGTAATTATATGGACCAAACATATTTCCCTGAACATGTTTGTTTAGCCTTGGTAATCAATTTACAGCTATTGGTAGGTATTAATTTTTCCTGACTCCCTGAAGTACCTTCTGCATCTATGCCTCTGCATACGTTGTCAGGAGCCTATTATGTTGTGTATACTGTTTGGGAAAATACTCAGCACATTCTGCTTATCATTTGGAAATGACTTTCATTGATCGGGAACAGATTGCATTATTGAAATCAAAATTCAGGTTTAAAATAATATTGATTATTGGAATCTTCCAACGGTAGCCTCATTCAAAATAACGAATGGTGATTGGTTTGTTTACTGACATTAGTCAAAAGTTCACAGGTGAAATACACAACCCTTGGCCGCTGTTGGTTTCAGTGAATTCAGTCGCTTGGACTTCATAGGAAATTTTCTTCACTTCCCATTTCTCTTTCAGAGCCAGCACATTAGCATTTTAAGAATTCCTCTTCAGAGTTTTTTAAATGCAGAGCTTCTTTACGTCAAAAAAAATACTCAGTGATGAGTTGTTGAGAGAACAGAAATAGGTACAGGTACAGATGTGTCCAGCCGCCAACTGTCCCCTGCTTTGCACATGAACATTCACCTGATGTCAATAACAAACCAGTCAGCATTCATTATTTTGAATGAGGCTGCTGTTGGAATATTCCAGTAATCAATTTTAAACCTGAATTTTGATTTCAATAATGCAATCCATTCCTGATAAATATTATGAAAGTCATTCCCAAATCATAAGGGGAACGCGCTGAGTATTTTGACTGTAACTAACTACACAATCTCTGATGGTGGCACCTCTGTGTCTTGTGTAACAAGACAAATCTGATCAGTACTTTCCTCAGCAAGTCTATTTCCTTGTAAAATTGTGGCATCCTCTTGTAATTCCTCATTTGCTAGAGGATCCACATAGGGGGGTGGGGCACCTTCTCCATCTGCCGGGGGACCCAGGCTGCCCATTGCTTCAACTTCAGCGTAAGAAGGAAGTTTGTACTTTGGATCATTGTCAAGTTGCTGATAAGAAGTAGTGGGTTCAGTTTCACCACGCAGTGCTGTTGGGTACACAAAGTTTCTGATCTGCCAGTGGTAGGCAAAATTATGCCTTCGATGATATGCACAGCAACAGGCAAGGAGACTTATCAGTGCCCAAGCCAACCAAAACCCTGAGAAAGTGAAGAAATAAATTGTAAAAAATTAATTTGCATACATGTAGCTGTTGCAGTAATAAATTATATACAGGGTGACTGACCAAAGGCTAATTGACAGGTTCTGCTATATTGGGCCCAATTTGCCACGAGAAATTGGAAAAACTGTGGCTGTGAATGAAAATGCTCCTTGACAATGCATATATACCCCTGTACATTCATGGCAAAATGGCAGACAAGGAAAACAAAGCTTATGGGAAAAAAAGAAGAGATTTCTCTCTTAATAGTAGCATGGATGGAATAATTCAATATCCCACCTAAATATACTTATAATTCAACACATTGAAACACTGCCCAAATATGGTCAAAAAGTTATCGATATACCCTATGTCTACATGACGTATATCCAACGATGGAGGTAAATTTCGCATTTTGACAAGAGAATGCAAAAATGACGGACCGGCCTTGATATTTTTTCTTCAAACTGTGCTTTGTTATCAATGCGTTGAATTATAAAACTATTATTGCACTCAAGCTTGTGTGATATCGCTAAGAATTAGGTGATATCACGTGCGCTTTCGCGCTATAATAGTTAAATGTACATCAACTGTTATCCAGACTATTTTGACTTCCTGATTTATCGTGGCTGACAAATCAGACCAATAAATCAGAATGTGTAAATAAGCCCTTATTGTTTTCACTTACACCACATCTTATAGTACTTGTAGTAGGTGCAACAATCAAACTCTCCACAGCATTGACCTTCAAAATAAAACAGTTACAGTAATGAGAATTGAGCTAAACAAATTATCCTTTAAAAACATAATGTCATTCACTCAAAATCAACTCATTAGTGAGTTATAAAGATTTAAATTAACAAAATGCTAATTAGATGAAGTCAATCCATTGACTATCCACAGTTTACATTTAGTATTTCTCAAATTGATTATCCTTAAGCTGTAAACTGCGCATTGTAAATTGACGTGGAAGTAACGGCAAAGACTTGGGTTGACGTCATCTAATTAGCATTTTGTAAATTCAAATCTCTATTCAAATGGGACAGACTTTAAATAAATGTGGCTTCTGAACATATCTGAATTTCGTAACTGTTCATCAGTAGGATGCCTAAAATGTGTGCAATTCCACAAATTGGTTTTGGCTCCATTAAATCCTATACCGACTGCAGAACATTTTAGGAGGACCCACCCACAGTTTGAGCACAGTTACTGACAAGACATACTAGTAAGGAAAACAATGCAAAATAAATGTAGTACGTGACATTCAAAACAAGAAAGATTTCACCGTTCAACTACTTATTCAATGTACATAGAGTTGATACGTATTTAAGGTTTATAGGCACTTAACAGGGTTTGATTGCAAAAATTGGAGCAGGGACAAGACCCAACAACAAACTCAACCCACATATGGCAATATGATAGCTCTCTCAAGGCAATCCATTTTTCAATTAATTTATAGAATTGAAGGAGTGCGCAGAACAAAACCCTAAGTGACTTTTGATGTAACATCAAATTCTCCCTATGTTTCACAAGGGAATACAAGGCAATTTGGAAGGAGAATCTAGCAGTTTATCAGAAGTCACTTAAATAGGGCTTTTTTCCAGGACGTTCCAGGCAACCCTTCAATAAACATCTGAATGTTGTCACATTTGGGTGGAGAATTGGAAATGCATGCTCTATATTTTTTCCTTATCAATTATAATTTTTGCTTGGAATCTTTTTCAGTCACATTAGTGTTTGATCAATATATTTTTAGGATAAGTGTTGCCCCCCCCCCCCCCCCCCCCCCCACAATGTCTAATTGTCCCACTGAGGTGCAGGATTGAAGAAAACTAGTTTAATGAGATGGAAATCATATTTCTATCTCATTGAATAACAATACATAGAGGATATTACATGGCCGCGCGAAGATACGAAATTTCTCTTCGAGTGTTGAAAAATATTTCACGAGTGAGCGCAGCGAACGAGTGAAATATTTTTCAACACGAGAAGAGAAATTTCGTATCTTCAAGCGGCCATGTAATGTTCTGTTTATTATATAAACACCAATGAAATCAAACCATTTCACTTTAATATTTTTTTGTAGTCTTAAAGTAGAACAATGTGTCAACGGTGATATTTTCACGTGTGAAGATAACATGTTATTTTCACGTGTGAAAATATGATGTTTACGCGCGAAAGCTCACCTGGTATTTCATTGGTGTTTATATAATAAATCCCATTGTGTCATGCTTCGTTCTAAAAAAATACTGAATTCATTTTCTGCAATCCTGCACCTCACTCTCAGGAGCAGTTAGATCCGATATTCATTTCCGAGTATCCAGTCCGTTGCGCTTATGTGGAAACACCAACATGTTATTTTTGTTTTTAATAATAATGAAAAACCAATTTGATAAAAATGGGCCATTCCATTTTTTGTTCACCCCCCCCCCCCCCCCCCCCCCCCCCCCCCCCCCCCCCACGGATGAGATTTTCTGGGGGGAGGTTCAAAAGTCACTTCTGAGGGGGTGGCTGTGTCGTGGGGGGGGGGGGGGGGGGGAATGGACTGGCCCAAAACAGGTTCTAAATTATATTACACATCTGTAAACGAACTTTTCAAATACCTTCGTCACAGTAGATGTCCTTTCCGTCAAACCGTCCACAATAGTCTCTGGCCTGTAAACATGGCAGAAATATTAAGCTTGAGTTTTCTGCGCTGTTTATAGAGATTTGTCTATGATTGTTTATGTCAGCCCAACTTATTCAACATACTTAAGTAAAATGTGTAAGATTATATATGTAGCAAATTAAAATGGATAGCATCTCGTAATTTCTTCTGGATCAGAATTAAGCTAAACTTGTATAGATTCCATTGTGCGATACGCACGTATAAGAATCCACGTATAGAATCCAAGTGTAAAACTTGAATAAACAAGGTGCTTTCGAGAATCTGCCGTTTATAGGAGCCTTCAAACATCTGAAGTACGAACTTATTGGTATTTTGAAGCCATCGCATTTTGTTATCATATAAAGAAAGCTGCCGAAACACGCAATTGTTTTGTTTAGTTTCGAAATGGGCGATACGCAACTGTCAACGAAAAAACACATTTTTTAGAATTGTTTTACCAACCTCTGTTCCTCGAAGGCACAGAAACGCTGTTGAAAAAACACAAATTATGCTTGATTCAAACCAATCCATGACGCAGACTTGGAACAACAATCACGAAATGCAGGGAACTTCAGATGGTATCGAATGACAAATTTTCCGTTACTCATTTATGCAAGGAATCGGCGACCAATACGATAACGTCTTTTGTTACACATGCATGACATAACATCGGCTGTTTGTTTTCAAACGAACGCTGATCAAAATATGTAAACTATTTCTTTGCAAATTTTTTCCCAAAACGATAGCCCATTGAAAGGAGAGCTAAGAGCTGAACCGGTTAAAACACCGCCGGAGATGTGGATTCTCGGCCGCAGCTAACTGCCAAAAATGTTCTAAGTTCCAATATTTTTATTAGTGTAACACAACACGGCTGGTCATGCCACACAAAGTGGGGAGTAAATACGGATGTCACGCTACACTCACAGAACCTTTTGCCTTATTTTTGCTGACTGATCGGCATCTCCACTGTTACAATTATCTCAAACAAACTATTCAGTTTGTTTTTCTTCAAAAAGAAACAAGAACGAAATATAAGCGACTTTAGTCACTCAACAACTGAACAACCCAAAGTAACAAAGTTTAACTACGCTTGACTTCAGAGGTATCGCTAACCTGCTATCCGGCCCAATTTTAGCAGCGCTTGTATGGCCTTTTATGCTGTCGCTCGCTGAATAGGACGCTAGTGTTTTGTTTCGTGTTTCCTTCGGGGAATGGTCGCAGATGACGGCCACCGACACTGTAGTCCGTTCTAGGTTCGGAGGCGTGTAGTTGGCGCGAAAGAGTTCACCTTTTTTCCGCTGGCAATTTTTCAGCTGATTTTTCCTGTGTCGCTCCCCACTTTCCGAACAAAACTGTCAAAAGTAGAGAAATACGTACGAAAAGCTGGTGTTTTGCCTCCGAAAGGCCTCAAAATGTGATATTAATTCCAGTTAATAGTGGTTCAAGTAGGGCAATACACCCGCCAATAAACGAGTCCCGTGGCGATATTAATCATACCCTATGATTTGCAGACTTTGTATGCGTATTTCCTATGTACCTGGTCCCTTAAAGTCAATTATGGAGACATGTAGTGTAATTCTAACTTTTGAGTCTGTTGATGAAATCCGATGGTGTGACCATTCAAATGAAACCTCTTAAGCGGTACTTTCGCATGGTACCATTTGTTTTTCAATGTTTTACAACATGAAATTTGGGATTTTCCTTGAATTTTGATATTTGGCACTCTTGGGAGTTTCAAGTGTGGCCCTATGAGGAGGTTGGCAATTTTCTCGCGTGCTATTTGTGGCATAAAAACACGCTAGGAAACCACTGGGTTCACAGAACTCAATATGTTCCCTACATAGTTACAAGTGAAAGAATAAAAATTCAGATACCAAATGAACGATCCCCAAATGCATTTTATTCTTTTAATCCAGGGGCACAACAAGTGTGTGCTAATTACAAAAAAAAATCTGTTTTATATCTTTGTACAAACAGAATGAGGCCCCGTTTACACGGGTTCGGACAAATTTTTGCACGGACAAAAACTTGCACGGTTCCACCTTGCGTTTACACGGGACCGGCGGAACTGGACGAATTTTTGAACGGCTAAGTGTGCAAGTTTCCGTGTAAACACCACTGCAATCTGTAACAGAATTTGCACGGATCCATGTAAACACGTCGTCTAGGAACAAAATTCGTCCGTGCAAAAAATTGTCCGGACCCGTGTAAACGGGGCCTGAAATACATCAAAAATACACCTCGATGAGGATATGTAATAAATTACATACCGGTCTGTCCGAATAACGGAGCTGAACGTATTATAGCCTGTGAGCAGAAATCTTCTTTTCCCTTTGCTTCAGGGGGAAGAAGGAAATAGGAGACGTCTGCCTGCAGGCTATACTTAATATAAAGGTATTGGTGGTTTGCACGTCGGCCATGTCATGATAGGGGGCTTAAGCAACCACGGCGGCGACGACAACGGCACAAAATAGGTTTAATGAGTGAAAACAATGGCTCTGCACGTGCGTTTTACATTTTGGTACATTTCTTTGCCGTTCCCAGCAAAACAACGTCAAATAATCAAATTATAGATTTTGTGGAGAACGCAAACACACGACGGTTAATTTTCCTTCAGTCCATTTGAACTGGAAAGCAAATTCAGCTCCTGGACAATCCTTTCAGATTTAGATTTATACAAACTAAACAAATTGGAACAACTGCAAAGTAGTTTCAAAGAGCGCAAATCCTTTTTTCAAGTGACGTCTTCCTTGATGTTGCCGTCGTCGTTACTCAAGCTCCCTTATTATGTCAGAACAATGGAATTGTCATCCTTTAGGAATAAAACTCTATTTTTATGCAAACGAATTCTATTGTTTTCGACGCCCAACATGACTGACGTCCAAACTACCAATATATAATGCCGTGAAGTGTGAATTGTGGTCTCTTCTACCCTGTTCCAGGACCCTGTGCACAAGCAGCGCCCACCTCTCAAGAAAAAACCGTATTGGTTTTATAACACCAATGGAGCAGTTTTCAATAGGCCATTTCCGAGTTGCCTTTAGCCTCTCTATCAAAGCGAGGCTAGGTGCGAAACCTGTCATATGAAAATGAGTTTTCATTCACATGCAAATAAAACGTATTTGCATATGAATGAAACCTCATTTTCATATGAAATGTTTCGCACCTAGCCTCGCTTTGAAAGAGAGGCTAAAGGCAACTCGGAAATGGCCTATTGAGTGTGAAAAGTAATTACACAATAGACAATATTCGTATTCTCGGTATTGAACTGGAACTAGCTTGCAATGGAGGCTCATGAGGGGGAATATCATTAAAAATATTTGCATGTGAAAAGAATGCCCCGCATGAGCCTCGTCTGCAAGCTAGTTCCAGGTCAATACCGAGAATACGAAAATCGTCTATTGCTTTGGTTTTTCATTGCTACGCTTTGTGATTGGCTAAAAAAACTCGCGCCACTTTCTCGACCAATCAGAAGTAAAACCAAAACCAAAACCAATCGTGACTGCGCACGCGTTTTCCCGTGCTTGGCGCCGCCGACATGTAATTGCTTCGAGCTCTGATTGGTTCATTGGATTGGCCGTTTTTATGCTACAGACGTTAATATCGTCTGAGACGTTAAAGTCGTCTCGAGACGACTTTAACGTCTACAAAAAAACGGAAAATAAGCCAGACGGATTTAACGTCTGACGACTTTAACGTCTTCTTTTAAGTGCGTCGTTCAGACGCACTTAACAGACGACTTTAACGTCTCCTCAGACGTTAAATACGTCTAGTATAAAAACGGGACGGCCTTAAAGAGGACGGATTTAGCCCTATTTGTATATTCGTGCTCTTAAAATTTATTTGGGGACGACCTTAGTCGTATCCAGTCACTTACGAGAATAGTTTTCTTTAGAAAATCTTGTGTTTTTCCCTGTGACCATCTACTTTAAAGCGTCTTGTTTTTATACCAGACGCATTTAACGTCTGAGACGTTAATTGCGTCTGAACGACTTTAACGTCTCAAGCATAAAAACGGCCATTGTTTACAGACCAGTAAATCAAACACAATTTCTTTTGGAAGTCAAATGAAAAATGGTTTTCAATTGGCTATCTATTATGGGGAAATTTCGAGCTTTACTGTAAATTATTAATAGAAGAACTGTCACCGTTTGTGACCTTGTTTAAATTGTGTGCGGCTTGTACAATATGATGATAGAACAAATCCAAGTAAACACACCCTGTGAACAGTCCCTCTATTTATGGATACTCCAGCCAACAAATCATGTGAGTGCACGGAACATTGTCTGCCACGAGAAGTGGCAACACAGCAGCCCATTTTTGCGCCCATCTTGGTCGCTGCTGTGGGTACATATTAACAGGAAATATGATAAGTAAACGGCTTGATATTCTGTTTTGATATCTTGTTAATGTGATAGATAAATACCATTAGTTTAAGCTGAACGTTATTTTAAGCGATCATATCTCTTTATAAAATTATCATTAAATTACATCCATCCGCCTTGCAAAGACACCAACGAAATCAAGGACCTTGAGAAATCAACTCTTAAACATGAACTGATGAAAAACAGAGCAGAAGTCATCCACTCTTTCCAAAGCAGTTCTGTACAGTAGTTGGTTGCCCTTGGATTTCTAGACTGCAAAAAAAGTCCCTGTTTTAATCTTATCTATAAAATTTCTTCTCGGGAGTAAAACAAAAGCAAGTGCAAAACTGGCGGCAGTAGTTAATTGCACAATCCTGCTAGGGCCCAAACAAATCAATTCACATTGGATTAAGACGTTTGTTCTGAGGTTGTGTTTGTGAACTGAAAGAACACATGTAAAAATAAGGAATATTGTGCAGTCTATTGGGTTTATGGTGTTGCACTCGGCATGTCTATAATATTGAGATGTTGAAGACAAAAATGCCATTTCGTTTATAAGTGACGAGGGCCACGGCGTTTTCATTTGATTCCACTCTATGTACACGTGCCATGGAAATGTTCTCTCCCTTGGCTAGTAATCTTCATCATTACTATCGTAGAAATCATTGCAATAGTCTGCATCCATTTCCATAGACTGAAAGTCCACACGATACCTCAAAATACCTGGAAGAAATTACACATCAGTAAACAACACTAATTTGATGCAATGCTAGTTTTTTTTTAAGTATACCTCCAACTACATGTAAAGGGTAAAACACTTATGTCCAGAAATGCAGGCAACTATTGTTTAACGAGTACTTCATATTTAAAAAAAATGTTGTCATTTTCATATTGCTTCTTAGACCTTCTTATGTGACAGAATTTTGTGTGTTTTGGTGAACTTTTTTAGGTGGACACTTTGTGATGCAAGTCATGGAGTAGCGTGGTCCCCTCTGCCTGCATTTCAGGACATATCTCCTTATCTTGCAAAAAATAAAGCCCAAAAATGTTTTTTACTCAAAGTAACATTTTTACATCATCCCCTCCACCTTATTCAATACCGTCCCCTCCCCCTTATTCAATAGCGCCCTCCCTCTTATTCAATACCACCACCTTCCCCCATAATGGAGTTTGGATCCAGCATTGCTGTTTGACCGGCAAAGAGCCAACAGTTGGCCAAATGACAGACAACAGTCCACAGACTTAAGAGCGGATGTCTGTAAATATCGAGAATCCGACGACACTGGCAAAATTTCGAATTTCTTTTTATTTTACCAAAAGAACCTATTTAGTGACCTATTTTCGAAAATGGGTTTAAAAGGTTCGATTTCATTTTACTTTTTTCAAAATTTCGATAAGTCGAAAATTAGCCTTTTGAGTCCGCGGGTGCTTTCATGGACCATTGAATTTTGGCTATTTTGGACCATTTTCAAAACGCTCCTGTTATCGCAACATTCGGTGTCCTACAATGCCTTTGACACAGTAAATAAAACGTCTTTTTAGCTTTCTTTTGCAATAAAATTTTGTCGGAAATGTTAATTTCAAAAATCATTTTGGTCTTGTACAAAACACCTATCTTCGCCATGTAAACAAGAAGGCAAATTTAAGGAAACTTCGAATTAGTAAAATGCAGTCTGGTACATGAGTTTTAGGCAAAAAAACAACACTACATTATAGCTGAATCTGTCTTTTATTTATTCTGAAATTATTTTTGGTGGCCCGTGAATACAGCGCTACTGAGAGATTTAGTACCCCTGTCCGTCGCCACCATTGCCATGCTAGATGCGTACTTTCTAACAGCATACCGGTTATACCTAAGGGGTTTTCAGTTTAGTTTTCAGTATTATATCCGGGGGGGGCTTATATGCGGCATAAAAAAACGTTTCAGAATGAGATAATATGAAATAAGCTGAGACACACAGCATTATCAGACTTATCAAAATACGTTTTTTCACTTCATTTCAATATTGCTCTGCACTATACATAGGCTTAGACACAAGTTTCTCGAACATTCCTTAAAAGTTGCCCCAAATTTATAAAAAAAAGTTGCTCAAAAGTTGCCAATTTTCCAAAAAGTTACCGAAAAGTTGCCCCAATTTTGCCTTCTTTTTTTCACCACGAAGTTACTGGCGCGGAAAAAATAATGTGGAATTGCTTTTATTTGTGATTCATTTCTTCAGCTATAGATACTTTTCTTAATAATATATATAGTTAGGCTTAGCCTAACAGCGGCGCCCTCTGAAGACCCTCTGAACAAGCTTAACTAAGATGAAACTTAACTAATAGGTGAAAGGTCGGAAGCACAAGAATTAAGATTAATATTGACGACCGGGCTATTTTTCAATTTTAGCAATTCTCAAAAACAGTATTACCCGACTGTCTGCACAGTACATTTAGACCGTACAAAAGTTCACAAAAACAACTTTTTCTCCGTCTAGAATAACTATTACGACTACTGTTAAAAAATACAGTTGTAGCTTGTCAAAAAATGCCTGAGAAACTGATTTGGAAATCAAAATTGCCAAAAATACACAAACATATTTGCATACGGCCACGCGAGTGAAGTTAGAACTATAATAAAATTCAAGTCTTGTTTTGTTTACATAAAATCGCTTTTCAACGTATGTAATGAATGAACAAACACATAAAAATGGACAACACAATCTTCTTTCGAAAAATTTTATTCAAATCTCCATTAGTTTATGTTGAAAAGCAAAACGCAAAACGCGCATCGAGGCCGAGCCGTGTCTTCGATGAAATTCAAGAAATTAATACAACTGAATTTAAGCTACACGTTTAAAAACAATTCTCCAAAACTAACGAGAACGCATAATTTAACAAAAAGTCAATCACAGATTGATATCAAGATAAATTCCCATCGAAAAATGTAATTTGTTTTACCTTTAAGTCCCTCCGGCGACTACTGTGCTTGGAAATTCTTTAAATCTCCGCTTTGGTGCTGAAATCCGTAAAACGAACCCATCTCTCGCATTGCTAAAAACGTATATAGTTCCTCGAAGCAAGATTTTATCCCTGAAAGCTCTTCTTTTTCCACTAAGGCGGCTTCTGAGTATCCCTTAATTAGCATCCCTGTCTTGAGTAGCAAACCACGAAAAAATGCAGGAAAATAACGACTTTAATTTAAACCGTTTTCTCCGCTCAGTAAACACAGCAAAACATCAAAGTGTTTTCCCAGCTGACGTGACATTCGGCCGTGTAACCGCGCGAAAAAAAGCCTCGCTTTGGTTTCAACATGACGTCGTACGCGCATGTTTTGCGACGTCATACGCGCCCGCGAGCTAGTCCTCCGCTAAGATCCTGGATGTTGTGTGGCGTCATACGCGCATGCGCGCTAGTCTTGCGCGACACACATGTTTTTGTTGCAGACAGCGCCCGCGAAACATTCCGCTAGCCATGACCATGAAAAATGAGGGCATAGGTTCTATGAGTATGGGGCTCCGCAGCCGGGCCTTCGGCCCGGCTAGTGCTACGCTAAAAATCATATTTCTTTCTTTTAACAAAACTAGATTACAAACGAAAACTGACCAGATTACTGTCCCAATAGTCAGTTGTATTATGTACACAGAATCCTTTAGCAGTGATACTAGTAAAGGGCATTGCAGTAATACTAATAGACAGTCATCATTTATGGGACCAAGAGCTTTTTCCTCTGGTTGCCATTGTAGCAAAGCATTACCTCCAATGAATCAATAATGATTCGTCTGGATTTTCCGCTTTCTTGAAATAGCGCCCTTAATTGGAACACTCAGGTTTGCTCCGAGCCTTTTGGCTTTCTCGATAGGATCATTTGATTCACCTTCATTCGAAGAAATGTCCTTCTCTGAACTTTCAACAAGAGCAGCCATGTTGAAAAACTTGCTCTTATTGGTGATACTGCTGACCGGAGTGACCTCAAAAACCACAGGCAACCCATTTAAGTAGCCAAAAAGAAAGGGTCAGGTACTAGTACTGCTGAGAGGAGCTCACGCACTCTTTATGTCATGTTTGAGTCATATTTATGATAAGTAAGCTCTTATATCATAATCGTATATTTATTAAAATACTTTTGGCTGTAAAACAAAAAAAAGTTGCCCGAAATGGCAAAAGTTGCCAAAACGTTGCTGAGCAACTTGTGTCTAAACCTAACTATACATACCGTATACGTTCCTAACATTTTAATTGAAATGGTATAGTGTTCTGTTAAAATGTTATATCATGGAAATAAAGAAAAGAAGGGGAGGGCTAATATCCGGGGGGACTTATAACCGGAATATAATTTTTGTTTGCAGGTAGATGAACCTAAAAGTGGGCGGGGAGGGTATAACCGGCATTTCTGAAATTGCAACGTTAGAGTTAAGAGTTGTTTTACCAGAAAAATGTCCCTGATTTGTGATTTGTGGAAGGCGCTGGAATCGCCAAATACTGTGAGCTGGATGCCCGACGTTAGCCAAACAAAAATAATATTCCGGTTATAAGCCCCCTCTGCATATTAGCCCGCCTCTTTTTTTCTTTATTTCCTTGATGTAAACATTTTAACAGAACACTAAACCATTTCAAATAATAATAATAATAATAATAATAATAAATAAAAAGTTAATAAATAAAAAGTTAGAAACGTATACGGTATGTATAGTGAAGAGCAATATTGAAATGAAGTGAAAAACGTATTTTTTAAGTCTAATAATGCTGTGTGTTAGTCCGCTCAGCTTATTTCATATTATCGCATTCCGAAACGCTTTTTTATGCCGCTTACAAGCCCCTCAGATATAATACACCCTTCCCCCTTCAAAGCTAACTGAAAACCCCTTAGGTATAACCGGTATGCTGTTAGAAAGTACGCATCTAGCATGGCAATGGTGGCGACGGACAGGGGTACTCACGGGAAAAATGACAAGTTTGTAGTATTGAATCAGTTCTTTCAGTTTAGGCCTTTATTTTCCGTTTGGTTCAGGGGTAGAGGGAGTCAAATGCAATTAAGCCTTCCTCATGCGGCCCACATTTTTGGCTTTTTTCGCTCCCCGGTCCACTGGGAGTGCATGTGAACGTGACTAGGTCACGCAACCAATTATTTTATGGCGTTTCACTGACCTCTCGTTATTTACGAGTGATGGTTTCTTTTGTATCGCTTAATACAACTAAATGGACGGCAAGATGCGACTATATTTTTCTGTCCTTAATGTTTTCTCGTACATTTATGTCTGCGACATTTGGATTGGAAGTCATCATGCTGTAATGTCAAGCAAGCCATGGTTTTTGTGAGATATTTATGTAAGAATCCTTGTATTTCTGCTGCTTACAACAAGGAAAAAGCGAGACAAGCTAACTAACTTAAACATTCCTTGAACTGTTCAAAGACTTAGCCGTATTTTGATACGTCGGCAACAAAGTCGATCAATGATACATATGATTATAGCTTACATTTTAACTGAATGCGTCCTAGATAAAAATCATATGAATATTATAGCTTAAAACATGTAAATGTTGTTTTCAAAGCTTTAAAGACCTGTTTAAGGGCCAATTTCGCTGTTTCGTTCTTAAGCTCGCCGTCATTCCAGCGCTTAAAATTCAATTAAATCGAATGCGAAGTTGGTGTCAAGCTAAAAATAGCCTTCATGGATAAATCTCTCAGTAGCGCTGAATTCACGGGCCACCAAACATAATTTCAGAATAAATAAAAGACAGATTTAGCTATAATGTAGTGTTGTTTTTTTGCCTAAAACTCATGTACCAGACTGCATTTTACTAATTCGAAGTTTCCTTAAATTTGCCTTCTTGTTTACATGGTGAAGATAGGTGTTTTGTACAAGACCAAAATGATTTTTAAAGTTAACATTTCCGACAAAATTTTATTGCAAAAGAAAGCTAAAAAGACGTTTTATTTACTGTGTCAAAGGCATTGTAGGACACCGAATGTTGCGATAACAGGAGCGTTTTGAAAATGGTCCAAAATAGCCAAAATTCAATGGTCCATGAAAGCACCCGCGAACTCAAAAGGCTAATTTTCGACTTATCGAAATTTTGAAAAAAGTAAAATGAAATCGAACCTTTTAAACCCATTTTCGAAAATAGGTCACTAAATAGGTTCTTTTATTAAAATAAAAAGAAATTCGAAATTTTGCCAGTGTCGTCGGATTCTCGATATTTACAGACATCCGCTCTTAAAACACCTCCCAGATTTAGAGTTCCAAGATACATGTAGCCCAACAGTGAATAAATAAAGGAGTTTACTTTTAAAGTAGCCTGTGTAGCAGGTGCCAGTTTATTTCTGGGTGAAATCCTGAGGACCTGTGTAAGAGGGGAATGCACAAAATGGGAGAGGTGGCACCTCTCCCTTTCGCGCGTTTCATCAACATTTTGCTCAATAAGGCTACTCCTAAAGAAACCGTAGTACTGTGCAGGTGGGGAAGTGAGACATGAAAATTGGATCTCAACTGAGCTAATACGGTAAATTGGAAATTAAAGAAAAAAACCAAATTTCATTTTGTAAAATATTGACAAAAATCCCCAGAATGGTACCATGCAAAAGTACTGCTGAAGTAGCCTGTGTACAGCTGACCACTCCCCTCAGGAAAAATCTAAGGGGAGGTCTGGGCAGCTGTACACAAGCTATGCCAAACAGGTTTCATTTGAATGTCGCACCATAGGGTTTCATCGACAGAATAAAAAGCTAGAACTACCTTACATTTTGTATAATGTCTCCATAATTGACTCTAGGTGTAAAAGGGTCAAGAAATTAAAAAGCTGAAATTTTATGCATTTGTCCTTTGAAAGGGCAAATTATGGTGTCCAATTTTCATTTTCAACTCGGCTGATTAATGATACCAAATTTCAGTACAACATAACAGTGTCTTGCGGCACATAGTAGTGAAATTGAGCAGTTTTTGGATAATAATATGAACTGTTTACTTGCCTCCAATTCCACCAAAACCTTTACAAAACTGTGCTCCTTCTTGAGATTTGTCAGTTATGATTTCAAGTGTTGCACCTGTCAACATAAAAAAACACATTTCATGACCAGTAAGTATTGTAGCAAAGTAAAACTGGTGCTTCTGTTATTCAACAGAAAACTTCAAAGTCTTATTCTAACTGCATGTACATGCAGTCCTGTTTGATTTGTTCCTTTCTTAAACTATAAAATAGATAGAGGATATTACATGGCCGCGCGAAGATATGAAATTTCTCTTTGAGTGTTGAAAAATATTTCACGAGTGAGTGCAGCGAACAAGTGAAATATTTTTCAACACGAGAAGAGAAATTTCGTATCTTCAAGCAGCCATGTAATGTTCTGTTTATTATATAAACACCAATGAAATCAAACCAATTCACTTTAATATTTTTTTGAAGTCCTAAAGTAGAACAACGTGTCAACGGTGATCTTTTCACGTGTGAAGATAACATGTTATTCTCACGTGTGAAGATATGATGTTTACGCGCGAAAGCTCACCCGGTATTTCATTGGTGTTATAAAATTATAATAAAGACGTGTAATACACTCAATGCCTATTAGATCCAAACAGCCATATCAAAGGGCTCTTAAGAGCCTTCTCATGAATAGGAGACAACATAAGGTTAAGTCCACAGATTGGTTTAAATTTGCCATACTGAGTTTAAGGTCAAAGAATTGAAGAGTAAAACAGATTTAAAATGACCAAAACATCTTAGCGTGACATAATATATGCATTGTGTGAAACAAGACTGTCTAGACAACTGAATGATGTAATACACTGCGGAATTAAAATACATCAATCATTTTTTAACACCTTAGAGCAGCTTTCAATTGAGTGTCGTAAAAACAAAACCAAAGTAATCACTCTGACCAATCACAACGGATGTAGACAATCCAATTAACCAAGCAGAAATCGAAGCAAATACATGTACAGGTAGCTGGCGCCATGTTGATGCCGCATTGTTTTTTTTTACTAGTTTTTAACAATTGTGTACCGTTTTCGCGTTAATTTCCTTTGTTTTGCTTTCGTTTATTTTGCTCATCGTGCTTTCGTGCTATTTATATTCTGTTAGGTTTTTTCCGCATAATCGCGCTTTCTTTTAGTTTAGCCTTATATGTACTCTGCCATTTTCGTTAGTAGGCGCTGTTTGCTTCGTTTAGTATCAACGTTCAATTTGTATCGTCGTTCTTCTTTTGTCCGTTCGTTTCGGAGTTTCCTGCCATACAACGTTTGTAAGTGTCTTTCTTAACCGTTATGTTATTTTGTATTTTTTGTACACGCTTTTTACTTGTATTTTTATCTTTGTTTAGCAACCGCATCCACCATATAATGATTAAAGACTTCGTTATTATTTGCGTGTTGACGTTTGGCTGCTATATTCGTTGAAACGTTGCTTGGATCCAATCGAAATTACGGGAGCAAACTGTACAAGGGAACAAATATTTCGGAATGGACAACGTCAGTTTGGATAGTTTAGACCTGGATTCGGATGCCGACGGCGAGATCAGAGAGCCGAGACGAAGACAGCGAACCGAAAAGGGAAGAGAATACATTGCCCATCTCCGTTGGCGGGATTGCCAGTTAATCGGAAAGAAGATTCAGCGACAGATAAAGGAGATAAATTCGTTGTCGAACAATGTAGAAAACGTGACTGTCATCGAAGGAAATCTTTCTTCATTTCGCATCACCGTTGAGGAATTCAAAGGATTCGTTGCAGCGCTATTACGAGACCTTGACACCGACGAAGAGTTAAGCATTGCTAACGACTGGTATGCCGAGCAAAACAAATGCATCAACGATTTCATCGAGAAAACAGTCCGTTGGATTTCATCAGCTAAGGATTCGACCGAACAGAATTTAGAGGAGAGATCGCAAGTCAGCTCTAAGCACACTCGTGCGTCACGTCGCTCGCAAGCGTCTTCGAGACCTTCAATTACCACTCGTAGAGCTAAAGAAAAGGCAAAGGCGGCGGAATTAATGACAAGAGTTGCCATGTTGGAGCGGAAACAAGAGTTGGAGAAAACAGCCGAGAAATTACGTTTAGAAGAACAGTTAGCAGTTGCACAAGTTCGAGAGCGCGTGTTTGCAGAAATGGATGATGGCGCCGAAAGTGATTTACGCCCTCGAACGACCACGCCTTTGGAAACCTCACGTGCTCAGGCGACTCCTATTTCTGGATCAGAGTTTCCGCCCTTGTCAGTAACTTTAGCCACTCCAGCTTCGTTCACTACTCCGCCTACCTTCTCCGCATCAGCTACATTCACCAATCCGTCCGTGTCAAGTACCTTCACCACTCGAGCCTCTTTCACTACTCCAGTTGTTCTCACCGCTCCAAGTTTATCGTCGATTCCTGCACCTAATTACGCTAAAGGCCGTTACAATGTTCCCGAGGTGAAGATTCCTCCAAAGCCCGCTCAGCAGATTCAGTTTTGTGACGTTCTTCAGGAACAAAACAGGTTAACCAAACTGTTGGCCGAACAACAACAACGAAGCTTGTTGCCTTCTTTGACACTGACTAAGTTTACTGGCGACCCGTTGGAATACTCCACGTTTATTAGAAGCTTTGAGTCGCAAGTTGAGGCTAGAGTCAGCGCCAATGATGTCCGCTTACAATACCTGGAGCAGTACTTACAAGGAGAGCCAAAAGATCTTATCAAAGGATGTCTCCACCTCGATCATCATAGTGGTTACGAAGAAGCAAAGAGACTTTTGAAGGAGAAATATGGCGATCCATACAAGATATCGAACGCGTACATTAAGAAGATCAACGAGTGGCCTTGTATACAAGCAGGCGATGATCGAACGTTGGACAGATTCTCCGTATTTCTCACCCAGTGTCGGAGCGCAATGTCAACCTTGACCTTTCTATCCATCCTCGACCACCCTCACAACCTGCAAAGTATGGTGACAAAGCTTCCATTTTATCTTCAAGATCGATGGCGTTGAGAGGCGAATAAGAAGAGAGTTGCTAGAGGAGAGATACCCACCTTTACCGATTTCGTGAGCTTTGTAAATGCAGAAGCGGGAATCGCAACCGACCCAGTCTTCTCGAGAGAAGCTCTCCGCCGCCTGGACAGTACCTCAGAACGATCTGACTGTTCCAATAGAGGCAAGGGTTCTGGTAGAACAAGACCTCCTGGAGACCGAACTCGTGACCAACCTCACTTCTCCAGTCATGCAACAGATGTGACCGCTGACCGAAGGACTGCCGATGTAATGAGGGACTTACGTAATCTCATCAGTCTCTGCAAACTTTGTGGCAGAGGCCATGACTTGGATGACTGTCAAGCCTACCTGAAGAAAACGCTATCAGAGAGGAAAGAGTTCCTTAGAGTAAAAGGGTTATGCTTCGCGTGTTATGAAATCGGCCACAGATCTAACGGATGTGCCCAGAGACGTACTTGCAAGAGATGTTTGCGTCGTCATCCCACAGGTCTTCATGATGACAATTTCCGTCCCACTCAGCCAGACTCAGAACAGCAGAGCGTGCCTCATGTACGAGAAGAAGGTGAAACGGTTAACGCTTCGACTGAAACTGAAGCTGCTTGCAATGCTACAGGTGCTGGAAACTCTGTTTCAGCTGTGCCCATAGTTCCCGTTAGAGTGCGATCCCCACTACGCGAGGTCCTTACTTATGCTATGCTGGATACGTGCAGCACGGGTACTTTCCTTCTGGAGGACTTGGCGGTTAGCTTAGGCGTGACAGGCAGCGATACCCAGTTGGTGGTCAAGACCGTTAATGGTACGAAGAGTCACAATGCTAAAGTCCTAAATGGTTTAGTCGTCACGGACTTGAATGGAAGCAACGCTGTTCAGCTACCCAAGACCTATACCAGGGAAGACCTTATCTCGTGCGAGAATGTGCCATTACCTGAAATTGCCTTCAAATGGAAACACCTTGAACGTATTGCAGGAGACATTCCACCTCCGTTACTTGATGCCAGGATTGGCTTGTTAATTGGCACAAACTGTCCAAAGGCTCTCGAGCCAATAGATGTTCTGGCGAGTGAAGATGGTGGTCCGTTTGCCATAAAGACGTTCGCTGGATGGGCAGTAGTTGGCCCCCTGTACATGTCTAACAAGGAGCACCAGATGGTAAATTGCAATAGAATCGCTGCTGAAGAAGTAGGTACAAATAGACACCTCGAACATCATTTCATGGTTGAGAGTCGAGTCAAAGAGATTGTAACGCCGCAAGCACTAAACATGTTGCTAGAACAAGACTTCAGCGAACGTATTGGCGACAAAGAGCAAGAGTACTCACTAGAAGACAAGAAGTTTCTAAAGATAGTTAACCGTGAAGTTCGACGCACAGAGGATGGCCATTACGAAATTCCTCTTCCCTTCCGCTGTGATGTTCCTTCATTTCCTGAAAACAGGCAGCAAATTCTTGAAAGAATGGAATGGTTAAAGAGGAAGATCAGCAAGAGCGAGAAGATTCACGAAGATTATACTACCTTCATGAATGGCATCGTTGCTCAGGGTTTTGCCAGTAGGGTTCCGCCAGATCGTTTAACCACAAAGCCAGGCCGAGTTTGGTTCATTCCACATCACTGCGTGTATCACGCCAAGAAGCCGAATACGATCAGTGTTGTCTTTCGACTGTAGCGCCAGATTTGGTGGTGTATCGTTGAACGACCAGTTAATTCAAGGACCAGATCTAACGAAACGATTGGTTGGTGTCCTTACAAGGTTTCGTCAAGGTCCAATAGCCTTCATGGGGGACATTGACGCCATGTTCCATCAGGTTCGGGTACCTGATAGCCATCGAGACTTTCTTCGTTTCTTGTGGTGGCCGGAAGGAGATTTAACTCAAGACCTGAAAGAGTATCAGATGAATGTCCACTTGTTCGGTGCCGTCTCCTCACCGAGCTGCTCGAACTTTGCGTTGTTAAAGGCTGCTGATGACACTGAGAAGGTGGTTGGTTCAGAGACAGCTGATGTACTAAGGAAGAATTTCTACGTTGACGACTGTCTTCGCTCTGAAGAAACAGAAGACTTCGCCATCCAAAGAATACGTGGCGTTCGCGATGCCTGCGCACATGGAGGCTTCAATTTAGCCAAGTTTGTTAGTAACAGTAGAACCGTACTGGAAAGTGTTCCGGAAGAAGCCCGCGCCCAAAATGTCAAATCTCTGGAATTGAGTAATAACATCTTATCGGTAGAGAGAGCTCTTGGCGTACAATGGGCCATCGAATCAGACACGTTTGGCTTCAGAATCATCCTCAAAGACCAGCCGTTAACTCGGAGAGGCATACTGTCCACCGTATCTTCCGTTTATGACCCCTTAGGAATTGCAGCACCCGTTCTGTTGGTCGGGAAGCAGATTTTACAAGACCTGTGTCGTAGGAAGCAAGGCTGGGACGAAGAGGTTGATGAAGAGTTCCGTGCACGTTGGAAAAATTGGAAAAGCCAGTTGCCTGCCCTGGAGCGTTTCTCGATGGAGCGATGTTTAAAGCCCACGAACTTTGGTACTGTAGTCTCCAGACAAGTCCATAGTTTCTCAGATGCTAGCTCTACTGGTTATGGTCAAGTATCATACCTTCGGATTGAGAATGAGAAGGGTGATATCCATTGTGCGTTCCTTATGGGGAAAGCCCGCGTAGCACCTGTTAAGGCCATGACGATCCCACGTCTTGAACTCACCGCCGCAACAGTGTCAGTACGTGTGGGAGAAATGATTGCCAGGGAGTTGGATGAACCGGTTGAAAGTAAGACTTATTGGACAGATAGTACAACTGTGCTGAAGTACATTCGGAATGAGAAGAAACGTTTCCATGTGTTTGTAGCGAATCGCGTACAGGCGATACGAGAAGCCACGAGTCCCGAGCAATGGAAGTATGTTGAGTCGAAGGTTAACCCAGCCGATGATGCCTCGCGTGGACTAAAGGGCTATGAGCTCTTGAAAGAGCATCGTTGGATCACGGGTCCGAATTTCCTGTGGCTACCTGAGAGTGAATGGGCTCAAATTCCTTACGACTTGGGTGTGTCAGCCGATGATCCTGAAATCAAAAGGGTTCAAGTGCACAGTCTAGTCATTGACCAAAGCTCCGATCTCTTGAAACGGCTTACACGCTTTTCTGATTGGCGATGCATGAAGCGTTCTGTCGCCTGGATGCTCCGTCTCGCGAATAAGGAGAGTCACACCGTACCGGATAAAGCAGCAGATAAAGCCGAAGATTTCGCGAAGTTGAAAGGAAAGCCCATAAGAGTGGACGAAGTAGAAAAAGCCGTGACAGCAATTCTTAAAGTGGTCCAGAAGAGTGCGTTTCCCACGGAGATAGAAGCACTAAAGAAGATTAAACGTGAAGATTGTGAGAACGACCGCCACTATGAGAAATCCAAGAAGCATGAAATTAAGAAATCAAGTGTTCTGTACCGCCTTGATCCGTTCCTGGACCAGAATGGCCTTTTACGTGTTGGTGGCAGGCTTAGCAAGTCACAAGAGTTTCCCGAAGATTTCAAGCATCCGGTGATTCTCCCTAAAAGAAGTTCCGTTGTAAACCTGATAGTTCGTGATGCTCACAAGAAGGTCGCCCATGCTGGCAGAGGGATAACGCTGAGTGAGTTACGAAGTCAGTATTGGATTGTTAACGCTAATTCGGTTGTCAGACATTTCATCTCAAAGTGTGTTGTGTGTCGTCGCCTTCGTGGTACATCAGGTGAACAAAAGATGGCTGCCCTTCCGCGTGAACGAATAACACCTTCTCCTCCTTTCACTTATTGTGGAGTCGACTACTTCGGTCCGTTTTTCATAAAGCAAGGAAGAAAAGAGGTTAAGCGGTATGGGGCCGTATTTACCTGTCTTGCAAGCAGGGCAGTACACATAGAAACAGCCGAATCGCTGGAAACAGATTCTTTCATCAACGCCCTACGACGGTTCATAGCTAGAAGAGGGCCAGTACGTGAAATAAGATCGGATCAAGGAACCAACATCGTGGGAGCAGCAAACGAGCTTAAGAAGGCCTTAGAAGAGATGGACCACAGTGTTATCCAGAGGAGTTTATGCAGAGACTTCAAAGCTGATTGGATTATCCGGTGGAAGAAAAATCCCCCAGCAGCGTCCCATATGGGTGGCGTATGGGAGCACCAGATACGTTCCATACGTTCGATTTTATCCGCGCTCTTGAAGGAATTTGGCCATTGCCTAAATGATGAGACGTTTAGAACATTGTTGACCGAGGTGGAGTGCATCATAAACAGTAGACCACTTACTGTTCCATCGAGCGATCCTGACGATTTGGACCCGCTTACGCCCAATCACATCTTGATTATGAAGTCAAGGGTTGTAATGCCTCCCCCAGGAAATTTTCAGAAGGCTGATGTCTACCTACGGAAAAGATGGAAACGCGTGCAGTACCTGTCAAATGTCTTCTGGTCTAGATGGAGGAAAGAGTATGTCCAGAGTCTTCAGCAGAGAGTTAAGTGGAATCGCCCAAGAAGGAATCTTCAAAGTGGTGACCTTGTGTTAATCGTCGATGATCGCGTGGCGAGAAATGAGTGGAATTTGGCTCGCGTTGTTGATACAAATCCGGATTCTAATGGACAAGTACGTTCGGTCAGAGTTGCCACAGCCACGACAACCTTGGATCGTCCCATTGACAAACTTGTGTTGATCATGGAGAATGAAGAGTAAAGACTCGGGGTATTCCCAGCCAGAGTAGCCTGCGGACAGGCTTCCAGTCGGACGGCGGGATCATGCGAAGAAGGGAAGCCTGCACGCATCCTTCAAAATCCCGGCTGCCGCCCACAAGAACCCGCGGATTGCTTTAGCTTGTCAACTGTCAAATTTTAACCAATCAGCACGCCCGGAAGTCAAAATTCAAAATCAAGGTAAACAAATGATGATACACATGAAATCTAGGCGCCCGGTCGCTCGCGAGCGCCATGTCTCACGGATAAACTCCCAAAATTACCATACTTTCAGCCTCTGCAATTCAGTACCTTAAAGCGGATAAAATCATTATAAATAAGAGTACGTTGTTTTGTTACAGTTAGCCGAAAACCATCTCCGAGTTATTTACAGTTCTTGTCGCTTCGCTTCGCCGTGTTTGTTTACACACGCAATTTCAGCGGTCGGTCGTAGTTAAAAAAAAATCCTTCAGAAGATGTAAAACAAATAAAACCGTCTGCGAAAATAATTCGAAAGCCGCTAGCAACGAACAATAATTCATGAACGTTTCATTAATCTCGAACGAATTGGTCATTCAGCTGGCATTTCTGGGACTCCAGGACATGCACTGCACGTTAACTCTGATCGCGAACCCGCCGTAGAATTCAGAACTGACTGAAAGAGTTGGATAAAAATAATTCTGATCAGAAAGACGACAATGATTCAGAAGAAATCGACAAAACTATTTTTAACCGAGCGACAAAATAGACAACCGATCGCTTATGGCTTCGCCGCTTGGGTACAGCTCCTCGTGAAGATAAAACAAAAATCCGCTGCCTCCCCAGGCAAACTACCAAGAAGCTTATTGAACGGCGATTCAACTCATTCAAGACATGTTTATTATATTTAAACTTTACGCATCGAATGATTAAATTTTCATTGACGAGTTGTTTTAATACACACCCGTTCGCCAGAATGTCTGCACGCACTCGTCAGAATGTCTGGGATTCTCAGAAATATTTCATGTACTCGAATTAAGAACTGAGTGAAAACGTTACTCTGTACCGGACAAAAATAATTCTGAACAGAAAGAAACGAGTAATTTCTCTAATAATTTCTAATTTCTAATTTCTCTACCGGAAATGAAAAACTACGATTACGTCATGAATAATTAAAATCCACCAATCAGCGCTTCCAGGTTTGCGTCCAAAATTTGGACGCAGACATTCGATATTCTGAAACTCGCGTGCAGGCTCCCCTTCAATGCCGGCGCTTCGCGCCGTAAAATAGCGCCCCTCCGAACCAGGAGCCTGTTCGCAGGCTACAGCCAGAGGAGCCATAAGTTCAGAATTAAGCTACGAACTCAACTGTTTTTAAAGACTTATAAGTGACTCACTAAGTGACTTAAGAGTTATATAACTCTTAGGGGAGCCAGATGTTGATGCCGCATTGTTTTTTTTTACTAGTTTTTAACAATTGTGTACCGTTTTCGCGTTAATTTCCTTTGTTTTGCTTTCGTTTATTTTGCTCATCGTGCTTTCGTGCTATTTATATTCTGTTAGGTTTTTTCCGCATAATCGCGCTTTCTTTTAGTTTAGCCTTATATGTACTCTGCCATTTTCGTTAGTAGGCGCTGTTTGCTTCGTTTAGTATCAACGTTCAATTTGTATCGTCGTTCTTCTTTTGTCCGTTCGTTTCGGAGTTTCCTGCCATACAACGTTTGTAAGTGTCTTTCTTTACCGTTATGTTATTTTGTATTTTTTGTACACGCTTTTTACTTGTATTTTTATCTTTGTTTAGCAACCGCATCCACCGTATAATGATTAAAGACTTCGTTATTATTTGCGTGTTGACGTTTGGCTGCTATACGCCAAGTGTGGTAAAATGCATGCGAGTAAGTCACAATTGGTTTTGGTTTTACGTCTGATTGGTTAATAAAGTGGCGCGAGATTTTTTAGCCAATCACAAAGCGTAGCAATGAAAAACCAAAGCAATTGCAAAATTACTTTCAACACTCAATTGAAAACCACTCTATACACTGGGGAATTTAATACAAAAGTTTAAAATGATGGAACGAGTGAATCTGTTCCCGTATACTATATCTTGCTCAACGCTTCGCGTATTCACAAGAAAAAAGCATTACAATTTAGGGAATGTTAATCGCACTCCACACGCTACAGTGTATTTCACAGGTTAAGTGAAAGTACTCAACTGCAACAATTTTTACTGGGCTGCTATCTATGACATCTAAATAGCTTGGTTTTATACAGAGTCAAAAACTCAGGATGAGGTGTTGGCGATAAAGAAAACCATCAACTCTGGGTTATGTAGTCTGAAATACCTCAATAAAACAGTAAAAGAAAACCTGTTAATCAGTGAGGAGAATTTACATTTTGGACTTGAAACTCACCAAAGGTTTTATAATTGTTTGCGAGCCACTCAAGAAGAGGCATCTTTTCAATAAGTTCCAGTTCCACTCCAGTCTGTGCAAGGAAAGAGAACAGTTAGAACAAATTGACTATAGGCTCAAGAAATACCAAGCTCTTCACAACAACAACAACAACAACAACAACAACAACAACAACAACAACAATAACATTATTGTTACATGTATATGCACCTCACTGTCTATAGAGTAAGTCTTGTCTTTTTCTTGTTCAGGATTAAGATGAAGGATCTTTTCCTCTGAGGAGAGAAGTATAGTTCAGTATTTTGTTAAACCCTTGTTAAAAGAAGGTGTAATTCTACTTACTTACTGTCTAATGCCTTTCGACACTAAAGACTTGGATAGATGGAATTTCCGGTTTAACTGTCGTGGTTGGGCCGGGATCCATATTCATTTTTTATCAAAGTTGTCAGCCGGGCAAGTATGCCTGATGATATACTTGCCAGGCAAAATTTAGGTTGCCCTGGTAAAAGAGCAGAATTATAGAGAATGGTGATAAAATTATGTGCGACTTGAACATTTGCATTTTATTTCTTTCGTGTTGACTATGCACTGGGCACATAAGCCAGCCATGGTCTGTCTGTTTTTCCTCAAGGGCAAGAAGGTGCTTTTGCGTTTTTCCAGTTCATAAGCAGCAGCTTCTGCTCTACCTTTTTTTTTTCCGCCGGAGGCAGCGAAACGCCTTCTAAAAACGCCACATCTTTGCTTCGATGAGCTGCGTTTAGCTGTGATCAGCCGAACAGCTTCCACATTTTGTGTGCGAATGGTCACGCGAATGCGGTTTCGCCAAAAAAAAAGAAAGCGGTTAACAATATGAAAATTGAACCAGCAATCGTTGCATGAAAAATACTGCATCATCAAAGATGGTGCCCAAACTTACGATTTCATTGCAGACAAAAGGTGCATGTTATTCTCCGTTTTCTGAAAGTTTGTGTGGACAAGAAGTGATCAGAATGCAGGTACATTGTACATGATAACATCATATGAAAATATTGAAAAGATATTGTTTTAGTAATGATCCGTATAAGAAGGATAGTGCTGAACGGCAATGCACGATGGAATGTCAACTTTTTTCATTGTTACAACTAGTGATCTCATTGGCCTAGACTCAAAAACCGCTAAAAAGTTAAGGTTCAAGGTGTATTTTGTCTAATTTTTTTAAGGTTTCAAGTAATTTGAGACCCAATCGCACAACATGCAATTTTTAAAAGATATTGTATTTGGGGAACTTCATCAAAGAAGCAAAATTATTAGCTATTGTCTTCTGCTATTCTGATTGGTTAAGCACGAACATTTCCTAAAATTTATCTGACGCAAACGGATTTACTTTATTTTTATAATGAAATATAATTATTAACCATCAGCTCCTCCTCTATTCTTGAAATCAAAGATATTCTATGTGTGAAAGAGCCAATGCCGCAGAACCAGGCTTTTAGCCAGAAATTGAATAGTGGGCGTCATGAAGATATTTCCCATCATAACTTTTTAAAGGAGAAGGTGCAATTTTCGTGAATTTTTTCACAAAGTGGGCATCCACAGGACGCCTGGACACCCAGCTGGCTAAAAGCTTGCGCAGAACAATGAAGTTTGCTATCGTTCTTATGTGGAGCACTACTTAAAACTTCACTCGTCCAAAGGACGACTTTTGGAGTTATTTTACTCATCTGTACGAGTTTTTAGTCGTCTGGGACGACCGGACGACTGCAAATATGGATCCCTGTTGGGTTGCATGGCTCAATGGCCCCGAAATTTGAAGTTGAGACATTCTCATTGTCAGTTGCTCGTCACACTGGATGACATCAATTGGAGCTTTGTCATGGTTTTGTTGCTAGGCAACTACAGGACACCAACCCGATAAATAGATATATAAATTCAATGAATGTAGATCAGACTTCAGAAGATATTCATTCATTTAATGCTACAGCACTGTTTCGTATGGTCAAAAGATGACCACACTCATCAGGCAATTTTAACTAATATATATGTTGTGGTTCAAATTTTTCTTTGGTTTGAAAATTTTTAAACCAGTTTGATTTTTGTTTTCTTTTGTCTCAGAATATGATAATGAATCTGAGACAAAGGCAAAATAAAATTGAACTGGTTTGAAAATTTTCAAACCAAGGAAAAATTTGAACCACAACATATATATATATATATATATATATATAAAAGCAACCCGAGATTCCACAGCCCTAAAGCGATCTACGCGCGACAAATTTATACACCTAAGAATGGATCTTGACATACCGTCTGTTTGGTGATTTTTCAGAACAAGTCGACTGATTTCAAGATTCTCCCATACAATAAGTATATCCACTGCTCCCATTTCTAACCCCTAAAAAAATAAACATTTGATTTTCAAATGTGTCAGAATGCCTCACAGGATTGGCTGAGAAAACAATAAAACAAACAACAGAAAAATGGTTCAGTGAAATTAGAGGTTCTAAAGAGCTTTGTGGCTACTGGATTTTTTTTTTACAAACCTTTAAGGTATCATCGACACCAAAGCAATATTTTCCAGTGTCTTGAGAGATTTCATCAAAGTATCTCCCTATGCAAACAGTTGAACATATAGAAATTAGATTAGAACCACTATCAACTTTAAACATACTGAAGCAAGACTGCCCCTTGCAACCACATTATGTCATCAGAAATGTTAACTGCCGGTCACTCTAATGTACATGTATGTATACTGTTGCAAGTTACACTCTCAAGACTTCCTATTTTTACTTAGTTCCTTCACACCCTTTTTTTAAATCACATTCAAAATGTGTTGTTTAATGCAACTTTTTCGTATGCTTTGCCACCAGAAAAAGAACAGCATAAAGCAAAATAACAACAATAAATTTTGCACCTATGAGCTTCTTTTCTTGAATGAACTTGACATTTGCCAGAACTTCTGAAGCAAGTTCAATTGCCTGAAATAAAGAACAAAATCATGAATAAGTCTGCTTACACCTTAACAAATATTAGTTACTGTATGATCCACACTCAGACACATACTGACCTGGTTAAAGCCATTTTCCCCACCATATGACACATCTACAAGCTTCAATACTTTTGATTGTAACCGCTGTAAGAAGACACAAGAAAGGCGTGCCCTCAGTATATTCCAGAACTGAATGCATGTAGCTAAAAACCCAAACTAAAACACTTTCCCTCATCCTAATGCAAATACTGTAGTATGTTTTCACACTTTATGAAGAAGGGTGGAGGGGATGTCAAGAGAGCCTTGGATGGGGCCAAAAAATCTACTGACACCAGAAGAGTGGCATAATTGCCTGGGAGGATCCCAAAAGGTACAACAAATACTATACCCCTGCCACTGCAATGTAGGAATCCCCCAGGGGGAGGGGGGGTGGGGGTGGAGAAAGAGGGGTAAATGGCACATAATAACATCACAAGAGTGATGAGTCATAACAGTGCTGGTAATAATTTTTCTTGCTTAGAAGGACATGTGTCCTTTCAAACCTCCCTTTTGATTGGAGATTTGACACAATTGGTCGGACATCCACCATTTTGGATTTTTCGTGAGACACAATCCGTAAGCATGCATGACGTGTTATAAGAACGTTTGCAATGCATTGAAGGGAGATTTCAAATGACACAGCTTTTTCTGAATTTTCTTGAATCGAGAGAGCCTTTTACGGCAAAATAAATGGTACAAACAGCGTAAATTCTTATTGTAATATTTTTGGAATCCAATGCGATTAATTAACAAGACTTTCAAGGCAAAAGCTAAGTAATTTTTATGCTCAGGCACCATGTCCGAGCATAATTTAAAATTGGTCGGACATTTTCAGATTTTGGTCGGACAATGTCTGAGGACCTATTGTTATTTTTAGCACTGCATAACCCATTACAATCTTCACTAATCCTACATCAGAATAACTAAGCACTGTTTTACAAACAACATAAAAGTATCCATAGGATGATTCAGAAAAGCTGACTTAAACTGTCAAAAGAACCTGTTTGAGTCTGCAAAATTCTCCAATGTGTGAACGTGCTACTTCAGAAGTAACATGACAATGGAGAGTGAAAAGACTCATGTTAATCTAGACAGCATAAAACCACACATATTGGTACTGTACTATGCATGGGGAACAGCTGTCAAGAACTTAATACATGTTAACCACTGTGGGGATCAGAGAGGACGCAGTCATAAGAGCACTTCCAGCAATGTGGCCCAGGTCCAACTTCCGGACTTGGCATCAGGTTTTTAGCCAGAAAGTGAAAAATGGGTGTCCCAGAGGCATGTCTCACAATGAATTTTAAAAGATATAGCCTGAATGTTTTCACAGGACACCCAGATACCCTTCTGGCTAAAAGCTTGCTTGGCATCATACATAGAGTGACTTTGTTGTTGGTTCCTGTTTTCACTCAGAAGGTTTTCTCTGGGCCCTTCCGTTTTCCCTCCAATTTGATATGGGATCTGATCTGGTTTGTCAATCGATCAACAACTATCAATAGGATTATAACACTCGTAAACAAAGACAATTATTAATCATTTATTTAAATATGTAACTAACCTGATCAAACATGTCTGATTGACTAAGTTCAGTCTTGAAATCAGCAGACCCGGCTAAGATTAAACCAGTAATGTTAGGCTGAAAAAAAAAAGGCTTTGTTTCAGTGAATATGGTGTAAATTATGTTATATATAGATTTACTCCCTTGTAGAGGAGGCAGGTTAGACCTCTAGTGACACAACAATGCTAATTTCCCGATCCACATATAACTTTTAGCTACATGATATTGCTTTAACATATCTGCCATTTCACATTGCTTTCCACTGAACTTGTATTTATCACTCACCCTGTCATTGGTGATGTAAAGCTGAACTGCAGTCTCTGCTACTTTTCTAACATAGTTGTGGCGTTTCTCCATTCTCAATCGAGCAAAACGGAGGGCAGACTGTCCACCACGACCTGCAGAACAAAATGAAATACTCAGCTACAGTACCGCTCGCGTGTATTGCAGCAAGCGCGTGTAATACACTCAGTTTACACGCATTTGACGCGCGTGTAACAGGCCAGCTACACGCAGTGGAAATTGAAATTGCGTGTAACAAACTACACGTAGTGGATATGAAATTGCGTGTAACAAACTACACGCAGTGGATATGAAATTGCGTGTAAAATTACACGAAATCCTTCAACTTCAAATCACCACAATGTTAGTGCGTGAAAAGAGGAGAAAACATTTACCGTACAGACTGTATCATTCGCATACTTCGTGGCGACTCCGTTTACAATGTACTATCTGTCGTGAACGTTGCTGTATTTATTTTACAGACACGAATTTTCGGCAAGCTGTTTACCGATAAAGTTTCGTTAACTCATCTATTTGCTCAATATATCCCTATTGTGCTAAACAAGCGGCGCCGTTAAGTGTGCGTGAAAAGCGGGCTGTCCGTCGACTGTGCGTAAAATATGCGAAAACATTTAACGTGTCGTTCGCATACTTCGTGGCGACTCCATTTGTATTTTAAATCATCAGTTTTGAATTCGATTTCTTACAATGTACTTCCTGTCTTGAACGTTGCTGTATTTATTATACAGACAAGAATTTTTGGCAAGGGGTTTACCGCCGATCTGAGACCGAAAGGTCCGTTAACGCAAGTCTGCTGAATATATCCCTGTTGTGCTAAACTAGTGGCGCCGTCGACTGTCTCGGAATTCAAAATTAAAATAAATAAACACAAAATTGGCTTTCGTTTTTCGTGAATTCTTAAAGCATATTTATCCTTAAATGTGTAAAAAATCTGCAGACTATCAGAAATTACTGACATAAATAATAACGTCCTAAATCAGAAACGTATTCGATGCTTGAAATGAAATTCGATCTGTTAGCAGATCTCGTTGCCTAGCACGTGACCAAAATTTACCGTCCTTGTTTTTAGGTGTTTGCGACATTTGCACAGATTTTACACTTGAAATTTACTCCACAATTGAAATTTATATTGGATGGACTTAAAAATGATCAGGCGAAAAAGATCGTATGATCCTCTGTTTATTTGACTCCTCGTTTGAAATTTACATGTACTTTGAGTCGGACGGATGACAACATCGCAGTCATCTTTATTTATGTAAGCTCAAAAACAACATCTTCGAATTTCACTTAAGTAATGTTGAATGTTTTAGCAAAACGACTTTGTAGCGAATCGATATGGCTACTATGGCTACGCTACGGAGTTTTTGCCGAGGAACAATTAGCTTCAAAGTGGTCTGTCAATACTGAAGACGTTACCGTCGCGGTTTGGGCGCTATCTGTCCTGATCTGTTTGGAAAGGTACAGCCTCTCCCGATCTGTTGGCAGGCCGAAATACAGACATTACAGCAGTCCAGGCAGTCGAACTGCTTGATACTTTCTAGCCTTGTCGAGTCAAATACGTTCGCCCATCTTTGGTATCATTTAGTTCGGAAGGAATTCATCATAGTTTGACTTTTAAAACAATTTCATGAAGTAGTAGTATTTTTCATTGATACTCGAGTCCATAATAAACAATATTGGATCCTCCATTTGCGCGGTGTTGTGATTTCGCTTCCTCCCGTTGGGTATGTAGTCGCTTCTCGAATTCTTGTTTGACAAACTACACGCATTTGAATCACAAAATACACGCATTTTTTTAAAAAAGGGAATACACGCATACACGTGTAATTAGGCTTTTCTATTACACGCGTGTACACGCGCGTCAAATTCGTGTAAAATGCGTGTACTACACGGACTTAACACGCATTTTACGCGCGTGTAGGTGCTGCAATACACGCGAGCGGTACTGTAGGTACAGTGGAACTCCAATATAATGAACCCCTTTATAACGAAGACCCTAGTATAAGGAACAATATTTTTCAGCCCATTTATAGTAAAATGGTTAAGAACTCCGATGTAACAGACCCCTCATATAACTAGCCCCCGTTATAACAGACATTTTCACAGTCCCTTGCCACTTCTTTATATCAGGGTTCCAAATTTGCCTTTTTTTTTTTTTCTAAGCTTGGTGAAATTCAGAGAAACTTTTATAAAATGAAGGGAGGGTATTTTTTAAATCCACTCTTACTGACCATGCTTCTTTGGAAGGTCCACTGTAAACTTGTGAAGAACTTCTCTTGTGTTGCCGCAAAGTGTTCCGAATAATGCACCATTACCGTCCATCACTATGAAACCAAACTTATTATCATCTGCAAGAAGGGCATTCAGAGCCTGGCAAGGCAAAGCAAAAGATATGTTTGTAGAATGAAGAAATGTAAGATCAAATGGGTGGTGGTAACGGTGGTAGCTTTCAGCCAGAAGGCCCCATGGTTGCTACTGCCCCCTCCCTCCACCCCCATCCCACTTGCAGATGGTGGTTATCCCCCATACTGTAGGTACAGTATCTGTCTCCCCAAAATATATCAGTTTTTTTTAACACATTATATATGTTTAAATTAAAGTGTGTTTTTTTACCTACCACTCTGAAATACAGTAAAGATCTTTGCCCTTTTGGCTTGAGCAGGAAAAATATTTTTGCATTTAGGTCCGAAATAGGGTGCAGAAAGTCAAGCCTGAGGGGCACACCAATCATGTTGTTGCATTGTGCAGCACTGAGTATTGTACAGATAAATCATAGACAATGTAGTCTGACAGTAAGCAGAGTTGATCACCTGATTCACACTTGCCTGCTAATCAGACAATACCTTTCTCTTCTTCCACAACAAATCCAACAAGCAACATTGTTTATGCTGTTAGATATATCTGAGTGTACGTTCATGGAAGATTGATGAAATTCACTTCCCCTTAATCATAATTCTTCCTTTTCCAATTAAAACCCCTTAGGTGAACACAGTAGTTTTTTTTTTGTGTAGAACTGATGGTGATGACTAATTTCACAGAGACTTACCTCTGTGTGAAACTTGTTATCACACAAATAAAGTGATGTGTTGATTGGCTTGAAAGGTTCAAAGTCTATGTTGACCTTCTTCTCCTTGCCGTCATCTGTCACGATCGTTCCACAGTAAACCACAAGACCATTGGTAGGAACTGATAAAATTAACGTACAGCAGCATACATAGTTAAAAACCCCAAGAAAACAAACAACACCAAAAAGCCTTAAAACTAAACAAGAAAATAAAATAATAAAACAAATTAAGCAGATCATTTTGAACAAACATCCCCTATGTTTGGGCACATTATTTAGGCACAAGTTATCATTTACTCTTGAAAATACAATAGCACATCTGAAAACTCAAAAGCGATTTTGATTTCCAGCTGGAAAAGGAGTTGTACCAGCTGGGCATATTTCCATTACTTTCCTGGTATGTGTATAATAAATGCATGTGCACATTATTAACATGTTTGAAGAACAAACCTTTTGAATACAGCTTCAATCTCTGTTGTACTGATGTGATTGCACTAAGAACTGACAATCTGAAATGGAAAAGCTCTTGTTACAGGAGAAAGCAGTATCAGAAAATTTCACTCACATTTTACTAAGAAAAATAATTTTCCTTTTTAAATACACTTTATTTATTTCAGTTTAACCCTAGCCTAGAGTAAAGCAAAATTTGTAAGAGGTATTTACAGCAGTTACCAACAACACGTGACCCACTGTCTTCAAAAGAGGCGGATCAAGTTGAGTTTTGGTGGATGCCAATCAAAGAAAAGCCGTTACAATTGTCTTGGATTCTGACAGGATTTCAAGCAAACAGAGCTAAAAGCTTGACAATTTTACCAGCAAAGAGAAGGTTAAACTCAATTATAATAATATTGATTTCCGAGACAGTTTATACAAAAAGAAAAGCTGCCATTTGCAGAAACCATATTTTAAAAATAAACTTTTAAATTTCACTGCATGTCATAATTTGTGTTAATGGTAACCGCCCACTGTAACCTGCTTTTGTGACTCTGAATGTGAATACCTGTATTCGGATTATTTGACAAGAATGTGTTAAATAAAAACCCTTTCCTTTCCTTTTATTCTGAACTTTTAACTCTCATTTCTCTGCTGTGATCCAAGGATTTGAACTCAGCCACACAGTTGAGAGGCAAGTGCTCTCACCACTGACATTACCATCCCCCCCTCATGGTTGTTGACTATTGCATTTGAAAAACAATGGGGACTCCTAGGGTGCATGTAACCCCTCTTAGTTATGAAAATTGCACATAATCCCTGCTTAAAGGGGAAGTATCACGGGAATTTTGATGTGTTTTGGTCAAAGCCAGTTTACAATACCTTTACTTATTTACAAAATAACACTAAAACACCAAGAGAGTGAAATCAGCCAATTCTTGAAATAGACACAGATTATGGTCTGTTCTAGCCCATTTGGAGACGAAAATGTGGTAACTTGAAAAAGATTAGGCTAATTTTTTTCAAGTTGTATTTCATTGAGACCCAGTCCGTCTATGACCAGAGACAATAATCGACAGTTGATTTATTTTGTGATAATTTATCACACCACTGGAGCTTTACTTTTCGGTTTCTGATCATACAATAACATTGTTTGCTTTTTAAAATGACACCAAATCCCCGTGATACTTCCCCTTTAAAGGGAACCTCCATTGTCAGAACAAATTGACATTAAATTGTTGGAAATAAAGTCAAAATTTAAAATTTTTAAAAAGCAGGTGCAAATATACATGTAATTTTAGTGTACAAATAAAATGGATATAAATATCGCTTATTTTCGCTTTTAAATTTCCCGCGCGCCGCCATTTTGAATATTTATGATGTGTTACGGTTGCCGCTATTGTTTAGAATCGAAGTTCTTTTGTATGCAACAATTGGACAACCGTAACACGTCATAAATATTCAAAATGGCGGCGCGTGGGAAATTTAAAAGCAAAAATAGGCGATATTAATATCAATTTTTTTGTACACTAAAATTATATTTGCAGCTGTTCTTTAAAAAAAATTAATTCAGACTTTATTTCCAACAATTTAACGCCAATTTGTTACAACAATGGAGGTTCCCTTTAAGAAAGTCAAACTGTGAATTTCATACTGGATGCTAGCATAGGACCCCCGTATTGAAACATCCTGCCTATTTCCCTTAAGTATATTTAACAAAAGCTACCTGTTGACTCTGCTTTTGATGTTTGATGCAGTACCAAACTCGTCTGCTAACATCTTTGCCACACGGGAGATTTGATCTTTTGGAGGGATGATTAGCGAGATCATACTTGTTCCATTTCTGAGAGCAGAAAATAACACCACTTTATATGATCAGAAAGAATTACCGCAGGAAAACTGGATCAAAAAATCTTTTCAGGAGAGTGGGGGTAAATGGTTCCAGGTACATTTGTCATCATCATAGTCGTCGTCATCATCATCATCATCATTACCATTACTTTCAGTATCAACAATATACTGTATATAATGATTTAGAAATGAAAAATAATACAACTCAAAAACTAATTTTCAGCATAAGACAACTGAGTCAAAGAGAATACGCGTAGTTGCGGTTACACATAGCACTTTTACCCCCAAAAAAGAAATTTACCAAGGTTTTCCATATAGCTGGTTTAAGTTGGTTAAACCTACAAAGGCTTTTCAAATGGTCAATTTCCCATCACTTTTGTGTGGCTTATACTGTTGTAACCTGGATTAATGTACTATATATAGAATCAACAAGCGCATGTGAACAATAAATTTTACATTTTTGAGTCAGATAATTTGAAGATAAACTCTTTAAACAAAAACAATTGGGGCGCGCAATACCTAAAATTAATAAGCTTACATTAAGTTGGATATTTACAGGGTCTCTGTTTTCAGTTACATTACTTCTCTTACTCATTCAGACTAAAAGTTTCAGTCCTTTCTCTAGGTTTTAAATTAAAGCTCAATATTTCCGTTTTTATAAAGGAAAAAAGGTTGTCCTTCACAAAACCCGTTTAATGTCTTAATGTGAGCATCAGTGTAGTAAAGGAGAGCTTTTATAAACGCAAGGCAGCTGGTATATTTTCTTGTTTATATGGCTGAAAATCGAAAATATGCGTGCGATAAATTTGTGTTCAAAACGCACAAATCTTTGATCAAAGAACCAACAACATAAACTTTAAGAGATATGCACTGATATCTTCTCGAAGACTCTATAAATCAACTATCATTGTTCACTATATGAATTTTACTTCTGAACTCACCCTCTGGCTGCTTCCAAACTCTTTATAAGTTTCTTGATTTTCCATATTTCGACATTTCTATCGGCGGCTTCTGTCGTTTCGGCGGACATGATGCAGAGTATAAAGTCTTACTGTAGAAAAAGCGAGTTAAATCTCTCGCAACCGAAATCAAACACCGCTAACACAACACTCTAGTTTAGTTAAAGTTAATTCGCCTATATATAGTTAAAATCGACCAAGAATTAATCTGGATTTTCTTGGCAAATCAATGAACAAGTTATAAGCGCGCACTCCTCTGCCGGTACTGCGCTAAAATGGTGCAATTCTTTCCATATTTGGAAACACGTGCGAAGGAAGTGAAACAAAATTACCCTGAGGGAGGGAGGGTAGAGATCGTTTTACGTTTTCCGCTTCCGGTTGGGGGAAATTTCTGGTAACGTTCTTTTTCAAAAGACAGCTTTCTCTGATCTATTTTAAAGAAGAAAAAGAAAAACATTTTCCACGTTTTTATAAAGTCACAGAAACAGGAATAGAAGTTTGAGAGAGCAAAAAAACACAATTAATTGGACACTATTATTTTTACTTTTATTGTTTTTAATTCTGTCTTCGTACGTCCTTTTGCCGTTTAGTTTGTTAGCATCCGGTGTTCCTACAGTTGCTTCTAGTTTCCCCTGGAGACTTGTACGAGTGTTTATTTTAATATTTAACAGGAAAGGAAGTAAAACCGTTTTGAACTCCTTTGGGAAGTATCGTCTTTCCTCGAATAATAGCCGCGGGCATTTTTTCATTCCAAAAGGGGGGATTCGAGGGCAGGCGATTAATCGAGAGACCGTCATTATTTGAGGAAATACGGTAACTCTAGAAAATTCCCCGTTTTTCTTTTTCGAGTAGACAGACGGCTTTCACCCAATCAACTCATGCCGGCTTTTACTGTTAAGTAATGATCCGCATAAGAAGGATAGCGCCAACGGCCATGCACGATGGAATGTCAACTTTTTTCATTGTTACAACTAGTGATCTCATTGGGACTCAAAAACCGCTAAAAAGTTAAGGTTCAAGGTGCATTTTGTCTAATTTTTTTAAGGTTTCAAGTAATTTGAGACCCAATCGCACAACATGCAAGTTTTAAAAGACATTGTATTTGGGGAACTTCATCAAAGCAGCAAAATTATTAGCTATTGTCTTCTGCAATTCTGATTGGTTAAGCACGAACATTTCCTTAAATTTATTTGACACAAATGGATTTTCTTTATTTTTATAATGAAATATAATTAACCATCACCTCCTCCTCTATTCTTAAAATCGGAGCCAATGAGAAAAAGAGCCAATGCCGCAGAACAATGAAGTTTGCTATCGTTCTTATGTGGAGCATTACTTAAAACCAAAACTAACATTTATCCCAGAAAGCAAATTCATAGTCCTTGGCAATAATCGTATTGCCGTAAAGTTCGAAAGTAGCGACTCCGAAAGTTACAATAAAATTTGACGTTTGTTAGTAATTCCCGAAAGTAGGAAGTAATTCGCCTCCAAACACATGTACTCTTATCCCATATCCACATAGTGCATTATTAACCTTTAATATGATGGTATGTTTGAATCCAAAGTAACTGGGTGTTTTTCTCGCGCGCTTTCGTGGCGCGCTCCGCAAAGGAACCAAGAAAGCGCGGGAAAATACTCTGATCTCCTGGGAATGAGAATAGACCGTGACGTAAGCGACCACCCGCGGGGCCAACCGTACGCTTGTCAAAACTCCTGAAAAGCTATCTTATGTGCCTAATGTTTATGTTGATCAGTTTGAAGGCTAAGTAGTAAAATCCTAAGTTGAATAAACAGGTTTAATAAACAGGTTGGGCTGGTTTCCGAGCCAAAAAAAATGGACGAATAGGCCATTTCCGAGTTGCCTTTAGCCTCTCTATCAAAGCGAGGCTAGGTGCGAAACCTTTCATATGAAAATGAGTTTTCATTCACGTGCAAATAAGTTTTATTTGCATGTGAATGAAAACTCATTTTCATATGAAAGGTTTCGCACCTAGCCTCGCTTTGATAGAGAGGCTAAAGACAACTCGGAAATGGCCTATTGGCGAAACATCTGCAGTTTTGAAAAATCGACGCCAGGAAGAGTCGTTTGACTGAGAAATGCTTCAAATGTGGTCATTAACCGTACATAGTCGCTTATGAGAGCAGTCTTCCAGAGTAATTGTATCTGTATTTCAAGTTTTACGTAAATTATTCGACCTTTGATTCAGAACTTGTGACCTATCCGCTCCATTTTAAAAATGGCGGTTTTACCGTGAAAAGGTCTAAAATCTCTTTTTCGTTATCAGTAATGAGCCTCGTTAGACATATAAAAATTTTAACACCATTTTGACACTATCAAGTCAAACCTACAACGTTTTTCTTTAATATCCGGCCTATGAATGAGAGTATGGTTGCATAACTGGTAGGATTATATGCGCGAGGACAAAGCTTTTGGCGGCGGAGCTACAATCACGAGCGGCCGGCATACCGTGAGAGAATTCAAGGAACCTCTTCTTAGCCCGTTCCTGGCGTTTAGATTGTGGGGCGGGGTAGAAAAACCGGCGCGCAAACGAGCAGTGAAACGAGGGGGTACTGGGTGAGCCTCGCTCTCTTTAATGCCCATCCCTCTCCGTCATCATTACAATATTTTTCCTTCTCGCGGTGCCTTTCTTTCGCTCCCCACTATCTGAACACCTCGAACAGGCTAACCTTTACAGGCCCGTAGCAGAGGGAGGGGCAGGGGAGGCGCAGGCGCAGGCGCAGGGGCAGGGAGGGAGAGGGGCTCGAGCCCCACCCAAACATTTTTGGAAGTTAAAAACAATTAATGCGCCAAAAAATATATAATTAAAACAAAATTAATGTGCAACAGTCAGTCTTAAATTCCGACGCTCAAAGTGCCTTTTCACAACCTTTAATAGTCTGTTAACTCGCTAAATTTGTCAATTGTAGGCGAATTATCCTGAATTCGGATTCTTAAGGACCAGTTCCAAGTCTACAAAGACAAAGAAAAATTCGTCGTCGTGTGTTTTAATACGCCCTCCATAAAGCGTGAAATTCGGAAATTTCACGTCGTAGTCGTGCAGGGCCGGCAAAGAAATGTACCAAAATGCAGAGTTGTTGTTTTGCTTACTAAACATGTTGCGTTTTTTGACGTTCTCGTTGCCGTCGTCGTTGCTTAAGCTCTCTAATGTCCATTTTTTGACGGAGGTAGCTTTGCTTGGCCAATTTGCTCGCCCCCCCAAATTATTTTAGCCTAGCTATGGGCCTGCTTTTCCCTATTCATCTTGTGGCTCGGCCGCGAAAACTAAAAATAAGTAAGCCAGCTTCGCAGGATAAAAGAAACTTAGGACGCTTACCATTTGTCATAAATGGCCGGCCAGATCGGTCTAACAGAATGCACCTTTTTGAAGACCTGTTCCTACAGCTCCATCAAAATGATGCATGCTATCTACAAATTGACCAATCTGACTGGCCAATGAGTTTGCTTAAAAAAAGCCATTTATGTCTCAATTGAATTTTTTCACCTTCGTTATACAGCTTTTCGGCTGTTTTATTTCGGGGACGTGCTGCCTCGCTGTCCCAAAGGCCTTGCCGGCTCAAACTTTCACAACCTCATAACCAGAATAATTTTCTTACAATTTCATTATCTGTTATCGTTACCTCCTTTGGAGCAGCAGTAATATTTCTTGCAGCCTTACGAGCCTCAAGTTTGGGTATCAATAAACTGTTGGTTTTGCTCTGATATACCCGCCTTTTAAATAGAATCCTGTACTAGATAGAATAATTTAGTGTCATTTCTTAGTTTCTAACTGACAAACACAGTATGAAGTGTTCTGAACTCCTGTGGTTTCAACGTCACGCTGTACTTGTTTGGTTTAGTGTGTGACGGCACAGGTATGGTAACTCTTCCTAACTGGGGTGCCTGTGCCTTCTCCTGGAGAACCTAAACCACAGAAAAAAAAAACGTCTAAAATTAAAAGAAACTGAATGGCGAATGACTGGGAATATTTCTGGGGAGGCGTATATTCGGAGTTCAAAGTTTGAAAACAAAATATATTTTTCTATACTTATTTTATGTTAACTTTGTAGTACGAAGTAATTCTAATTTGCTTATTATATCCTTAATGCTAGAAAACTAAACTAAACCGTTAGTTTTAAAGTTTCTTTTGTCGGGAATTAAGCCTGCCGCACACTTAAGGAAAGTGCTGAGCAAAATTCCTCGCGAGGCAGTTAGCTCAGCTGTTTCCGCAAGTGTGCGCTGGATTTTTGGTGAGTTTTTCGCCTCGCGAGGTCGTGAGGCAAATATCTGACGTGTTTGATATTTTTTGCCTCACGAGACAAATTCCTCATCGTATGCGGGCGCCGCGAGAATCTGGCTGAGCCAAATTAATCGATTAGCCAATAAAATTGCATGGCAAGCTCACGTGATTTCAAGCTCGACATTCAAGATGGCGGACGACGAGATGTTAAAACTTCCAGTCGTAGCTCTTCTTATCCGTTTGTTTGTGGTCCACTCAGAGTATGCAAAATGTAATATTACATTTGTGTAACTGCAATTGCTGTAATTGATATTGAAACAAAGTTCTAATATCCACTTTTTTAGAATATTCTTAGGATATACACCTAATTGCAGTAATGTTGTCATAAGAAAATGAAAAATGAAAAAAGCCAACTAGGAATTAATTAGCTTAATCATCATTCACAGCGATACGTGGCACGATTAAGCGTGCAGCGGCTATTGTTAATTTAAATTAAGCGTGCAGCGGCTATTGTTATTTGTGTCTAATTAATTCCTATTGGCCTTTTTTCCATTTTCCGTTTTTCCATTTTTCATTTTTCTATGACAACGTTATTGTAATTAGGTGTAATTTAAATTTAGCATTTTATTAGATTTTAATAAAGTAAACATGCAACATACAAGGCTGCATAGAACTCGACAAGTTTATCCTCTAGGATAACTTCGTAAACCACACTCCTGTCCGCCATCTTGAATGTCGAGCTTGAAATCACGTGAGCTCGCCATGCAATTTTTTTGATATTTTTTGCCTCACGAGACAAATTCCTCATCGTGTGCGGGCGCGCGAGAATCTTGCTGAGCCAAATTAAAGGGATGGTTTCACGGTTCGGCGCATGTGCACAGGTTAAAATGCTTTATTCGCCTTCTTGCAAATTTTATCGGTTAAAAGAAACACTCACATTTAATCACATACTATAATTAGTCCAAAGAAAGCGTAAGATGACCAAAATTCACAGAAAATTTCAACGGATTACACCGTCAAAGTCAACACTGAATAAAACCTTTGACCCGAAGGATTTATTCTACGCTCTGGTGGCTTTCATGGCGCACATGAGTATGTATAATCATCCATTCAATTAGCTGAATGACCGCGACATTTTCACGGGTAAATTTCCCGCCAGAGTTATCTACTCGCTTCCGATTGGTCTAAACAATGAAATTAAATTATGGGTTTCGTCATAGCTTACACATGCGCCGAACCGTAAAACCCTCCCTTTAATTTGGCTCAGCAAGATTCTCGCGCGCCCGCACACGATGAGGAATTTGTCTCGTGAGGCAAAAAATATCAAACACGACAGATATTTGCCTCTCGACTTCGCGAGGCGAAAAACTCACCAAAAATCCAGCGCACACTTGCGGAATCAACTGAGCTAACTGCCTCGCGAGGAATTTTGCTCAGCACTTTCCTCAAGTGTGCGGCAGGCTTTATGACTGGCTTATTCTACGCGCGAAATTTCATGCGACTGTATAAAAAATTGTGCGACACTTTCGCATTTGAATAAGCTTTTAAAAGTTTTAGACTTCTCCTGATTATTTTATGAATTATTTTAGAAGTCCACGCAGTAGGCATAATTTTAACACCAGGGGAAAGGATGAGTTCGTATTGCCCAATCCATGATCCAGAAACTATTAAAAATACCATAATACTCTTTAAAGTGCAGGTTTGGGTGGTGCTTGATGTAAGCCTCATTTTTCCAATTTCTTTTGTTTTCAGCACGAACTGCACGTGCTATGCTTCAACTCCGTGGCAATTTGCATACGGTGCCAATTGTATGCGAACACACAATGCTACGTCCTAGCGTTCCTACATGTGCTCTTAATTCCATTGTGCCATTCTAACAAAGGAGACTTGAATAATTACACCCCGGTGAGGCTGAGCCTGTACATAAAAGAGTATTATGGTATTATTACCCAGGGTGATTAAATTGAGTGGGACAAAAATATATAATTCATTGCCAAAAGAAATAAGAACCTTACGCGTTAGGCCCTTTTTCTAAACTGACATGCTCGAATTTTTTTATTGTAGGAAATAGTTAGTTTATTGGTAATTTTTAAGAAAATTTCAAATTAAGTAGTTTAAAACATGTTTAGATAGCCTTTTTACTATGTAAATTTTAATTATTTTCTGTTATATTTTGTGTTTTTGATTTAGGATAAACCAGGGTCCTATGGATCCCAACCTTCGAGGTGACTGGGTCACTAATTTTTGCCATCTTGTCGTACATATTGAAAATTTGACGTGGAAAAGAAAGGGAAATAAATAACAGAAGCTTAATGGACTAGCACGGTCTTAGAACAAAGTTGGCTCAAGCTGTCTAACAAAAGAAAACAGTGTTTACATGTAAAATGGTTTAATATGATTTTACTTGACAACTATGATAATCTTTTCTGTGAGAATAAATGATGTGAATTCCTTACGTGCGCCACTTGAAATATTTGAATTGTATATATGCAAGCTATTTTAATATTTTGGCTGCTACAATTTCCGTGTTGCCAATTTTCACGAGCAGTGAAAAGAAAAAAAGTTCTCTTTCGATTCTCTATCAAAACGTTAACTCGGAAAACAATTAACAGAAGAATAAAGTCAACATACAAACAGTTCATGCACCATGCTGTTTCACTTCACCGTTTCGCCGCTTTTGCTTTTATCAGCGGCTTTCCTTCGCAGTATGTCCATGACAGCGTGTCGAATGTATCTCATTTTCCAGCAGTAAATTAGTGGATTGAGAGATGAATTAAGAAGTACCAGCGTAAAACAGAAAGGTGATAAAAGCGTTATCAAGGTACTTTGTCCAGAGGTTAAAATGGCAACAAGAATACAAATGTTTGGTAAATAACAGACAAAAAACACGATATAAACGTAGAATGTACCAACTGCAAATTTTCTCAGCCTCGCAGCGTTTACAATTTCCCTATTCTGCGCTACTTGCAGGGCTTGAATTTGATTTTTATGGCGTTGTATCGCAATATAAATCTTAACATAAAACAGTGTTGTAGAAATGAAACAGACGACTAACAATACAGCTAAAAATAAGAGAGTTTTCTGAATAAAGAAGGAAAGCAATGTAAGAATTGCACTGAAAATCCATACGAAGATCACTACCGCAACAACACGCTTGTGAGTCACAAGTTCCTGGTATCTGAGATGAAGATGAATCGCCAAGAATCTGTCTGCACTAAGAGCTGTAACACCGAAGAACGAAACGAACGAAAGAAGATACGCCGTGAAGTGAAAAACATCATCCGTGTTTTTATAAGTTGGAAAGTTTTTCCTGTTAAGTTGTAAACCCATGGCAAGAAGTGCTGTGTACAACGGCTGAACGAATAAACCAACACCAAGATCAGAAACGGCCAGACTCAGGAGCAACGTTTTTAAAGGCTTTGGTAGCGACGACGCTTTACGCAGTGCGTGTATTGTTGCAATGTTCAACATGATAGCGCTATAAGATAAGAAGGCGTTGAAGACGCAGTTAGCGACGGACGTAGAATAGAAGTCTTCAGTTTCTGTCATTGTAAAGAATTTGGAAAGGAACTCTGCAAGTTTCTTTATGTGAAAAAGTTATTTTATCGGTGGGCACTTGAAAGGTGTTCGGCTCAACACCTTTGTTGTTTTTCTTTCTGGAACTAAACGGATACGACCAGGTGATCAAATCAAGAAGCGCCACAAATGTCTTCAATCATTGGATTGGTTAATTGATTCCTACACCTGTCTCTTTCGATTTTCGTCTGTTGCATTTCAAAATCGCTTGAATAAAACTATTGCTGTAAGAAAAAGTTATCTTTGAACCCAACGCAAGCGTCGCTGAAGGGTAATAAAATGCCTTGTCTCTGTGCCGAAAACAGACGTCTGGGGGCTCAACTTGTCACAAAAACAAACGCATGTCAGGCGCGCATAAGCTATTTGCCCATAACAGCCATAAGCTACTTTGCAGTGCTGAAGCAATATTGTTTAATTAGGCTAACAATAAACGGAAAATGACTGACAAAACCGGACCAATCGCTGCCTCGCTTAACAGTCAATAACATCACGGCCTACTGACTAATCATAATGTAAGGGCGGATTATAGTTGAATTTGAATAAAATAGTGAGATTTTGAAAGATAGAAGAGGAAAGAAAATTATTTTAGGAACACCAGCAAACAGTTGATACCGACTCAAGAGCACCCCAGGCTATTTGGGTGCACATGTACTAATTATTAACAACATATTCGAATTTTAAAACTTCATTAAATCTCCAATGATTCTTATTTTTATAAACTTCTCAAATCTCCCCATCCCTTATTTCCGTCTCACACACTCCTAAAAATAACCCAAAAAATTACAAAACTTCACATAACCTTGATCTGCAGCTGGGATAAGTGAAAGTATTTGTGGATTGATTGAAACGTTAATGATACAAATCCTAAAAACCGATCACAATTAGCGCAAAAATAACGGCATTTCATTGTAATCCCTAAATTCTATCCACCGAGTTTGACGACACCGCCATTGTATACATAACTTTGAAGATGGCTTCCGCTCACTTTACCAAAATGCCAGTCAATGTCAAAACCGACAGTTCTTTTAAGAACAACTTTCACCAGGAAGTTCATACCAGAGAAACTACATTATGACATGAAATTTTCGCGACACGATAATTGGATTGTGCGTGTTTCGCGACACTTAATTTTCGCGAATTTTTCTCAACGCTTGTATTACAACACGCGATTTGGGAATGAAAAAAATCACTGATTGATTACAGGCTTGATGCTGTGTTTCTTTATTTAATGCAGAAAATTATTTGGCTAGTAGGAATAAAAGGATTACTTTAAATCTAAATAATGTTTTAAGGCAAATTGTTTACAATAATAGGTATGATCGCTTCAAAGCCTGAGTAGAAGTTAGCTGGCAAGCGAAGTTCGTCCTAGTGAAAGGATTTTTACAAAACTAGGAGTTAACGACAACACTTCCGTCTTGTTATGCAGGTTTACTTTACTGACCGGTTTTCAATTGTGTCGCAAAACGAAACCAAAGTAAATACTCTTTCCAAAAAGAACAGAGTCAGACATTCCAATGAGCCAATCAGAACTCGAAGGAAACACATGTAGCCGGCGCCAAGCGCGGGAAAACGCGTGCGAGCAAGTCACGTGTGGTTTTGGTTTTACTTCTGATTGGTCGAGAAAGTGGCGCGAGATTTTTTAGCGAATCACAAAGCAAACGCCGGCACTGACACTCAATTGAAAACCGCTGTTAAAGAAGGGATAAAAAGTGTTGTCCTTATTCACATCGTTAAGTATACATTAATAAAATAATTAATAATACCTTGGAAAAGGTTGGAGACAAGAACGACGAGAAATAACTATGAGATGTTCCTCCTGGATACTCTGCTGCTATTAACTTTTGTATTTTGCCTTGAAGCTGAAAAGAACCCAACAGATGCATTAAGAGTCAGTAAGACAACACACAATAAATTCACAAGCAGTACTTTCCTGTGAGCAGTACTTTCCTGTGATGCTGTTTATTATGCTGTACAATATGTTCTAACTTTTGAGTCTGTAGAAGAAAGCCTAAAGTGTGACCATTCAAATGAAAGCTATTGAGCAGTACTTTCCTGTGATGCTGTTTATTATGCTGTACAAGGTGGTTCTAACTTTTGAGTCTGTAGAAGAAAGCCTAAAGTGTGACCATTCAAATGAAAGCTATTGAGCAGTACTTTCCTGTGATGCTGTTTATTATGCTGTACAAGGTGGTTCTAACTTTTGAGGGTGTGGATGAAAGCCTAAAGTGTGACCATTCATATTAAAGCTACTGAGCACTTTCCTGTGGTGCTGTTTATTATGCTGTACAATATGTTCTAACTTTTGAGTCTGTAGAAGAAAGCCTAAAGTGTGACCATTCAAATGAAAGCTATTGAGCAGTACTTTCCTGTGGTGCTGTTTATTATGCTGTACAAGGTGGTTCTAACTTTTGAGGGTGTGGATGAAAGCCTAAAGTGTGACCATTCATATTAAAGCTACTGAGCACTTTCCTGTGGTACTGTTTATTATGCTGTACAATATGTTCTAACTTTTGAGTCTGTAGAAGAAAGCCTAAAGTGTGACCATTCAAATGAAAGCTATTGAGCAGTACTTTCCTGTGATGCTGTTTATTATGCTGTACAAGGTGGTTCTAACTTTTGAGGGTGTGGATGAAAGCCTAAAGTGTGACCATTCATATTAAAGCTACTGAGCACTTTCCTGTGGTACTGTTTATTATGCTGTACAATATGTTCTAACTTTTGAGTCTGTAGAAGAAAGCCTAAAGTGTGACCATTCAAATGAAAGCTATTGAGCAGTACTTTCCTGTGGTGCTGTTTATTATGCTGTACAAGGTGGTTCTAACTTTTGAGGGTGTGGATGAAAGCCTAAAGTGTGACCATTCATATTAAAGCTACTGAGCACTTTCCTGTGGTGCTGTTTATTATGCTGTACAATATGTTCTAACTTTTGAGTCTGTAGAAGAAAGCCTAAAGTGTGACCATTCAAATGAAAGCTATTGAGCAGTACTTTCCTGTGATGCTGTTTATTATGCTGTACAAGGTGGTTCTAACTTTTGAGGGTGTGGAAGAAAGCCTAAAGTGTGACCATTCATACTAAAGCTATTGAACAGTACTTTCCCGTGGTACTGTTTATTATGCTGTACAAGGTGGTTCTAACTTTTGAGGCTGTGGATGAAAGCCTAAAGTGTGACCATTCATATTAAAGCTACTGAGCACTATACTGTGGTACTGTTTATTATGCTGTACAATATGGTTCTAACTTTTGAGTCTGTGGAAGAAAGCCTAAAGTGTGACCATTCATATTAAAGCTATTGAGCAGTTTTTTTCCTGTGGTACTGTTTATTATGCTGTACAAGGTGGTTTGAGTCTGTGGATGAAATCCTAAAGTATGACCATTCAAATGAAAGCTACTGAGCAGTACTTTCCTTTGTTACTTTTCAACATGTTGTACAAAGTGGTTTTAAGTTCTCAATTTCTGAGCAGTACTTTCCTCAGGGACAAATAAGTGTACCCACCTCTTCTTTCTGTCTTTTAAGATCCCTTAAAATAGCTGCTCGTTCTACCAAATGATTGGCAGGTGTCAATTTACTGAGTGCAGGAACAGACCCTATTTATAATCAAACCACAGTTAAAATGGCGCAAAAAAAAAAAAAAACACTTGACAGTCAAGTTAAACTGTTTATTTGCAATATATCAAACACGAGGAAGAGTGTTTCAACAGGATATCCAAACACCGAGATGTGGTTAAAAAAAACCTGATGAAGCAATCTTTCGCGTCTTTCGATATAGCTTCTCAAACGCATTAATAATTCATGACGAACAAAGGAAATTAATGTTTGAGTGTTTGGAAATCAGCTGCAACATTCCTCATTTTTGCATCCTTAATTTCTCCTTCTAAAATCACTTTGTTTGAGAAGTAATATCAAACATTCGACACAGTATTTCAATGGATTTTCAAACACCTTGAAGTGGGTTAAAAAAACCCTCGGCTGCAGCTCGTTTTTCAACCCACTTTGCGGTGTTTGGAAATCTGATGAAACACTGTGTCTCATGTTTGAAGAAACTCCTCAAACTCATCATCAAATACAGAGAAAACGAAGGAATAAAATCACCAAAATCTATGCTAAGTAACCCTTTTACTCCCAGCGTCAATAATGGAAACATGTAGTATAGTTCCAACTTTTGAGTCTGTTGATGAAATCCTATGGTGTGACCATTCAAATGAAACCTCTTTGGCAGTACTTTTACATGGTACCATTTGTTCTTACTTTTGAGTCTGTTGATGAAATCCTATGGTGTGACCATTCAAATGAAACCTCTTCAGCAGTACTTTTGCATGGTACCATTTGTTCTTACTTTTGAGTCTGTTGATGAAATCCTGTGGTGTGACCATTCAAATGAAACCTCTTCAGCAGTACTTTCGCATGGTACCATTTGTTCTAGCTTTTGAGTCTGTTGATGAAATCCTATGGTGTGACCATTCAAATGAAACCTCTTCAGCAGTACTTTTGCATGGTACCATTTGTTCTTACTTTTGAGTCTGTTGATGAAACCCTATGGTGTGACCATTCAAATGAAACCTCTTCGGTAGTACTTTTGCATGGTACCATTAGCCTGCGTAGCTGGCGGTTTTTTTGTTGGCGCGCGCGATAATTCGCGAGCGGCGAAGCCGCGAGTTTCGAGTTTCGAGCGGCGAAGCCTTCACCGCTCGAAACTCGAAACTCGCGGCTTCTCCGCTCGCGAATTATCGCGCGTGCCAACAAAAAAACCGCCAGCTACGCAGGCTAGGTACCATTTGTTCTAACTTTTAAGTCTGTCGATGAAATCCTATGGTGTGACCATTCAAATGAAACCTCTTCGGCAGTACTTTTGCATGGTACCATTTGTTTTTCAATATTTTACAAAATAAAATTTGGGATTTTTCTAAAATTTTGATGTTTAGTACTCTTGGTAGTGAAAGGGTTAAGATCGAGTTTCCAAACCACCGTCACGCTTATGATTTTCTTTGTTCATACTTGAGGAATTATTAATGAATTCGAGAATGAACTACTCAACATCTCACCTGGTTTTCTGTTTGAAATGTCAACCACCTTAGGAGAGGCACTCATCTTTTGCAAATTCTGGCAAAGAGAACAAACAGTCGACACTTTGATGATCTGGAAGTTTTACTAAAATAGATCGGAGTAGGAGTACAAGATTGTGTCCGGGGTGGGGTGGGTGGCAGGGGGGGAGAGGGGGGACTCTCACACATAGAATTGACTGAAGTGATCGTCGGACATTTTGAAAGGAACCCCTAAAAGATACCAGAAACCCATTTTGTGTGTGGCTCGCCATTAATTTTCACCCCTAACTGAGGTACCATTTCTCTCTGAAAAGTTGTTCCTGTCAGCATATTTTTCTGGCTTGATATGCAATTTTTGTCGCGCTCTCCAACGCAACTTTTGTCGCAAGTGTAAACTAGCAGCGATTTCTGTGCGATTCGGGTGCGACATTTGCTGTGACTTCCCAAAAATCGCGCCAAATTGCATCAGGTCTCTGCGACATCGCGCGACAAATCGCGCCCAAATCGCCGCCCGTTTACACATGCGATTTAAAGATACAACTAGCGCGCGACAAAAATTGCATCGACAAGTGCGTCAAAAATTGCACAAAAAATCGCCGGTGTTAACGGGCCTTAAAAGGTATAAGAACAACTCTGACAGCGGTTATTTTCGATTCAAACACCCTAAGTTGGACCAAACCATGAATTTTAACTCCTAACAAGGTACGACGATCACCCCTGTCAATTTTAAAATTTCGGGCCCGGACTGTACTGAATTTTAAAAAAACGCACCGGCGCCAGGTTACTTAATAAAACCACGGACAAATGAGCACTTGAAGCAAAAACATGTAATCTGCAACTGATACCTCCAGCAGTTTATTAGTTTCTCTGGTGACAGAATTAAGGCTTGGTATAGCTTCTTTCTCGGCTTTTTCTTCACTGGCCTTTTCCTCAGCTTTTTCTTCAGGTTCAGTGCGAGGCTGGATTCTTGGTGGTACGTATATTTTTGGTAAATCTTCCAGTTGTTCCTATATAGTAAAGGGAAAGGTTAAGTCGCACAAGTGAAGAGCCACAGGGAGCCCACTCGGCCGGAGCTTAACCCGGTTTCTGTAGCATGAAGCAACTAAGAATGTTGCTACTCCCCCCTTGGATGGGATGCTAGTCCATCGAAGGGGGACCTGGTTTGTATGCTATGAAGTGAATAGGAGTATTACTACTCCCCCCTGGATGGGATGCTAGTCCATCACAGGGTGACCTGGTTTATATACTATGAAGTGACTGAGAGCATTGCTACTCCCCCCTGGATGGGATGCTAGTCCATCGCAGGGTTACCCCCAGCATTTTGTCGCCGGTACCCATTTATACACCTGGGCGGAGAGGGACAATGAGTAAAGTTTCTTGTCTAAGGAAACAAGACCATGGCAGAGACCAGGCCTCGAAACAACAGACCTTCAGATCTGAAGTCTAACGCGCTAAATACTTCACCACCGCGCCTCTACTTCCTATATAGTGATACATGCCAATATGAGAAATAACAAGACAAAATGAGATGGGTAGGAAGCATAGCGTTTGTTTTCTTTTTCCTTTTTTCAACAGATGTTGAACGGATGTTGATCAAAAGTTAAACCCGTTTAATCCAAACGAATACAAAACTTGATTTGAATTGACCAAAGAATACGAAACTTGATTTGAATTGGCCAAAGAATACAAAACTTGATTTGATTTGGCCAAAGAATGCGAAACTTGATTTCACCAAATACTTTGAATACCAGCTCTGCGACAGACTACCTGACTGATGACTGATTGATTAACCGTCCAACTGACTAACTGCCTGACTGACCGACCGACCGACAGACAGACAGACGGACTGACTTATGCGACTCGTTATCTGGCTGACTGAGTGATACTACCAGCTTTTGACGTGTCTCGTACCTTTAACTGCTGGCTTTTGAGTCGTATGTTTTCGTTCCTCAGATGTTTCAAAGCAATTTTAAGTGAATCCACCTATAAACAAAGTGAAAGCATGTTAATTAGTGAGACGACAATCAACAAATGTTCATGTTAAGACCTTTGTTATTTTCTGAATTTGTTTGATGATTTATTTGCCACTGAAACTAAACCAGAGATGTCACAAAAGTTTAAATTTAGCCCGAGGTTTTTTTTTTTTGACAGAGAAGAACCTTAGCAACATAACTTATCACTTTTGTGCCAAAGCCCACAAAAGAAAAACACAAAGATGAACACATATTTCACTCCCTCTCCAACCCTCATGTCGTGCATTTTTTCTAAGTCTCTCACGAACTGACTTTTCAATTAGACGGGTCGACTATTGCCAGGACGAGTTGTCACGACCTTATCCCATGTCTCTGACTTCCTTACGGTCAGTTGAAAACTTCCGCTTCCAAGACCACGACCTGACTTTCGGTTAGACGGGTCGTGTTGGACGGTTGACGACCCAACTTAGTTCGTGTGTATTGGAAAACCCTCAAAGACTGGGGCAATTACAATGTAATAACCATCTAAAATCGCAATAACTTAAAAGTTACATTGGTCGCCGAAAGGAAAATCAAGCATTACTAAGTAAATGGATACCTGTGCGAGTATGATAGGCGAGTCCTTGATGACCACTTGAACAGGTTGTTGACCTGGCCCTGCACCACCCCTCAGGGGAGAACCACCGCCTCCCTTAACTGCAGCAGCGCCTGATGGGATAGCAAAAGAGCAGAGCATGTCAGCAAAGCCGAGGAAAAACAATGCTCGGATTTTTTTTGGCTACATGAACTGTATTGTATTATTTCCCAAAGACTTCAGGTGGTTTCTAGTATAAATTACAATACCTCCTTGTTATTAAAATCCACTAACAATTGACATAATTGTCACTGGTAAGTGAGCGAGTAAATTGATGAAATCCTAAAGTACTGCGGTCAGGAGTACTTTCTTGTGGTGCTATTTATTAAGATACACAGGGTGGTTCTAAATGTGACCATTCAAATGAATGCTACTAGGCAGCACTTTCCTGTGGTACTGTTTATTACGCTGTACAAGGTGGTTCTAAATTTTAAGTCTGTAGATGAAATCCTAAAGTGTGACCATTCAAATGGAAGCTACTGAGCAGTACTTTCCTATGGTACTGTTTACTATGCTGTACAAGATGGTTTTAAATTTTGAATCTGTACATGAAATCCTAAAGTGTGACCATTCAAATGAAAGCTACTGAGCAGTACTTTCCTGTGGTACTGTTTATTATGTTGTACAAGTGGTTCTAACTTTGAGTCTGTGTATGAAATCCTAAAGTGTGACCATTCAAATGAAAGCAATTGAGCAGTACTTTCCTGTGGTGCTGTTTATTATGTTGTACAAGGTGGTTCTAACTTTTTAATCCGTGAATGAAATCGTAAAGTGTGACCACTCAAATAAAAGCTATTGAGCAGTACTTTTCTGTGGTGCTGTTTATTATGTTGTACAAGTGGTTCTAACGTTTTTAAAAGTCTGTGGATATCCTAAAGAGTGACTATTGAAATCAAAGCTATTGAGCAGTACTTTGGTTTGCTTTTGGAATTTTAACATATTTTCCAAGTGATACTTTATGATCTTTAAACAAATTTTCACCTGCCACAACAGCCGCGATGCTGGACGAGGAAGAAGCATGTCGGGCTAAGTCAGCTAACAGAGACTTCTTGGAATACGCATCTAAACGTTTTTTCATATCCACCTTCTCACGCTCCAGATTGTCAATATCGATTTGAAGGGCATCCATAGTTTCTTCATATTCCCTGAATGAGCGGAACACGGGAGATTGTTAATTTGTTGCCCTCGTAGTACTAAATTAATGGAGTAAATTGTGCAGCGCGTGGAGGTCAACTATGCAATACGAATTCAAAGATAACTTCCATGACACAACTCAAGGCCAATATTCAATTGAGTGTCCAAAGTAATTTCGCAGTTGCCTTGGTTTTGCATTGCTACGCTTTGTGATTGGCTAAAAAATCTCGCGCCATTTTATCAACCAATCAGAAGAAAAACCATAACCAATCGTGACTGGCTCACACGCATTTTCCCGCGCTTGGCCGCGGCTACTTGTATCTGCTACGAGTTTTGATTGGTTCATTGGATTGTCTGCAGCTGTTGCGATTGGTCAGAATATAAAATTGCTTTGGGTTTGGATGTACGACACCAGACCTGTTAAAAACATGCTCTATATTCCACTGATTTTTATTGGAAATTCGATCTTCATGAAATTATGCGAACTTATAAAAAAGGTCACACTTTTAAGCTTCGCATTGTAAAGTAAATAAAGGCACGACCCATGTTATCTTCAAGACCTACCTTTCCTTTCTCTGGAGATCCGCACTGGCTTGTTCCATTTTACGATTTGACGCTTCAACACGAGCGTCAGCCTGTATGAAAAATAGTTCAACCACCAGTTAACGCATATGACAACTAAAACTGACAACCGAAATGTTTTCGATCGCCTAAACCAAATTATTTAACTTTTGTATCTGATTCGCTGTTGCATTTAATAAGCATCGAAATACTGTTTTATAAAACACGAATTACTTGCTCTTTCCAAAGGAAACATGCTGTACTGAATTCTCCCAGGGATAGTCGGGAGAAGGAAACATGTGAGCACAAGCGAAAATAACGTGCCGTGAGTAGCCGTGACACACGTGAGCACAAGCGAAAATCACGTGCCGTGAGTAGCCGTGACACGCATGAGCACAAGCGAAAATCACGTGCCGTGAGTAGCCGGGACACGCGGAAGGGGAAAAGAAAGGAGACATTCCCTTTCCTTGATGTCGTGACTGGTCGCGGCAGGTGATTTTCGCCTACGTTGGCGTGTTAAGCTGGCTTGAGTAACACTGAGACAACAGGTGGATTGTGTTTCTAGTCATCCAAACCGACACTTATTCCCATAAATGCTGAATGAATGTTGTAGGCTTGCTCTGTAAACATAGTAGTCTTACCTCTTTGTTTATATTCTCAAGGCGCTTCTCCAATAATCCAATTCTAATATTGGCCTGACTCAGTTCTTCATTCTGAAAATAGTAAGAAAACAAAATAAGTAAAGTACATATCTGTGCGGTCATCATACAATTACATGTGTCCTGTCTAGGCACATAACAACACAAGCAAAATGGAAATGACCTGGTTCTGTCTGTGGCACATCACAGTGGAGTGGGGAAGGGGGGACCTACAACAAACACGAGGCGGGGGATATGTGGATATATTTTAGCTTTATTTTCTTTAAATGAACGCGGGGGCATCCCTGGATACGCTAATGGATAGTTTTAGCTACTTAGTGCTACAGAAATTCACTTATTGAAGCTAAAAAGAAGCTTTTATATTTTTTTTTTCAAAAAAGAGATCGACATTTCTATTTACAAGAATATAATGTCGCTCTCTTTCTAAAAATTGCTATACTTGTTTGTTGCTGTCACGCTGTTTGTTAGCTTTCAAGTCAACACACAAGGACTTGTTGATCTGTAATACCTTGAGTTTCATATTTTTCTTGAGATCCATAAACTCGTTTTCCTTTTGCAGCAGTTTTTCCTCCACCCCAGCTGAATCAAACAGCTCAGACTTGAACGCTTTTGCACGCTGAAGATATGGCGGCTCCATCTGAAACAAACCAGAAGAGCATGTCGAAAGAAATACAATATGAAGATCACTTTGAAATAGCGCGGTTTTTAATCGAGTGTCGTAAAACCAAAACCAAAGTAATTACTTTGACCAATCACAGAACTCGCAGACAATCCGACGAACCAATCAGAATCCGAGGCAAATACATGTAGCCGACGCCAAGCGCGGGAAAACGCGTGCGAGCAAGTCACGATTGGTTTTGGTTTTACTTCTGATTGGTCGAGAAAGTGGCGCGAGATTTTTTAGCCAATCACAAAGCGTAGCAATGCAAAACCAAAGAAATTGCGAAATTACTTTCGACACTATTGAAAACCGCTCAAATTCTTTGTGGAAACTTTAACTATAAGTAAGTAGTAAACAAGAGTTTGTTTGGTTGACTGTTTATATTTCGGTTGAATTACAGCTCATTTTTAAAACTAATTAACAGAGGCCATGTGCTGTAGCTTATAAACTAGTGAACAGCGTGGTCTTGTATTCGATATTTGTTCAAGAAAGTTATTGGAAGAAGGTTGTTATAGTCTACGAAGTCTATGAATCCGTTATTTTGGTCGCGCACAATGCTTTTGGAGAGAAGCTTTGCGTGATCATAACGTTGTAGACAATGATTGAAAGGGATAATAGTCGATGCGTCATACCAGCCTCGGAAATAATCAGGTTTTTCCATCTTTGCGTCACGCTACAGCAACAAGTGAAGGAATAATAATTATTTAAAAGGTAACAGTGATGCCATTCACTCAACAAAAGTGACACTTGAAGTTTCCGTACCATACCTTAGATTCCTCTTTAGGCTCGGCGTCATAATCACCCTCCTGCATTTTGGTGACAAATGAGTACAGGAACGAGATGACTTCATGGAAAGTTTGACTGCAATAGAAAGGAATCAAAAACTAAGATCTTATAACAGCCTTCCATTTTCCAGTTTGAACTGATGTGGAGTTGGCATGTTCAGCATGGATGAACTCGTCAGGGGCTGGAGTTAATAAAAGTTGGAATTATTGTGGTAAAATAACTGCAATAGAGTGAAGCAGGGTAAACTGTATTTGTGCCTTTAAGCACAAATGAATAGAGAGCTTAACTGAATTGTCCAAGAGCAGAATTTGTGAGGACGGCTTTTAAGTTCAACAATAGACTGGGGAGGAAAATTTTCCGTCGTGTGTTCATGTTCTCCACAAAACCTGTAATTTGATCGTTTGAGGTTGTTGTTTTGCAGGGAACGGCAAAGAACTGTACCAAAATGTAAAACGCACGTACAGAAGAATTATTTTTGCTCATTAAACCTATAGCCGCGGTTACACATAGCACTTTTACCTAGGTAAAGTAGGCTTGCCTAGGTAAAATAAATCGGTACGTAGGCTTTGCATTTACCAAGGTAAATGTTGAAACGCGCAACCGCAACTGTCGACTTCGTGGCTTCTTGAGCTCCCTATAAGCATAACAGCGCTTATGCGCAAGCACAAGGATCAACATTACATTTATGTCAAAGTTCGTTTTTACTCGACGCAAGATCTTTTGCTTCCGCTTATGCTTATGCTGATAGTGAAAACCAGACTTAACCAAAAGCAGCACAGTTAAACTGACCTGACAATATCTTTACATGGAATTTCATCCGTCTCAAAAACTAGCACCGCTACATCGCTTGCTATCTCGTCAAGCTGACCACTAAGCAGGTGTTCATTGTCTGTAATGGCAAACAAGGGAGTAATCAGCATCTGATATAGAACGGTTTTCAATTGGCCAATCACAATAGACGCAGAGAATCCAATGAACCAATCAGAACTAGAAGAATAGTACATGCGTCAGGCGACAAGCGCGGGAAAACGTGTGTGTGCAAGTCACGATTGGTTTTGGTTTTACTTCTGATTGGTTGAGAAAGTAGCACGAGATTTTTTAGCCAATCAAAACAGGTACAGACAATCCACTGACACTTACTTTTACTGTCAGGGAAGTGGTCATAACACCCCTACCCCACACAAGGACCCACCTTGTGTGGGGTAGGGGGGTTACGCAAGATACCACCCATCTGATGAGTGTAATGGACAAAATTTATTGGCCTTAAAAATCGAGACGAGACTTTAATATTCTGTGTGCATGAAGCTTGCATTGCTGGTAAGATGGCACAGGTTGGTTTGAATCTTTTTCTCAGTTTCTTCTCCTGATAGAATGGGGGCTATGCCAACAAGACACCATATTTTTCGGTGGGGGACGGGTGGTATATAGAGAGACCACCATTCGTTTGTAAAATGGTGGGTCCTGTCTGAGTACAATAGTTTTAACTATTTCCCCTAGACTGAGCACTAGTAGAGACGGTGCTTTTAAACAAAACTGAACCAATAATGGCCGAAGGTAAAGCTAGGGATAAGCTTGCAATGGCTAGCGCTTTTTAACACGACTCTTGTAGGAGCTTAGCAACGTGATGTGGTTAAAACCACATCCCAGTAAAAAGCTTCAACATGAGGCACATTTGACACTAATATGATTTCAGATTCAGATTCAGATTTTTTATTTATTGCACTATTTCAGTAATTTACAAAAAAAAAATTACAATGCGTCATAAAAAAACCCATTAAAGTTGGAATGTGCGCAGTGACCAAAGTAGCTTAGGCTATCGAGTTGGTCATTTCCACGTGTAACTAACTGGCGTAGTCATTTAATAAACGTAAAGCAGAGGCTGGATAAATTAAAAGTGCATAAGGTTATACTACAATTTTATATATATAAAAAAACAATGGAAATAGGAGAGCAGTGAAATCAAATTACACATTGGTTGTTTAAAAGATACAGTTTGTATTGTTTGTAGAAGCTATTAAACGGGAGTTTTTTTAACTTAGGCCCCGTTTACACGGGTCCAGACAAATTTTTGCACGGACGAATTTTGTTCCTAGACCACGTGTTTACATGGATCCGTGCAAATTCTGTTACAGATTACAGTGGTGTTTACACGGAAACTTGCACACTTAGCCGTTCAAAAATTCGTCCAGTTCCGCCGGTCCCGTGTAAACGCAAGGTGGAACCGTGCAAGTTTTTGTCCGTGCAAAAATTTGTCCGGACCCGTGTAAACGGGGCCTAAGAGGGAATTTCTTCCCAGATTTTTGGCCCAGTAAAAGCAAAAGTGGCAGCTCCATAATTATTATTTATCCTTGGCCGATGAAAATTAAAGTTGGATACAAATCTAATTCAGCATCGCCCTTAGCATTCCAGTATAGCAGCCAACTGTAATCAAACCCCGCTTTACGGACACTTCTTTATTACGGACAGTTGTCTTGGTCCCGGCCGAAAGCCCATACATTTTCTCTGAAATTTACCCGCTTAATACGGACCCATCAGACTAAAACAATCACATACAAAGTTAACCTCATAATACGGACAAATTGGCTAATTCTAAGGGTTAACATTTCCTTAACTGCGAAAGCATATATTAAACATATAGTTGAACATGTACTTTTGTCTGGTCATAATTATTTAATGTCTTGTTGGGGTTAGATGTGACAATTTGTTGCAGTTTTCCGAAGAACAATAGAACGCATACATTACGCCATTCATAAGAACTCGCTTGATGCAAACAGTTTCTATGGTCCCTTCGGAGTCCGTATTAACAGGGTTTAACTGTACAGTCAAACCTGTATTATAAGCGGTCACCCTCTACCAAAAATTAATTTTCGTGTTTCATTCCCCCCACCGACGCAGCACCACGGTTTCTTTACAAACTTATCCCTTTATTACTCGTGCGCGAAACGGCATGAGGTTATAGGGAAGATATCAATGTCGTCACCAATTGTTATTAATGTGCCAACCAGAGCCTTTTGGCTGCCGAAACAAAGGGGTCTTTTGTTCCAGTGGTTGGCACATTTGAATAACAAAAAGAATGTTTGTAAACAGATATCATCCCTATAATAGCTTTGCTATTTACACTTCCTGTTTAGTGACTTCAGGCTACTCCCACTTCCGGTAAAACAGCGTTACTGAAGTGTCACGACAGTATCTCATACAACCCTACTTACATTACTAATGTTCACATTAGGTATATATGACTTAGAAGAATCACTGGCTCCATTGTGGTACAGCCTTCATTTACAAAACATTCAATTGTAAACAACATGGTTTGCAGGAATGATGACTTAATGAAAGGAGTAACTCTTCTCCATGTAAAACATCTTATCACGTTTAAAATATATCATAAAACTTTCTTACGCATGCGCATGAGTATAGGCTGCTTGCAGCCTCTTGTTACTTATTTTATTACCTTACATTCCCTATCATAACCATAGGATTATCAAGGGCGATGTGGAATATGCTTCAGAATTGAACCTTGGCAAATAGCAAAGCTACCACAAAAAAAAAAAACGACATATGTGCCTTTAAAAATGTCCATGTTCTTACCAGCTAAACTAGAAGCCTTCTGTGCTACTGCTGCAGCTAACTCTTGACAAAATCTGAGCTCTAAATTCTGTTGCTTTGCGCAGGCAATCAATGACTCTTGGACCTGAAGAGAAAAGCCAACACGCCAGTCACAAATTACAACAAGCTAAATACAGCAGATTTCAGTTTAGTCTAAAACCAAAACCAAAGTAATCACTCTGGCCAATCACAACAGGCACAGACAATCCAATGAACCAATCAGAACTCGTAGCAAATACGGGTAGCCGGCGCCAAGCACGGGAAAACGCCTGCGAGCAAGTCCCGTGTGATTTTGATTTTACTTCTGATTGGTCCAGAAAGTGGCGCGGGATTTTCTTTACCATTCGCAACGCAAACGCCGGCACTTTGACTTGATATTCAATTGAAAACCGCTCTAAAAGAAGGGATAAAAATTGTTGTCCTTATTCACATCGTTAAGTATACATCAATAAAACTAGTAGTAATCATGGATTATAGTGCGTCTCCTTATCCCGTGGCACCTCGTCTTGACCTAGTACCTTAGTTTCATGAATTAATTCAGCCACTGTTTAAAGGGATAGTATCACGAGGTTCCACGCGCGGCACTGTTCACTATTCTTGCACCGGAATTTTGAACATATCACTGTTAAAAGTGATTTTTTCTTTCTTCTGGCTATCAAAACGGATTTTTTGATTCAACAAATACCTCCACTTCTCGACGGCCTTTTTGAATTTGCGGAATCAAACTTGAAAAGTGGGCCGACGTTTTCGAGTTTCGACCTCGTGATACAAACGTCGGGCCGACATCAAACAAATTCACGATATCGCCGTGGGATCGGGCAAAATCCTGCCGTGCTGTGTACTCCGAAAGGTCTCAGATTTTTACGACATATAAATGGTATATTTGTCTTGATTTCATTTCGGTTATTTCTCCGATTCTGAAATCATACTCCTCAGTACATGTACTAATACCGGAACCGGAAATGAGAAATTTCTGAGAAAAGCCTGAAAAAGTGCTCCCGTGATTAACTTCTTGGACACCGACGATTAAGTCACACAACATTCAACGTGAATTTCGCAGGATTTTTCGGATAAAATTACAACTACCAGTTGCAAGTAAGACACAAGACTGTTGAATATAATTCCTTTATTAGCTAAACAAATTTTAGTCACTAAATTGCGAAATCTTTAGTCGCAAATGCGCCCGATACAGGCGCAATTTCGGGCACTGTAAAGTTAATCTGCGTTCGCCTGGCGCGGCCGGTCAGTGAATTATTGCTACAAGACATAAGCGAATTGCACCGTACCGTAGAACATCGCGAAGAACGACGTCGATATATAGGTGAAAGCTTCCCAAATCAGGCAGAGAACCACAGCAAAATCAAGATAGAACATTCAAAACATACCAGAACGGTAGCGAGGAAAATCTGTAACTTCTTGCTTGATTCCAAAGAGACCCAACAACTTACTTGGTCCGGAGAAGAACCTTCGTCCAATTTTTCCACTGCGTACTTTTACCAGGCATTGAAATATTGAGCCGTACGATTCCAAAATCGGGAAAATATCCGAAACTAAATCAAGACAAATAGATTATTCACATGTGACATTTCGGAACCCCAGCTCCCCAGGATGATGCCTGATTTCCACGCGCTGGGAATGCTGGATACTATTGTGACGTTTCAAGATGGCGCCGATTTGGTACCGACACTTTTCTCGATTCGTTCCGCTTAGCCTAGACGACGCGCTAAGTATGCTGGATACTGTTGTGACGTTTCAAGATGGCGCAGATTTGGTACCGACACTTTTCTCGATTCGTTCCGCCTAGCCGACAAGATTAGGAAGCGTCTCCTTCGTCGACGCAATAACTGATAATACCTTGGAAAAGGTTGGAGACAAGAACGACGTGAACTTACTTGTAGTTTGTTTCGTCAAAGTCATTCAAAATTCACAATCTCCACGAAAGTATGTCTATCAATTTTAAGTTTTCACACTTAGGTACGATGAGTGAAAAACTCTCTTCCGACTACATTAAAAACATTTGTTCCCAAGTTTTGTTTACAAACCTTATCAGAGAATGACAGGCTACTTGCATGATCTTCAGGCATTCTTATTTTGATCTGAAAGACGAAACCAGGTTTACAAGTTATCTTAGAGTTATAAATAAAAAGGTAGTAAGTAAGAACAACTATACTTAAAGGGTAAAGTCTTCACAAGCCTTATGGTTTATAACTGCCGGAGATAAAACCCGGTTTCGGTAGCGTGAAGCGAGTGAGAGTATTATTACTCCCCACTGGATGGGATGCTAGGAAGGTTAACCCAGCATTTTGTCGCCGGTACCCATTTATACACCTGGGTGGAGAGAGACAATGTGGAGTAAAGTTTCTTGTCTAAGGAAACAACACGACGGCAGAGACCAGGCTCGAACCACCGACCTTCAGGTTGAAAGTCCAACGCGCTGACCACTAAACCAACGCGCCTCCACATACGCAACTATTCTCGGGATTGCTTATGATTAAAGAATACATGGGCGCTTGGTTACGTAAAGTGGAGTTTCATTGAGAAATGATTCAAATGGAATTTGTTAAAGATGGTTGCTTACAAACGAGATTCTAAATACATTGTTTGAATAGACTGAGAACTGATTCAACACAACAAGTTGTCAACAACATGAATTATCAAATGACCTTCCTGCATAACTGCTGCACTTCGACATTTCTTAGTTCCATATCTTGAACAAGCTCACCAAAAGCGCTTCCTTCGTCGCAGTTCTAACAAAGTAACAACATTAAGACAAGATTAACGTGAGACAAGCATTAGATAAGAAGGTTTATGATGCCACAGTTCACAAACTCTTACTTATATACACATTTACTCACAAATGAGTTCACTGAAACCATAATTTGTCTTTGATTTGGAATAGATTGCAACTTGAAAAAGTTGCCTTCAAGTTCTGCCATTTGCGTTAGAGAAATTGCAAAAATCCCAAATTTGGTCTTGAAAAACAAATTGTTCCATGCAAAAGTACTGCCGAAAAGGTTTTATTTGAATGGTAACATCATAGAATTTCATTTAGACTGAAAAGTTAGAACTACACTACATGTTTCCATAGTTGACTCTAGGAGTGAAAAGGTCAACAGGTAAATGCAATGTGACAAACCTTAGTAAATTGTTTGAGCCTTTCAATCTCTATAGTCGAGCCTTCGAAGCCAGCAGCAAATATTCTGAGTTCATCTGCCAGGAAATCTGAACATGACACAGGCTTACCAGCCAAGTGGAACCGAACCATGGTCTGAAAAACAAGTTCAATTTTAGCTGTATTGTTGGGCGTTTGTTTCTTACTTCCATAAGCACTTGCATAAAAATTAATGTTGTTAATGGTTAAGATTCACAAAGACTTTCATGTTCTCCTAAACTCCCGGGCCGGGTTGTTCAAAGCACAATTAAGATTTTCCAGGATTAGCGTCAATTTTGAATCCAGTTAACAACTCAACAATTGAAAATTTTCCAAAGTTTTCTGCCCTTCAGTTTCGACTTTAAGTTGTCTTCACTACTAACTATAAATGACCTTTTGAAAACATTTTTAAACAGAGAAATAATTAATTTGGGATTAGCGTTAATCGGCTTTCGAACAACCGGGCCCAGAGTTTGCAGCAGGATACGTATAAATACATGCACACATTTTATATTCGTTATTTATTGTAATACAGCTGGTCAGTATAAACTCTTAGTAGCTCTGGTTGACAATCAAAGCCTCCTACAAGCCAACTCAAGAATACGAAACAACCTCTAACCATCCCCTCTCCTACGCGTTTTGCTCCACCGACCTCCCCTCCCCCTCCGCCCCCCACCACCACCTTCTGCATCCAACTCCCCACTGTCCCCTCCCTCCAATACATCCCCATGGGTAAGGTAAGTGACCATTACCTATCGCATTTGGAACGGGCACAATATATGAGCAAGTGGTCACGCACTGGTCAGCGGAATTACCAAGAATTGTGGCAGATACTTCACATATGATATATAATTATGTACCGATATATATATATATATATATATATATGCTGCACTCTCTTACTTGGCTTATGGTTTTGGTACAGCCGATGGATGGAAGGAAGGAGTGAAAATTAGCATATTTGTTCCCATCTTCTATAACTCATTTAACGCTTTGCTTATTCACAAGTTAAAAAAGAACATGATTTAACTTACAGTGTAGTAGTGAATTGCCTTCTCTAACGGTTCCATGGATACTGTGTCATCAAGCTGAATGAAATAAGAAGAAAAACAAGAACAAATTTGTAATTTGATTTTACTTTCCTGTGGTATTGTGTACTAAGTGGTTATAACTTTCAAGGTTATAACTGTGGTATTGTGTAGCAAGTGGTTATAACTTTCATGGTTATAGAATAGATGAACCCAAAGTATGGTCATTTAAATTAAAGCTAGTGAACAGTGCTTTTCTGTGGTACTGTTATTACAGTGAACAGTGCTTGTACGTGTTTTCACACGCTTGGCACCAGCTAGTGGGGGGTGGGGGACAGGGGGGGTCAAAACCTCCCGCTTCCCGAACCCCGTTCTCCCGCCTCCCGTACCTTTGTGTCTGTTGGTCTTGGTTTACTAGACTGAAAACCGCCCTATAACCATTTTGAAAAGCTATTAAAGTGCACATGAAGTGAAATTTCACTACCGTTTTTTTAGGGTTTAATGTTGTTTATATCACCTTTATTTCATTTCCAGTCGTTTTTCTCTTTTGTGCTAAGAGTATCCACTATTTTTAGAGGTTTGAAAACTCTTACCAGGGCCTGAAATTTGCGACATTTTGAGCGCGGCCAAAAAGGTACAAACAATGGATTTGTGACATCATTCGTGTGTTCGATCACAATTAAACCTGGCGGAGAAGGGAATGAATTCGGGACTAAAACATGCATCGCTTTCAAACATATTTAATCGAAAGAATCCTTCCAAAAGTTGCCAAAACTCCACTGTAAAACAAGTGACACGCTCAGTTATTTACACACTAATTACGTCACTATAACCCAGGTCCTTGGCTAATGTGCCCAACTTGCGTCTTTTTTTTTAAATATGTTCCCGCCACTTCAAGTGACTTATTTACCCATCAAAATAATTTTTAAAACACCTATTTTCAGATTATTGAAAAAAAAATGGTAGTGAAATTTCACTTCAATGTGCACTTTAACCCTTCGAACTCCCAGAGTCAGTTATGAAGACATGTAATCTATTGAGCCTGTCTACGAAATCCTTTGGTGTGACCATTCAAATAAAACCTTTGGTTACCACTTTTGCATGGAGTCTAAGGGTTCAAAATTTAAAGTGTGTTGTGTACCTGATCTTTTTTGAACAATTCAATCAGTGTGTCCAGGGCTCTCTCATGAACAGCAAGCTCAGGGTATATACCTACTAACTTGTTGAACAAACCAGCATCGCATTTATCAAGAGCCCTTTAAACAACAAAAGCCACATATAAATAAAAATTAATAAAAAGCTACTGAGCAGTACTTTCCTGTGGAACTGTTTATTATGCTGTACAAGTTGGTTCTAACTTTTGAGTCTGTGAATGAAATCCTAAAGTGTAACCATTCAAATGAAAGCTACTTGAGCATGAGCAGTACTTTCCTGTGGTACTGTTTATTATGCTGTACAAGTTGGTTCTAACTTTTGAGTCTGTGGATGAAATCCTAAAGTGTGACCATTCAAATGAAAGCTACTGAGCAGTACTTTCCTGTGGAACTGTTTATTATGCCGTACAAGTTGGTTCTAACTTTTGAGTCTGTGAATGAAATCCTAAAGTGTGACCATTCATATGAAAGCTACTGAGCAGTACTTTTCTGTGAAACTGTTTATTATGCTGTACAAGTTGGTTCTAACTTTTGAGTCTGTGAATGAAATCCTAAAGTGTAACCATTCATATGAAAGCTACTGAGCAGTACTTTTCTGTGAAACTGTTTATTATGCTGTACAAGGTGGTTCTGACGTTTTGCGTCTATGGATGAAATCCTACTGTGTGACCATTCAAATGAAAGCCATCAGCAGTATGTTCCTCTGGTTCTGTTTATTACTCTGTACAAGGGTCTATAAGGTAGCTCTAACTTTTGAGTCTGTGGATGAACACCTAACATGTCACCATTTAAGTGAAAGCCACTTAGCAGTATTTTCAAGTGTGTTGTTATTATGCTGCACAAGTTTTAAGACTGGAAATGAAACCCTTAAGTAAGACCATTCAAATGAAAGGTTTTGAGCAGTAATTAAGTTCTGATAGCACTATTTACTATGCCTGTACAAGGTGGTAATACAGTAAGTTTTGAATATGTCAATGAAATCCTGCAATGCATTTCAAATGAAACCTATTAGCACATTCCTGTGGCAACTGGTTTTAACTGGAAATGTGAGAAATTATGTCAAATTTCTTTTCTGACCTCATTAAGTAAAAGGATGAAGGACACAAGTTGTGATATGAGAAAACATATGCTAGAATAACACTACCCACAACAAACAATAGTTTCAAGGAAGCAACGTATGTGTACATGTACCTTTCAATGTTCTTGATGACTGCCTGTAGTGTGGCAAGTTGATAGATGAGGCCAGTAGCAAAGCTAAGCCCCTCACCAGCTTCACCATGGATCTTATTAGGATCTTCAATGTATTCTGCTATCTCATACTGCAAAAAAATAAATAAATAAATAAACAATAGTTTTGTCGATGTAATTCAACAAACTTATCCTGGGGAAACAGTGGAAGGGATGATAGAGGAAACACATTTTAAATGGGGTGTCAAAATTTAAAACGAAAGTATGAAGCTACATGTACATGTAAATTGGAATTCCAGATGAAATTTCCAGATGAAGGGGGGGTCCAAAACAAAAAACTTTCATGGGAGGGGTATGGATATTTTCTGGAACAAGAGGCTCCAAGCAGCCTATACTCATGCGCATTCGTAAGAAAGTTTTACGATATATTTTAAACATGATAAGAAGATGTCCGATATGGAGAAGAGTTACTCCTTTCATTCAGTCATCGTTCCTGCAAACCACATTGTTTACTATTGAATGCTTCGTAAATGAAGACTGTACCACAATGAAGCCAGTGATTCATCTAAGTCTTATATATACCTAACATGAACATTAGTAATGTAAGTAGGGTTGTAGGAGACGCTGTCGTAACACTTTAGTAACGCTGTTTTACCGGAAGTGAGAGTAGCCAGAAGTCACTAAACAGGAAGTGTAAATGGCAAAGCTATGAACCGGAAGTGCACAATTTAAAATATGCGTGTATAAATTTGCATGCAAAATCGTGACACAAAAAATAATAAAAAGAAAAAGAAAAAAAAACAGAAAAACGGAGGCCATTTTATAATTCATGCAGCTACGCGCATGAGTAACAAGGAACAACACAATACTTGTAACACATTGATGAGAAGTCTCTTGCTCACCTTGTGTCTGAGTTGAGATTGCAGCAATTCAGTCTTATAACTCAGGCGTGGAATAAGAAGGACCAGAAGAACACTTTCATTATCACCTACATTGTAATAAAGTGACATTTTTTACATCAAACTGAATTCCTGCATATCTGTATTAAAAGTGTTGCAATTTTGTGATCATAAACAATAGCTGTCATTGGCCAACAACTGGCTGACAGTCAACGAACTGTTTATTGACAGGATACGGACAGACAGCCCCAAGATAATGGAGTCTACAAAATCAGCAAATGAAGTTGCCAAGTTAAAAAATCTGAAATACAGAACAGTCAACAAAACTGACCAAAAGTAGGCCTACAGTCAGCCAACAGTTCTCCCTTTTTCAGAAGCTGTTCATCACTTTCCAGCACAGCTGTAATTTTCACTAATGACACCCTTTTACAGGTAACTTCTTTTTTGTCAGCGACTGTTATTACGGTAGGAACACTGTACATGCACGTTAACAATACTTTCATTTCTTAACATTATTTAATCTCACCTCCTCTTCTTAAGAATGACTCAGGCATGAACGTGTGAAGCATTTTAATCTGCTCATTTGCCTGCTGTAGTTCATACTTTCTCAAATCATTCTCCATTGTCTATAGAAAGAAAGGAAAATTGATTTTAGTCATTCAAAGCCTCTTTAGCCTCACGACATGTATTTCCATTCTAACTCTTAGATTTGCAGATGAAATGTTAAAGTATGGCCACTGAGAATAAGCAATACTTCCCTATGGTAATGTTTAAAATGCCAGACAAGCAGGTCCTAACAAACTTTTCAGTCTCCTTTTAACCCTTTCAATTCCAGAGTCAATTATGGAAACATGCAGTGTAGCACTAACTTTTTAGTTTGCCCGCGAAATCCTATGGTGTGACCATTCAAATGAAACCTCTTCGACAGTACTTTTGCAGGGTACCATTTGTTTTTCAATATTTTACAAAAAGAAATTTGGGACTTTTCTGAAATTTTGATTTTTGTCACTTTTGGGAGTTATTAAAAGGGCTAAGTGGTGTCTCACCTTGGTGAAAGTCTTGAATTCAGCAGCCTTAAACTTAATGTCAAGCAGCTCAGGTGAGGGGATGTCTATGATCTTTTGCTTTTCTGTGTCTTCTTGCTGTACCTGCATAGCTCTATTGTTTTCCTGTTAAAAAAGTCAGTGAAAAGGATAAAATCATCATTGTCATTAATATCGTCATTATCATAGTCAACATCATCATCTTCATTGTCATTGCCTTTGTCGTTGTCATCATCATTATCACAATTACATCACCACTACCATCACCATCATTTTCATAAACTGAATCTAACCTGCAGTTTTGCCACTAAATCCCTGAACTTCAGAATTGTTTGCTGATGATCTCCAATACTTTCTTGTGATGCCTCAAGTTTACGTTCCATCTACAAGGTAAGAAATTAATCACAAATAAATACTTTATTATCCCCATTGCTATATCAGTTACTGTTTCAAAACCTGAAAATTTTCCACAGACAATATTCAATTTTATTATGGCATCATTTTACTTTATATAAGAGCAAGAGAACATGCAAAATTTGCGAGCATATTGCACTGTAGTTTACCAGTTTGACAGAACAGGAACAGGATGGCAAGGTACATAAACTTGCAAAACAGGAACTCGACCAATACTCCCAATATGGACCGAACAACCTAGTTCAATGAAGTATTATTTTATTATAATTATGGCTCTTAAAAAACTCTGCTAAAAAATCAATGCATCATTCACGGTAAACACGCGCACCAAAGTTAAACACACATTTGTACATTTGAGTTTTTCAAGCTGCTTTCGGGAAAGTTAACCGAAATATTCCTCCAGACATGAAGGAAAAAAATTTCCACTAGACAACAAACTGTTTTCTTTTGTATAGTGTTTTGAAAAAGCAATTTGGCAAAACTAATTCATGAGCAGTCCATCTCAGCAGTCCATATTGCAAAATTCCTACCATTCAGGGAATCAATCAGAATGCTCCTTTTCATTGTGGACCAGTTTGCCATATAATAAATCACATCATTATATGACCTGTATGGCTCTGCACATGCATTCTTTTCAAAACTTTTACAAAACACCCATATGAATAAGGGCCGTATGCATCAGCGCGTGTGGTGTTGGAAAAAGCCATACAGCCCTGCTACAAAAGCATACAGCCCTTGAAACAATTTTGGCTCCAAATTGGTCAAATGATGACCTTGAGCCAAATATTTGCTCATTCCCATCTTACCCTCCTCCTCAGCAATAAGTATTATGTTTACCTCTCGAAGATTATTGTTGTTCATTTCTAACTCCTCTCTCAAATCACGTTCAGTCTGAATGTGGTTCTCTTCTAGTTCCTCATTGAGATCTCTAAGAGCTTCCTATAAAAATCAAAACATTTAATTAATTGCATGAAAAAAATTGAAAATTATGAATTGTACAGAAAAAGAGGGTTATTATAGGGTGGATTGTGCGATTTTTTTTACAGTATTCAGATAAAACAACTATGAAGAAAAAAAGAACTCACTAGGTCTTGAACATTCTCTCTGAGTGTCCTGATTTCCTCTTCTAAAGCCAGATTATTATCAGTGAGAGATTCAACCATCTCCTCAGCTCCTAGTGCAGTGTCCACCTGAGGAACATAACATATAACCAGTGTTTTTAGCATGTTCTAGCTGAATGCTAAATTTTCATGCCACAACTCTAGATTCATTGCATTAAATTGACATAAATTTTACAAGAACTCTGTTTTAATCTGCATGAGTGATTCAGGTCTCTTAACCTGCACTGGACTTGCGAATTATCTGGACTCCTTGGACCTAACCTGCCCAAATGATTTCTATGTTTAGATTAGGCAAGGAAGATGATTGAAAAAGAGAGAAAAAAGAAATTGAGAATGGAAACTTCATATTAGGAAATTATGTTACACACCTGGTCTTTGAGTTCAGCCAAAGCAGATTCTGCTTCCTAAAAAGGAATTTAATTAATTAGAGTCACCGGTTTTTCAGACAGTTTTTCACTCTGGGAGTGAATAATTATTATTCACTCCCAGAGGAAGGGGGGGGGGGGGGGGGGGGGGGGGGGTGGGGTGGGGAATCTCATATAAGCTATATGGGTATGTGCCGCTGTGAAGGGTATGATTTTCAAACAGTTTAGTCTGGGATGGGGCAAATAAATCAGAGAGTTTTGGTCTAGAATAGGATATCATTTACCAGGGAACTGATCAGTGGTATGAAGAATTTAGTCTGGAGTAAAAAAGTGAAAGAGCCTGACATTATTTAGCCTGGGATAGGGTAGGGATATTTGGTGTCTAGTCTATAATAGGGTTGCAAAATGTGGCTGAACATGGTCTGGTTCCGAGTCCCAGTGGAACACCGCCACCCAAAATTTAGAGAGTAACCCCTCCCCCAACATTATTCACTCTAGTGTGGTGGAAAAACTAAAAAAATTTTTTTTGTTTGTCTAAACAACCTGAAGTTCCTCTGCTAGCCTGTCCCTTTCATTCTGCAGTGATGTGTTTCCAGTCTGCAGGTCTTTGACTTGTTTCTGCAGAGCCTGCATCTCGCCCTTGTCACTTGCTTGGACCTCTTTAAGCCTGATAAAACACAAACATTACCATACTTAAAATTCAAGAAATCCAAAACGGTTCCCCTGTAGAAATAGCCTGGCAGTTTCTTGGTTCTGCAGATGTTGTGATCAAAAGACTCAGACAACAATGAACAATACCCACAACACAACAAGATAGCTAACTGACAATAGTTTCTGCAACAGCAAGAAATAACCCACAGCCTGATGAAAAGATGTGCAGTAATATATCAAACACAAGGAAGAGTGTTTCACCAGGATTTCCAAACACCCAGAAGTGGGTTGTTGTTCTCCATCATCTGATGGATGGTATTGTTGGACGTCCGGCTTAATATTCTTAAAGAGACCTCTGACCAATTGCAATAATCATCTGATTAGATGGAGGCAATTAAAGGGAGATAGATAGTTCCAATATTGTTGTCCAGCATTCAACAAAAAATGTTTGTCAAACATCATCTAACATGGGGTGCTAAATGCTCTAACCAACCAACAAATACTGTACAATAATCATTGTTATTTGTAGAACAATGTTAGAATGTTTAGCCGGGCTTCAGGATGCAACATGACAGCCTCCCTACTTTGGACAGGGGTGGGATCTTATTTGATGAAGTTAAAATATTTACTAATGGAATCTTAATTATTTCTAACCTCATGATTGCTTCCTTTAGTCTGCTGTTTTGCTGCTCAAGTTGTTTTACCTGAGCATTTGCAGCAGCACCTTCAATCCCTGCAGAAGTAAAACATTGTTAATACATAAATGCAAAGGAAGGGAAATTTCAAATAAATACTGCAGCCAACTCATTATAATGGATATGATCGGGACCATGTTTTGGTGTGGATAACAAGAGCTGCTATTTAGTGTCTAAAATAAAGAAAAATTTGCACTAAATCACACTGACAACGGTTCAACACCTGTCCATAATGAAAGGGTGTGAATTATATCCAAGTGATCACAAGGGTGGGCATTGATTTGTATCAATATGGTAAAAACAGGAATGTCAAATATCACAAAAATAGCACCAAAAAACGAATAACAGTTGATTTGTATCTCCTGTCCATAAAAGTGTAGTGAACCACTATAAAGCAAAGTGTCTGTATGGCAAAAGTTGACTTGAGTGCTTAAAATAAAAATGATAAAAGTGCCAATATCTCACCCCCAAATTGCAATAAGATGCTGATTTTTGGCAAGCAGGCAGTTTTCTTCATGCTTTTTCCAAATATCTCATCATGTCCCATGATTTCATGATTTTAAGTTTGTTTTGTAATGTCACACTTTAGGACTCTATTGTAGGGGCCAGGGGCCACCCTTACCGAGACTCTTGCATTTTCCCTCCCCCCCCCCCCCCCCCTCCCATTCACAGACAAAATGGAGTCTGGATCTGCCAAACACTGCAGTGGTCTTTCCTGGGTTTCCTGTGAAGGCAGGTGTCAAGACTGAAGTCAAACTACCACAGCCTGGTTTTCCTGTTCCACATATAATTGCATCCCACAAACAAATACTTTTACCTCCTTCACTGACTTCATTCTTCAGGATTTCTAAGTCCAAAGTAACCTCTTCAAGCTTGTCCTTTAATTGGTCATTTTCTTGTTGAAGGGATTCCAACTAAATATTAAAAAAATATCATTATTATATAATAAATAATTTGTGAAAATGGAATTTAAGCAAAGTTAAACTCAACAAAACAATAATAAATAATTATTGTCGTTGGCTAATGGTTTACTCCCATCATCAAACACAGGACACCTCTTGGCCTTTGTAGGGTGCTTTTTTGCTTTGTTCACCATGGCTAATAATTTATTGTGAGGAACCAGAAAGGTGCACTGTGTCAGGGTTGCCATGGTACCTCCTCGTGCCAGAAGATTTCTGCATGTTTCATAATCCCAACATGTGGCACATATACTCCCAAGCTCATCTTTGGTGATGATCAGTTTAATACAGTAATAAATTAATTCTAAAATAATTATCAGATTAATTATTATCAATTAGTACCCTTTCTTCAGCCATTTCCTTGTCCAGTGTTGCCATTTCAACTGCTTCTTGCAACTCTGTTAACTCTTCGCTGTGTTCTTGACGATTTTCACTTATTTCTTTCAGCTCCTATTAAAATAAAACAAATGGAGCCTCAGAACTGTGTACAGCAGTTTACTACTTTAATCTTTTCACTCCCAGAGTCAATGGAGACATGTAATGTCAGTAGTTCTAACTTTTGAGTCTGTTGACAAAATCCTATGGTGTGACCATTTAAATGAAACCTCTTTGGCAGTACTTTTGCATGGTACCATTTGTTTTTTTAATATTTTACAAAATTCAGCTTGGAATTTTTTTAAAATTTTGATTGTTGGCACTCTTAGATGTTAAAGGGTTGATCCTTTTGCAGACCTACTGTATGTTAATTGAACTCTTTATCCACCTCTATCAATAGCTGTACTGTATCAGAGGACTCATACAGTACATAGTTTTCACAGGGATCACATGAGTTCGGTATATTTAATAATAAGAGATTTTTGTCATAGTTCATAGTTTTAACAGGGATCACATAGGTTCTGTATATTTAATAATAACAGATTTTTGTTTGGGATTTCTTTGCAAGTTCTTATTTACTGAACCTGCTCCAAAGTAACTGCAACGATCACTTTGTTGTCCAGAAACACCCGAACTACTCATACACGCAATAAAACGTCTAATCTTTATTCAATAACCATGAATTGGTTAATGCATGTATATGTTGTGGTTCAAATTTTGCTTTGATTGAACATTTTCAAACCAGTTTGATTTTTGTTTTCAATTGTCTCAGATTATGAGACAGTTATGCCACATCCTGAGGAGACCAACTGATGAGCCAGTTAACAAAATAATATGTCTTATTTAAACCTCAGCATGGAAAACACAAACCTGGCAGACCAAAAACAATGTTCCACCAATACATCACTAAGGTGATAAACAGTGAGCATCCCCCACTCCCACATGAAATCAGAAGAGCTGCCAAAGACAAGAAGCAATGGCGAAAGATCGTGGCCGACTGCCTTGCAGCCGGGTGAGTGAGTGAATGAATGAATCTGAGACAAAAATTCTAGCCACAACAGACAGTCGTATAACTAAGAAGATAAATGTATTTTAGAAAAATCACTGAGAATTAGTGCAATAATAAACTGTACCTTTTTTGTGGCATTCAACTGAGCTTGTAAATCTCTTTGTGCCTCTTGCCATCTTGCTTTATATTCTTGCATCTACAGTGATAAATTTCCACAATGTAATTACATGATCTTCCAAGGTTGGAAAGTTGAATATTAAGCAGCATAATATATTTTGAGAGTGGCCTTTTGACTTTAACCACTCACGTAAAGCATTATAAAATTTAAGCACACCAATTTAAGGTTTCAAAACTAGCAGCATTAATTAGGGATATAATATTTTCTGCTCAAATCTTATGACACAGGAAGACTAAAAATATGGTCTAAATCTGCAATATATTCCCCTTGCAAACACTAAAACTGACTTCAGATGTGGTTTGTTGACAAAAGAACAGCTGACAATATGTATAATCCTATCATGACAAACATCTAATAATAAATTTAAAACAGTCAGATTATACCTACACATATGACTTTTCTCTGCTATAAAATACTGAGGCAGGGAATTTTAAAGAGGATTCTTTAAAACTTAATGGCAATGAATTATATGTGCACAGCTTCTTGTTCTAATTTTCATCAACAAGTTGAAAGCAATAATATTTATTTGTTATTCCAGACTAAATGATTGAATAAATGTTGTGGTTACCAGGCAACAGTAAGGAGTTAAATGAATTTTCATCATTGCATTTTACTGCAGCAAATTTTCAGTTAGTTTTAATTGTTATAATAATATTTTATACATCTTTTATGGTCATGATTGATATAAAACATTTATATAAAAATGAGTTATAAATATATTTATAAATAATGAACTAATCTTAACATAAACAGTAACTAACTGTATAAATGTCCTTATAAAATTTATTTATTTAATAATTCATACGGAAAATACAATGAATTTAACAAATGTCTAGAAATTTAAAAAATGTTTGTAAATACTGAGCTGTCTGTCTTGTCGACACAGAATACTAATTAGGCTTTATTAGTATTCTGCATCAAAACATAGCAATATTAACGAGCTTCATTGCTATTGTTCTTTTGTAAGTAAGGTAAAATATTTGCATAAGATCTGCATGGAAATTTACAATGGCTTGCTTTCGCTCATTATTGTAAGTACCCATACCAATCTACCCCCACCTCCCCCCCCCCCCCCCCCCCCATTGCCCTGGTCGAGGACTAGCCCTTCCTTCTTACCCTTGAAGGATCCCATTACCCCTGAAGAAGTTGATAAAAAAGCATTTACCCCTGAAGAATTCCTTAAAATAATATCTGTTTAACCCTAAAGAATTCCATTAATTAACAATTTGGGTTTTACCCCTAAAATATTCCACAGGTTCTGACCCTTACTCCTTCCACATTTTTTACCCTTACCCCTGAAGAAGTTTACTGTTCCTCGACCAGGGAGGGGTGAGGGGGGGTGCATCTAATTTTAAAATCTAATTAAGACTCCAATGCGAATGTGAAACACACCTGCTCTAGTTGCATTCGTGTTTTTTCCAGCTCCTTCATTTTGGCTTTATCCTCCTGTCTCTTGCTCTTCAGTGTTTCCAGCTTCTCCTCCAAATCAACAACAGCTTTCTCTTTTTCAATCACCTACAGGCATAAAATGGCTTAGCTATTTAAAACAAAAAAATCTATAAAACAGCACTTATGCTTACACCTGTGCTTGCATCACTAGTAGAAACCAGGCTTAATCAAAGGCTCCTAAGAGCCAACTTGTGAATTTGAAATGTTCCGACCCTCCCCTCCCCTCTCATAGACGTTTTGCTCCACTGACCCTCCCCCCTGTATCCAACTCCCCACCCTCCCCTCCCTCCAATGCCTCCCCATGGGTAAGGCAGGTGACCATTACATACTGCGGGATCAATGTTCACCGACTCTTCCCTCTCCTAGGCATTTTGCTCCGCCGCGTATTCACAAATTAAAAATGAGCAAATGGGATTAGTGCAAAAAGGCAGGATGAACTGAATGAAAGGGAGGAAACCAGTACTCTATTTTCCTTTGTAAAATTACTTAATAATTTATAAGGGTACTAACAAAAGAAATGAGCCATTCCAATCACATGGTTAACCCTGTAAATCAGATACAACTCACTAGTGAGTTGTATCTGGCATGTAAATTAGATGTTGTTTACAACATTCGTGTCCGTGTTGCATCGGCACTATACATTCACTCGGCTGCACCTCATGATTGTATAGGCCGATACAACACTCCCGCTCATGTAGTAAACATTACATATATGTTGTAGTTAATTTTTTATTTCAGGTAATTTTTGTTTTTCCTTTGTTTCAAATTCATTAGCATATATTACCATACCTGAGATAAAAAATTAACTACAACATATACAGTATGTATTAGTTAGGTCTCTTTTTCCATAATATCAGTATATTAGTCAGGTCTCTTTTTCCATAAATTTTCAGTATATTAGTTACAGCTGTAGGTCTCTTTTTCCATATCAGTATATTAGTAAGTTGAAAACAAAACATTCCATCTAAATTGTTTTAAATGACCTTTTTCTGAAGTGCCATATGCTCATCAGCAGATATAGTTGGTCCTGATGCCTTTCTCTGGCTTGACATAACAGGAGAGGCAGTTGCTGGAGACTTGCTAGTTGGACTGTCGGATGCAGCAAGTTCTGGAGCTGTAGACACACTGGTTTTCGGTGTGGGTACCTTGGAGGTAGGGGGAGAGGCCTTATTGCCAGCACTGTCCAGAGAACTTCTTGATCCAAAAGACTGAAAAAAAAATAAAGCGAATAAATAGGATGTACTGTAACTATAAAAATTGGTCTCACATCTGCCATTTTGGATTTTGCCCAAGACACAATCCGTTAGTAACATGACGTGCTATAAGACATTTTGTGGTTTTCAATGTATTAAGGGCAATTTTAAATTGCATGGCCTTTCTTTCAAATTTTACAGCAAAATAAATGGTACAAATAACATAAAAGGGGGGGGGGGGGGTAGATTGGTACTCCTTAGGGTACTAAAACCTCAATTGACCACCAATTGGTACCTTTTAGTTGTTTTAAATTTCCCAACAATCATCCCCATCATTTTAATATGGGAGAACACCCCGCACCCCCACCCCCCCCCCCCCCCCCCATCATGATACTTTAAGTAAGAAGGGGTCAAAACAACTGCCCCACATAGAGACCCACTTTTGGGGGGTGGGGTCCCCCCTGCTGCCTGCCACCCTCTAGAGGTGGGGGGGCTCTAATTCTGCCTGCTACCCCAAGTGCATGGGGGAGGGGGCCCTTGCTGTCAGCAGTCACCTATGTAGATGGGGGAGGGGGCCCTTGCTGTCAGCAGTCACCTATGTAGATGAGGGAGGGGGGCCTTTGCTGTCGGGGTCATCAGCTGCAGCCGTCGGCCGCTATTGTTGAAAAGTGGGTCCTTATAAGAAGAGGAGGGGGGGGGGCACTAGCTGCAGCAGCTATCCTTCTTTATTTAAAAATGGGTCCCTATGTGAATAGGAGGGGGGTCATCTGTTGAGGCAGCTACCATTTTAACAATAGGGGGGTCCCCAGCGGTACCAGCTGTATATGATAGAAAAAGTGGGTCCCTATCGAGGGCAGTTGTTTTGACCTCTTCCCTAATACCTTTTCTTTCCTCATTGAGGGTGGCAGTGGGATTGAGGATCCTCCTCCAATGCTGGACCGGCTGGCACCTGAGCCACGAGAAGGGACAGGTGAAGATGGGACATCCTCAAGCACTGTGATCTGGGACTGGCGCACAAATATTCCATGATTCTCAGTACATTTGAAGTATTCTTTGCCTTGCACTAAAAATATTTCATAACAGGGCATTTCATTGACTATCCATATTTATTGTAAAGAGTTCTTGTTAAGGGCACAAACACTTTTCAACCTTTGATTACTCACAGTGGCTAAATTAATATTAATGGTAGCCAAATTAATATAAAGTGGCCACATTATTCAAAATAAAAGCCAGAGGTATTTATTATTTTTTATCAATTCAAAAAGGGGGTCAAATATTGCTTGCTGGAAATTGCACCCTTAATTTTTTTTTATAAATTTTGAGTCCTTTTTTGTCTATTGAGTATTCTAATATCAACATCGTCATGCAAGTCATCAATGAGTCGTGTCGCACCTGGCTCCTCTTCTGTGTTATTCTCCAGGTTTCCTTTTAGGGCGGTAGAGGTGGGGAAGAGTACATGTAGATGATGATTCAAGGGAGGCAATTATTTCAAATTCTTTCCCTCAAATGGGGTAATCATTCCCTCAAAAAGGGTAACTATAGGCAGTACACAGCTCTTACAAGGTCTTCTCTGATTTGCTGAGAAAACAATAGAACAAACAACACAACAATGGACCCTAGTCCTGAAAACAATAGAGCTGTGTGATACCCAGGTCTGATGAAATTACATGTAGAGGTTGTTAAGAGCTGTGTGGTATCTGACAGGATGGACTGGGATGGCCATTATTAAAGAAAAGCTCAGTGCCAGGTATCTTTTATTGGAAAGGCGACGCTACATCTGTATGTCACACACATCATCATCAAATTTAAATGATTGAATGCCAAAAAATTACAGATGATCATATGATGAAGATAAAAATTACTTCCTGCTTCTACTGCAGAATTGAAGCACCCAAATCTCAACATCTTCAACTTCGAAATATTTCTTATGTTTGGCCATGAAAACAACTCTTGAAACAAAAACAAAAACAGACGAGTAATTTGTAACCTTAAATTCTCACTGAGACCTTTGATGCAACATTCAGCTTGAAAGGGCCATTATATGGGTCATGGCTCGTGTACGACAACTGTATTGTGATGTATTGTGTTAGGTAGTGTTAGGTTGTATTGTATTGTTGCGTTCGTCTGCGAACGCGATCCTAATTTCGTGTTGAATGTCCTGTATCATGTGTTGGGTGTCCTGTGCAATTTCCTAGCGGAAAAAAATCGAGATTTTTTCTCATGCTTGTTTATCCGATTAGCCCCCCCCCGAAGATTCTTTTGTGTTTTTCAGGGGCAAATTCATGGGCGGGAACTGGTATCAACTTTGGCCTCGCTGTCATAGAGCTTGCTGCCGATCGGAGGACGCTTTCGCTTCGCTTATTAATCTGCGGCACATAAAAGCAACTTTACGCTTTTCAACGGCCCGAAAAAAGTTGAGAATTTACCGATTTTTATCACAGCAAGTGAAATGAAGCCTGGCAGAGGTTTGACGGCAAAATCAACCACGGACATTTCAGGGTCTGTTTACGAACGCTTTCAATCCGCGTCGATCTCTACACAATTCATCGGTCTCTGTCATACGGCAAGTGAAATAATGGTTGGCTGCAATTTTTTTTTCTGTTTGGATTCAACAATTCTTCCCCGTAACTTATGCCCGCATGTTTTTGCTCGCTGTTGTTGCTGTTTTCAGGTATTAAAAATATAGACGGCTGCATCACGGTGTTCCTTTGTTTGCTTATCTTATCATTGCTATTTTACTAAATAACATTCGATTTCTTTATGATTTTGTTTAGTTTCATTGTAGATCGTGTAAGCTTATGTTTGAATCACATCATCCTAATTACATCTGTGCTGCTGTTTGTCAAATATTCAATGTTATTTGCTTGATATATTTGCATGTATGTAAATGTGAACAAAAAGTAACGCAAATGTCACGCTGTTTCTTTCTTGAAGACTGTGACTGAGAGATGGACCTCTGTAGACGTCAAATTTTACAATAACTGCTTTTGGCAAATCAGGTTATTTATTTTTTTAAATAATTTTTTTCAAAAGAAGATTTTGTTGTCCATTTGTATGTGTTTGTTCATTAATTTCACAGGTTGAAAAGCGATTTGATGTAAACAAAACAAGACTTGGATTGTATAGTTCTAAACTGAAAATATCCCGAGAATAAGACGATATAATAACTGCCACTCCTTGACCCCCCCCCCCCCCCCCCCCCCCCCCCCACCCCTATTATATACTGGAAGTTTGCAGTTCTAGGTGCAAGTGGGAAAATCTTGACACAGACAATACCATAAATCTTAAACTGATTTTCTTTTTGCTGCTTCAAATTAAACATAACTGATGTATTTGAAGTACATGTACTCAAGTTCAAGACTACAGTACACGTACTCTGGGACTTTTATCCAAACAATTTTAAAAAAGTCTGTTATAACACCCACCTGTTCCGTCGTTTTTTCCCTTTGCTTCATCCAGAATAACGCCGATCCACTTCCCAGATGCGAACATGGTAGCCCCGACATAAGCCACTGTTCCAACAAGGCCTTTACCCACAACCTCGACTCTCATGCCGATTTTAGCATTGGGTCCCGACATCTTGCTCTCAAATAAATTAAGAACACTATATAATTGATTGTTACAATCAGTGACAGCTTTCTAATAACCAAGAGGAAATTACTTAGGGAAGATATACTACATTTTCTCAAGCAGACCTTCCCTAACAAAAATGGCGGCTCGACCATCTACGCATGCTCAGATCTGCTCAGATTCCAATATTTGTTTTCGTGCCCAGTCCACGTTGATTTTCTCATCCGGAAAAATCTCGGGACATTTTGTGCCGGCTTACACGAGGAAGTGATCACTATCAGGCATTGTAGCCAGGCCTAAATATAAATTCAAGATGGACGGCAAAGGCGAGGGCAAAGCGGAGGGTAAGTTCTCTAACAAATAACCTGCCCTAATCCTATAGATTAGAAGATTCTTTTTATTTGTAGCGACCGTAATGACTTTTCCATCCATCTAGCGTGTTTTTCTTGTTTATTCTTTTAAACTGTGATTTGCGATCAAACAGAAAAGTACGAGGAATCTTGAGGCGTTGAAATATTGTCATATTTTCATGAAGGAAATTTGTTCCATTTAATTGCATTTGTTGTAGCAGAGGAAGAGGGAGAGGTAGCACGGGTGCGGCATCGTCAGCGCCGTGGGATGTTGAAGATGTATTATGGAGTTGGAGAAGAGACTGGTAAATCAACTGCCATTGACTACTGCGACATCAATGGAGCCCACTTCAAACCAGAGGAATTTTTGGAAAAGCTTTTTAAGGAGAAGTCATTATCTGATTTGATGGATAAAGAAGCAGATATTGCAAAGCGTAAGTATGACTGTCGTATAATCAGTCATGAATCAGTTTCTTATTACATGCAAGTATAAAAGAAAGGAGCAAACGTGAACCAACATGCAAAGGGGACAATATTCTCCCAACCTGTTGTATTAAAAATGTAGCAAGGCTAATAAGCACAATTTTCACTCTTGCTTTCTACATTTCTTGCATTATGTAAGTTAAGTGGTCTCTTTGTGCTAGACAACCTGACACAAACACTTGGGGGAGTTTAGTTTTCCATTAACATCCTCTTGTATTTGCATAAAATGTTCTTTACAGTTACCCAACTTCTTAATCAGAAACATGTATAGCCTATTTGGAAATATGCCCTTGTTTTTAACTTATGGCAATTCCACCTTTGTTTCCAGAAATCAGATCCTTAGACAGTGAAATGCAGACCTTGGTCTATGAAAACTACAACAAGTTTATTAGTGCAACTGATACCATTAGAAAGGTAAATAATTATATTATTATTTCTCAAAATCTACAAAATACCGACCTGGGAATGCGCAAATTGAAGTGAATGTTGATATTTTAGTCTTCAGATGAAACTAACCTGTGACCAGGCTCTATGTTTGTTTTGCTTAGTGCATTCCCTGCAGGAAATGCGACACACACAAAAAAATATATTTTAGCGAGTGACCATATAAAAGGAAATAAGAGCAATGCTAAAAGTGTGCCTGATCTTTGGTTAAAATGAAATTGGATGTATTTATAATAAATATTTTCATGTCCTTAGATGAAACATGATTTCAAGAAAATGGAGGATGAGATGGAAAAACTGCGACAAAACATGTCAACAATCACTGAGTTCAGTGAAAAGATAACTGGCACACTGCAGGGAAAAAGACAACAGATCACCAAGTTATCAGGCGTCCATACACTCCTGAAAAAGGTATCTTTCGTTTAACAGTGATTTCTTTTTACTTTTTTACCTGTGTAGGCACAGCAGTGGCCTGTCTAAGAGAGGGACCTGGGGGCCAGTCCCCCCACATTTTCACTCTGCCCTCCCGCCTATCCACTCTGCCCTACCCCTTATGATGGAGTCTGAATCGGCTGCTGCACAGGAATCCATTTGTTGGGCATTCCCTATCTATCGCACAAAAAATGTTTTTGCTGCATAGCACTCACACTGAATGATTACATGTATATTGAAATTTAGTTAAGATTGAGTGATGAAAAAACTGTTACCAAGACAGTCAGATGTTTCGGGAATAACCCCTTCAACAGTGTTTGTGTTCTCACGAGAAAAACGCTCGTGCTCACGTAAAATATGTTGTGTGTAAACCATTAAAAAATATTCAAATAAAATGCAAATTCGAGTGTATGGTTAGCACGCATAAATGCAACAGAGAATGAAAAATGAAGCTTACGTAACCTCATGGAAAATAAGAATTTAAAGTCAATGTTAATTCCATGAGGCGCCAAGGTTTTTTGTGCGAAAGATTAGCCTCGTTTCTTCCCTCTGTCACGGTTGATGACTTTGTTTATCACCAACACCGACATGTTGTTGATTGAGTCGTGGCCCAGCTGGTACATGTAGTTCTAAATGTTCGGCAGCGGGGAATCCCCCATTGCGATACCGTTGACTGTGATTGTAGTCTACCACAGAGGGGAGGTGCTTGTCGAATCTGTCTGTGAGCCGAGGGCCAGTTTCCCCAATGTACAAAACTTGACAAGCTGGGTGTCCTGACCTTTCTAGGGCTCTCTGATGGCTGATGTTTGCTGCCTTTTTTTGACCAGCTGTAACTACTTCATTAGGGTAGCCTCTCACCTTGAAAAAAGATGCCATCTCTTTAGATTTGGTGTTGTATTCCTCCTGGTCGGAACAGATGCAACATAGGTGAAGAAATTGACTATAAGAGATGGAGTTCTTACAAGGAGGAGGGTGAGATGACCGGTAGTGAAGGTAGTTGTGAGTGTCTGTAGGTTCATAGTGGATAGAGGTTGTTATCTTGTTCTCAGTAAGAGGTCTAAAAAGGGAATCAATTTCTCGCTAATTTCAAAGGTGTTCTTGAGTGCAGCATGATACGTTGATCAGAAGTTTATGAACTCTTTGAGATCTTGGCGGGAACCAGAAGTAGCACCAATGACGTCGTCAATGTACTGTTTGTACAGTTCAAGACTGTTGCCTTGGTAGTCCTGGAGTATTCTGTTCCTTATCTATTGTACTTGGATGTACATGTAGTAAAGACAATTTCCTCGAGCACTTATATGTAGAACCGGTTGACATTTTACCAGAAAACAAAACCTTTGGGTCATTTTGATCATGCAAATTCTATCAAAATAAAAATTAAAAAAAAATAAATTAAAAAAAAAATGCAAAACCTTTTTATGTGCTAACTTGCAATCAGGCACCCTTTTTAACCCGTGAATCCATATAGCGCAATGAACGGGTTATCGGAGACGATGGCAAATTCGCTCGCTCACTCGATCCATCATTTTTTCGACATATCTACGTTGAAATAACAAAATTTGGCCTTGGTAATTAGCCAAGTCCCAGGTAGTGTGGTGGGTAAATGATGGGACAATAGAGCTGGAGGGAGCCGAAGGATGTGAGTTCGATTATCGCCCAGGACGGGTTTTTTTTTTGTTTGTCTTCATCAAAAGTCGTTACATTTAATTTCCAAAAAACCCTGCAATATTGTGTTACCGTTAGCATTTCGTATTCACAGGTTGGCTCACAGGAGCCTTTGATTGCTTGATTGGAGCAAAAGTCTCCCTGCGCTTCTGCCGACTTCATCCTGAGAAAAGGGCACCTGATTGCAGGTTATTAATGAGCCTGTGCAGTGAGTTTTTTTTAGATTCACCCTTGATTTTGTCAATGGTATCATTACCACAAGATTTGGTCTTTTTTTATCAGCTTCAATTCCTCTTTGAGCTTCCATCAAGACTGAATAAGTGCGTTGAAATGAAGCAGTATGGACTAGCAGTCAGGTATGTAGTAAATTAATAATGCAAAATACAATGTAATGTACATAGGTTTTACATAACTATACATGTAGCTTTAGAATTTGTGGTATTGCAGAAACCATTAATTTAAATAAATTTAATATTGTTAGTTTATTACTAAATAGTATTCTGTTTTTGTTAGTCTTGTTTTCTGTTTTCTTTTCTGATCATTTCTGCTGGTTTAACGTTACAAGCTTTATTGTTTATTGTTGTTTGGGGCGTTATGATCCACATGGTGCAATTGGTCCTAAGTATTGTTGTTGTTATATCCTAACAGATATTATACAAAAGCAAGAGATGTTCTGCACCATTACAGCCACATGCCATCATTTCATGGCATTCATCAAGATTGTGATGAGATAGTAAAACAACTGATCATTCAACTGAGAGAACAACTCAGAAATCCAAAGGTTAATAATTTATTACTTCAACTAACAGAATTATTCTTTAAGCCTGTGCCAAACAAGAGCAGGAGTTTATTAGGGTTCAAACATTCCCTCTCATTAATTTTTGGCCTAAACTTCTAATGTGCCCTTGGCTACTCTTGTGTGCTCATGCCTGCAGAATTTGAATCCACTCAAATTTTGCTTGGACTCTGAGAATTCTTAACTTTTGCCCTCGTTTGGCCTCAACTCTCAGGCACTCTCATTAACTTTTGTGTGCTCTTGAAAAATTTGAACTCTTGTCAACTCTTGTTTCCATTTTGGCCAGGCTTTACTCAGGGGGAGAGGGGAGGGAACTTTGCATTTCCTATCTCCTATTCCCTTTAATCTCTGTTCCCACTTCTTCCTTAGAATAATTTTTACTATTGCAAAGCATTCTGCCATGTTGCAAAATCTTTCCCTATTTGTTATCAGCAGTATGTATTCTGTCAGCAGTCATCAGTCCGTCACAGGCACATAGCCTCTCTCTTCTGCTATGGCCATTTTGTAAACATAGTTCCCATTGTGTCCCTCACTTCATTAAACCGTCACCAGGCTCAAGTTGTGAAGTCTTCTCTTCTTACTGTGTATGGTTGCTTTTCCCTTGTTGCCCCATAGTGTAACATGTTTTTTTTCTCTCCTTTGTGCAGTCCACACCCAAACAGTTGGCAGAATGTGTAGATCTACTGCTTCAGCTGAAGGAACCTGCTGATGAATTATGTGATGAATTCCTTGCACAGTAAGATTGATAATAATAATGACACTGCTTCATTCCTGTAATTATTGTAAACTAGTGTCCAACCACAAGTTTGAAAATGAACGGCAGACATGTTTTTAAAGGGGCTCTGTCACCATTTTTAGTGTTACTTTTAAAAGCCCAAATACATCTTTATATCAGTAGAAGCCCAAAAATAATGGTCCATTTTTGTTTAAAATTATTCTGCTAGTGCTCTAAGAGTAAAAATAAGTGTCTTTGGTTGCAGATGGCCAGGATGGAAATGGATTGCACCTTGAAAAAATTGGCCAAAAAATTGGCCAGTTTTGGCTAATTTTTCAAGTTTATCGCCTTGTGCTTTGGAAACCTTGACCAATATTTGGATATACAGTAGGGGTGCTGCTGGGGGTCTGAGACCCTGACCCTGTTCAGGACAAAAAAGAAACGCAAATTACCTACCCTGTGTAGGACAACACCCGCTATTTTAGGACCCTGTCTAGGACAAAGGATCCATAACTGGAACCATACCCTGTTTAGGACAGATTCACATAAAATTGTATACCCTGTTCAGGACAAAAGGCCAAAAACCATAACCTGTCCAGCGACACGTCCCGGTATAGGTCATTTAAGGGAATACCCCCCTCCCCCGGAGGTTGTCAGACAACCTCTTATATAGAACTGCATGGACAAGGTTATTTCTTGGTGTGATAAAAGATTCGTTATCACTGTAGTGCTCAAGAAAGACTGGATGAAAATTTGAAGATTCTCAAAGCACAGGTGGACTTGAAGCTGTCAGGAGATTCTACAGTCATTGCAGAAGGCAAGTTACCAGGCCGTACTAAATAGATACTTTGATTTATTGGTTGGAGTGGTTTCAATTGAGTGTCGTTAAACCAAAACAAAAGTAATTGCGAAATTACTTTCGACACAATTGAAAACAACTCTATTTTGTTTATGAAATGTATTGTTTTCATTGTTTAACAATCACAAAACGATTTACGACTACTACGTTGCAATTGGAGGTTAGGTACCCAGGGATAAACCTAAGGCAGTGGTGAGACCCAAAACTGCCTGAAAGGCTGGCACTGCCCACAACCCAGCCATGAGCCCCCCACGCACCCCAGAGCACCCGTCACACTGACCAATAAAATTGTCTTCTCCATGCCACGTGAAATAACGATGAACGTAGGAAGAACGACACGCTATGAGCCTGACCCAAAACCCAAAGACCGCTGACCCTGTGACTGCTAACAAGGCAAGCTGCTGACCTGTCATATACAGTAGAAGGCACACTGCAATTCACCCTGCAATGTATATGAAATGACCAAGCTACAAAAAACGCCACGCTGATACGCTGCACAAAAACGCCACGCCAAACAAACACTAAAAGACATCAACATTTGGTTGAGGGCAAGCTAACTATATGCTACCAAACATAACCACACCAACACAATGATTGCTCCTAGTTGTTAACTGGGTTAAATTCCATTTAACTTCATTTTATTAATGAAAACATGGTTTATTCTATTTTAATGAGGCACAATAATATCAAATTAATTTTGTGTTTTTTGAAACATGAAATGGCAAAAACATAATTTCTGGGAAAATAATGTATTACTGAGTTTCCCTTAGCCAGCATCCAGTCATATCCTTTTTCTTTTCGAAGGAAGAAAAGAAAAAAATGTTTGCATGCAGGATAACTGCCCATTTGCCACTAGCAGAATGCAATATTGTACATTAAGCTTTAAAACAAACCATTTCTTCAACAGAGGGAGAAGATAAAGGGACAGACGAGAAGGAAAAAGTACTGAGACCCATGGTAAGATGTCACAAAATGTGCTGCAACCAAGTAGTTATTTCTATATAGTCAGTACAAATACAGTTTAGGGGGTGTTTACATGACACTGGGGCGACTTTCGCGCCGGGGCGATTTCACTCCGGTTCCCCCTTATGGCTCTACATTTGTTTACATGATACCACATGTAAACAAATGTAGAGCCATAAGAGGGAGCCAGAGTGAACTCGCTCCGGCGCGAAAGTCGCCCCGGTGTCATGTAAACACCCCCTTAGACTTAACCCTTAAACTTTAAATTAAAATTTTAAAAAAAGCTTAATTTTATTTTGTAAAATATTAAAAAACAAATGGTACCATGCAAAAGTATTATTGTAGCATACAAAAGAAGGTTGATTCTTAAGAATTGTGGCAACCGTGTGATGTGATAAAAATTCAAAATGGTAGCATGCAGGATCTTAAAAGTGAAAATAGGCAATATTTATATCCAATATTTTGTATAGTAAAATTTTACTTCCCATTAATTTAGTTATTAAAAAAGACTGGAATTTAGACTTTTTTTGCAACAATTTACATCAATTTGTTATTAATAACAATGGAAGTTTCATTAATGACTAAAGATCAAGCCTTAGAAGTTGGCTTACTAAACTGTACCTTTTTACATAGTGGTTATGAATGTTGCTATTGTTCTGCAGGACTTGTTAGAATTCATTGATTGTGGGTGTAATGGCTTCCTCAGCACAATCTGCCTGGTGATCGCCTCATACAAGGAACAATTTATTCAAAGACAGATGGCTGAGTAAGAATAATATGTTTACAATATTTTAAGGGTGGGGGAGGGGGGGGAGGGGGCGGGGGCATAAACAGCCTCCATAAAATTTTGAAAGTTTTCATTCTCAAATTATGTTTTTTGAGCCCAAAAAGCATTCTGTTGCTACAGTAATATCTGGTTAACACAAGTTGAAGTAAAAGAGAGATTCAATTAATTAATTCAAAACATTCCACATGTGTTTTAACCTGAAGAGTCATGTTGCTTGCTTTGTAGCCAAAATGAATTTTCACACAAGTCGTGAATCTATGTTATGGGGTGTTTTGTGAATTTTTGGGTATGCTTGGGCCGATATAGTTTTTAACAACAACAACAACATACACTTTATTTTACAATGCTAGCCACTACAACTATATACAATAGCTGATTTCCAAGCGGGGCGTTTAACAAATATGTATAATACAAAATAAAATAAAAACAATTTACAATTAAGAGAAAATATTCAGCATAACTCAGTGGCAGGCATAGAGGCTACACTACGTTTAAACTGAGATAGTGTGTTTGCCTTTTTAGCCTCAATCGGTAGGCTGTTCCAGAGCATAGCACCGCTATATTTGAAACTACGCTTTAGATAGTTGGTTTTCGGCCTTGGAAGTACCAGGTCTGTATCAAGATTTCGTAGATTATATTGAGTTTGATTTTCAGATAGTCTTGTAAAGAACTCTCTTAAATATGGAGCAGTTTGATTTACAGTTTTTCTCAAAGGATTTGTAAAATTTAGAGAAATAAGAAATATTGAAGTTTTGCAATTAGAATTTGTAGTTAATAATTAATAGGTGGATACTAAAATAATCCACTTGCAACCTGGGGTGCTCTTGTGTGGGTATCAACTGTCTGTTGGTGTTCTAAAAATCATTTTCTTTCTTCTATCCCTTCTTTAGACCTCTTAAAATTTCATTCAAATTCAAGTAAAACCCTGCCTTAATGCATTGAGCTGGACAAATGCTTATCACTTTAATTTGTCATTTCTTCCTCTGCACAGGCATGGCCAAGATGAACAAGAACTAGAAAAGATAGTGACTGATAAATTGTCCAATTTTATTCTGTCACTGATGAGGGAATACTTCAAACTCACTGAATCCAGGGTTGAGTTGGAGGTATGTTTAGACAGCGAATGGAGTTTATACATTTACATTTGCAGCTGAAGTATAAGTAATGTTTACTACATGAGCAGAAGTGTTGTATCGGCCTATACAATCACGAGGCGCAGCCGAATGAATGTATAGTGCCGATACAACACGGAGGCAAATGTTGTAAACAACTTGTGAAATTCACATTCCAGATACAACTCACTAGTGGTTGTATCTAATTTACATTCCAGATACAACTCACTAGTGAGTTGTATCTGATTTACAGGGTTAACCATTGTGATTGGAATGGCTCATTTCTATTTGTTAGTACCCTTATGATTTTACAAATGAACTTTCAAATGTCATCATAAAGCAAAAAAAGGTCTGAAATTAAAGTTCTTAAATAATTTAGAAACCATTAAGTGGGGCATATGTGAATGGGAGATGTTCCTTTCACATCACATACTTGGAATTGTGTCCCATAAATTAACTGGTGCCTAATACATGTATACAGGCTACTACTTTTGGACTGCTGAACTAAGCGAACATTTCATTGAAGAAGTTCATTGAACAGGGTCACAAAATTGGATTTTCTAACTCAAAATATAAGTAGTTAAAGTACTTGTTGCCCCACTGACACCTCAACTGCCTGAAAACGCTCATGACGGAACCATGGTCCTCCTACCATTTGTGACGTGATTCCTATTATGATAAAATATGTCTTTTGTACCTAATTCAAGCAGAAGGAAGCAGTCTTTCAAGAAGTGCCCAAATGAGATACCTCTCGTGAATTGAGCCAGATTTACACGTGAAAACCTATCAGGTTTGACTGGCAAAATCGAAGGAAAATCTGGTCTTCCTACCACTTGCCACTTCTTGTTTAAAATTTTCACCCTCTTCAGCGTTTTCTGGGTAACTTTTACTTCAAAAATAAAGTCTAGTGAAAGACCAGCAACGAGAGGAAAAAATGGAATAAGAACGAAAAAGAACGGGGAGTAGAATGAAGAAAACGAAAAGTCAAGCTTCTGGTGTTTTTTTTTCTTGTTCAAAAACTATCTCTAAATGTTGCTTTGTCCGCATGCCAGAAACCAAAAGTCGATTTATTTGACCCCGAACGAAAGGAAGCTTAGTTTCCATGTTGCAAACAACGTTTTGGACAGTTTGCTAGCAATTTGCCTCCACAGCAATCAAAAAAAGGCATTAATGGCTTGAAATTGCCATTTTCTGCTAATTCTCTAGGAGTCAATGGGTTAAAGTACTGTACAGCCATGGTTAACTCTAGAATGCTAAGTTAATGGAATTTTTCTGCCTCTTTCAGTCTGATGCAGGTGATAATGTTCTTTTGGTGCGAGCACTGGATCGCTTTCATCGCAGACTTCAGGCTGTTCAAAAACTTCTCCCTGAGATAGGTGTAGGACGGTATGTAATATTTTATGCTGGTGAAGCAAAACAGTGGCAGATATTTGAAAGGTTTTGCGTTTTTTTTTTTAATCTTGAAGAGTATCAAGAAAAAACAACACCAAACATGATTGTAAAGCGCCATTTCCTTGTAGCCCAATGGCGCTTTACAGTCACTTAATTCCTTTAATTAATTAACTAGAACTAAAATAAAATAGTCAAATTAAATAAGCAAAAGTAAAGTATGGATATATAATTATAATATAAAACTAATTAGAAGTCATCAATACAACACTAATCGTAAGCCTGATTAAAAAGATAAGTTTGATATTGGCTTTAAAACTAGTTATAGTCTTACTGCAACGAATTACATCGGCAAGGAATTCCAAAGTTTTGGTGCAGCATACTGGAAAGCACGTTCACCATAGTGTGGATTTTTAGGAGCTGATGAGTCGATGAGCGTAGCAGTCTAGTGGGTTTATATAGATGTAACATGTCTGAAATATAACCCGGGGCCTTGTAAGTTAAAAGTAATAATTTAAATGATATTCTTTGCTTAACTGGTAACTGTTTTATATGTTATATCATTTTATCTTTATATTTAAACCTCCTAGTATAGTTTTAACTGTTTTAGGAGTACCCAATTAAAGATTAAAGATTTTTTCATCTATAGAATCAAAACTTGGAACCACCTTGAACAGCATAATAAACAGGCCCCGGTTCCTGGAAAGCCGATTAAACTATCCCTCGATTAGCGGTTAATCGACGGTTAAATTTCTTATTCCTAGGATAACTAATCGAGGGATAAAAAGGCGTTCCTGAAAACGGATTTAACCCTCGATTAAACTCAAAATAAACCGGTTTGACGAGTTATTCACATGCAGGGGCGCGCGAAAATCGCGGGAAAAAGGCGTCTCGCACGAAGCTTGCCAGCTTTTGTTTTCCATTCTGACTCAAAGAGTCTCGTCACAAATTCTACAAACCTTGATATTGGTTGTTTTAGTCGAAGAAAAGAAACGTAATCTCTTGCGATTTGGTCAAAGGAAACGGAATGAAAATCAGTGATTCAGTTTAAAGCAATGTTGACTCCGTGAAGGCTGATAAGGCTGCACACCGAATCAGTGAGTTCATTCGATTTTTTCATTTGTCAAATTAGCTAAAATTGTCAGCCATGTAACCTTTTGATTAAATCTGAATAATAAAGCAGTGATTGGGAGCGTAGCTACCTGTACGCACGTACGCACGTGCGTACCTTAAAAGTGAAAAAAAATGAAAGATTTGGGACTTGAGGGTGGGGGGAGGAGGTAGGGGGAGTGTTTGAAAACAGTGATCGTGGGTACCTCTAAAAAAATTCCTGGCTACGCCCCTGCTACTTCAACTTACTCCACAACCTTTTGTTACCGTGACAGGGCTTTCAGGCCGTATCTCACTGGTGTCAAAGAGACCAAACTAAGGGGGAGGGGGTGGGGGGGGGGGGGGTGGAGTAGGTTTTAATTTACCCTCTTGTTCTTTCATTAGTCGATTTGGCTTTGCACGAGCTCGAACATGATATTTCATTGTTCCTTTAATACTATTAGTTTCTGCGTGTTTACTACGCACGGTGTAAACAATTTACCTGGGAATTTAGGACGGCAATATTCAATATTGTGGGCTACATGCGTCAAGTTCAAAGTTGTGATTTAAAAAAACCCTCTGGGCACGAAAAGTCTTTATCGGAACTTCCAAAAAATCAGACCCCAGATTATTTAGGTTTACCTAGCCCCTCGGTGTAAAATCCCGTGACTTTCCTTTGTTTTCTACCTTTGTTGAGGGTCTGGATGGGGGTGTACAAATGTCAGTTGTCAGTTAAAATTTTGGCCATCTGTCAGTTGTCAGTTAAATTTAAGGCCATTTGTCAGTTGTCAGTTAATTGAGTGTTAATAATTAATTAATTTAATAATTTCTTTTTTATCCAAAATTTAGCTAAAAAGGCACATAAAATGTAAATTGTATCACTAATTCGAAAATTGCTACACTAACGCAACAGACAGTAAATACGGCAATAGGTTTATTTTGCAGGTTTCGGCCGAGCACCGGGACTATGTACACAGTAAATAAAGTTACACTGAGCACCGTGACTATGTATACAGTAAATAAAGCTACACTGAGCACCGGGACTACGTACACACTAAATAAAGCTACACCGAGCCTTAGTACACAATGTATACAGTATAACATAACTATCGATAACTACGCTGGCCAATAATTGCCATCACAGTAAGACACCTAAACGGAGCTGAGCAACCACGCACAATACCACTGTGGGTAGACGGAGGCCAGAAAAAACCTGCCTTAAAAAACCCCTAAGGGAAAAAATTGACAGGAAATCTGAGTAGGAACCAAGGCTCAAGCTCCAGCAATTAGTAGCCCTTCCTACGTGGCTATACAATTAAAAAAAAAAATTTCAAAGCTAATCGGAGAAAGCGGTGTCGGCCTAGAATGACATCCCATGTGCTTTACACAGCTTATATACATCCATAAAATTACCCCTAATGCACTGGCATCCAAACTAACAGGGCCCAGGCCCTGTCGCTATCGTGACGCAGAAATATTACATTTCAGGCTAATTCTCTAACCCTTAGACCCTTAGCTCAACAAAATTCACCTTCAAAATAATTTAAGTATATCGTGAGAAAGACAAACAAATATCGAAGAAGCCTTTGCCAAGAAGGTCTTCGAGATATTTGTTACCTTTAGATCACCAAAATAGAATTGTGAGTAGTCGTTATTATCAATTTGTCTCAGTTTTGCATGCTCGATTTGTATTGTTTGACCCTTTGATGATCTTTGGGATATAAATCTCTTAAATGACAGGAGGGTTTCATGCTGTGTGGCCATTTATAGAATTACTGTTTCTCTATGCCTTCGTTATGCTAGCTCTCTTGGCATATGTTAGGGCTTCTTTGGCTTACTTCTGTTGCAAGATAAGTAGTGATCGGCTGCAGTTTTTGTTATGAATATGCTAGGATCAGTCAATCTCCCAGCCCGTGATTTAGTGTCTAAGTCTTGTGAGAAAGTGGATCTTTATTACGGATGTAAGCGTCTAAGATAAAAGTCTGAAGCTGTCGTGTCTCTATAGACCAATATCACGCTAGCATGGCACAAAAATATATTTAGTTTATTGGGAAAAAGAGCCCAGCATCAAATTCAGAATATCGATATTAGTAAAACTACAAAGTTTTGTAAAGATTGCAAGAAAACTGACGAAGATATGAAATTTTAAAACTTAGCATTTTTACAAAGAAATGTATGGTGGACGGGCATAGATTGCCCGTCCAGCCTCGTTTTCGTGTTTTTCCCATACATTTCTTTGTAAAAATTAGGCCAGAGTACTAAGTTTCAAAAGCTCATATCTCTGTCAGTATACGAGCAATCTTTACGAAACTTTACAGTTTTACTAATGTTGATGTGCTGATTTTGATACTGGACTCTTTCCCCCATTAAATTAAATATAATTTTCATGCCATGCTAGCGTGATATTGGTGTATTGGAATCATGACTTCTTGCAGCTCCTTGTTTTATTCTGTTTTTGAGTAGTGTTTCTTGGAGTTTGAAGAACCTCCATTGTTTCATCATGGCGTTATTGCATCCTGACATGGCTTGTACACATATGGTGCACGCTACTCCATGACTGGCATCACAAAGTGTCCTGTGGGGGTGGCACGCTACACCATGACTGGCATCACAAAGTGTCCTGGGGGGGGTGGCCCGCTACTCCATGACTGGCATCACCAAGTGTCCTGGGGGGGTGGCCCACTACTCCATGACTGGCATCACAAAGTGTCCTGGGGGGGTGGCACGCTACTCCATGACCGGCATCACAAAGTGTCCTGGGGGGTTGGCACGCTACTCCATGACTGGCATCACAAAGTGTCCTGGGGGGTGGCACGCTACTCCATGACTGGCATCACAAAGTGTCCTGGGGGGTTGGCACGCTACTCCATGACTGGCATCACAAAGTGTCCTGGGGGGTTGGCACGCTACTCCATGACTGGCATCACAAAATGTCCTGGGGGGGTGGCACGCTACTCCATGACTGGCATCACAAAGTGTCCTGGGGGGGGTGGCACGCTACTCCATGACTGGCATCACAAAGTGTCCTGGGGGGTGGCACGCTACTTCATGACTGGCATCACAAAGTGTCCTCGGGGGTGGCACGCTACTCCATGACTGGCATCACAAAGTGTCCTGGGGGGTTGGCACGCTACTCCATGACTGGCATCACCAAGTGTCCTGGGGGGTTGGCACGCTACTCCATGACTGGCATCACCAAGTGTCCTGGGGGGTTGGCACGCTACTCCATGACTGGCATCACAAAGTGTCCTGGGGGGTTGGCACGCTACTCCATGACTGGCATCACAAAGTGTCCTGGGGGGGTGGCACGCTACTCCATGACTGGCATCACAAAATGTCCTGGGGGGGTGGCCCACTACTCCATGACTGGCATCACAAAGTGTCCTGGGGGGGTGGCACGCTACTCCATGACTGGCATCACAAAGTGTCCTGGGGGGTGGCACGCTACTTCATGACTGGCATCACAAAGTGTCCTCGGGGGTGGCACGCTACTCCATGACTGGCATCACAAAGTGTCCTGGGGGGTTGGCACGCTACTCCATGACTGGCATCACCAAGTGTCCTGGGGGGTTGGCACGCTACTCCATGACTGGCATCACAAAGTGTCCTGGGGGGGGTGGCACGCTACTCCATGACTGGCATCACAAAGTGTCCTGGGGGGGTGGCACGCTACTTCATGACTGGCATCACAAAGTGTCCTCGGGGGGTGGCACGCTACTCCATGACTGGCATCACAAAGTGTCCTGGGGGGGTGGCCCACTACTCCATGACTGGCATCACAAAGTGTCCTGGGAGGGTGGCACGCTACTCCATGACTGGCATCACAAAGTGTCCTCGGGGGGTGGCACGCTACTCCATGACTGGCATCACAAAGTGTCCTGGGGGGGTGGCCCACTACTCCATGACTGGCATCACAAAGTGTCCTGGGGGGTGGCCCGCTACTCCATAACTGGCATCACAAAGTGTCCTGGGGGGTGCACACTACTCCATGACTGGCATCACCAAGTGTCCTGGGGGGTTGGCACGCTACTCCATGACTGGCATCACAAAGTGTCCTGGGGGGTTGGCACGCTACTCCATGACTGGCATCACAAAGTGTCCTGGGGGGTTGGCACGCTACTCCATGACTGGCATCACAAAGTGTCCTGGGGGGTTGGCACGCTACTCCATGACTGGCATCACAAAATGTCCTGGGGGGGTGGCACGCTACTCCATGACTGGCATCACAAAGTGTCCTGGGGGGGTGGCACGCTACTCCATGACTGGCATCACAAAGTGTCCTGGGGGGTGGCACGCTACTTCATGACTGGCATCACAAAGTGTCCTCGGGGGTGGCACGCTACTCCATGACTGGCATCACAAAGTGTCCTGGGGGGTTGGCACGCTACTCCATGACTGGCATCACCAAGTGTCCTGGGGGGTTGGCACGCTACTCCATGACTGGCATCACAAAGTGTCCTGGGGGGGGTGGCACGCTACTCCATGACTGGCATCACAAAGTGTCCTGGGGGGGTGGCACGCTACTTCATGACTGGCATCACAAAGTGTCCTCGGGGGGTGGCACGCTACTCCATGACTGGCATCACAAAGTGTCCTGGGGGGGTGGCCCGCTACTCCATGACTGGCATCACAAAGTGTCCTGGGAGGGTGGCACGCTACTCCATGACTGGCATCACAAAGTGTCCTGGGGGGGTGGCCCACTACTCCATGACTGGCATCACAAAGTGTCCTGGGGGGTGGCCCGCTACTCCATAACTGGCATTACAAAGTGTCCTGGGGGGTGGCCCGCTACTCCATGACTGGCATCACAAAGTGTCCTCGGGGGTGGCACGCTACTCCATGACTGGCATCACAAAGTGTCCTGGGGGGGTGGCCCACTACTCCATGACTGGCATCACAAAGTGTCCTGGGGGGTGGCCCACTACTCCATGACTGGCATCACAAAGTGTCCTGGGGGGTGGCCCGCTACTCCATAACTGGCATCACAAAGTGTCCTGGGGGGTGGCCCACTACTCCATGACTGGCATCACAAAGTGTCCTGGGGGGGTGGCACGCTACTCCATGACTGGCATCACAAAGTTTCCTGGGGGGTGGCACGCTACTCCATGACTGGCATCACAAAGTGTCCTGGGGGGGTGGCACGCTACTCCATGACTGGCATCACAAAGGGTCCTGGGGGGGTGGCACGCTACTCCATGACTGGCATTCGTTCTTCTTCTTTGAGCCTTTCCTGTAATCAGTGTTTGCTTTACCTTACCGTATAAAAGATATTTGTCACGAGTATTTAGCTGATCGTGTAATTATTCTTGCCGCCTGTCGTTACGTCTATAAACAGAATCATTTTGTCCAACACTTCCAGTTGGTGTCGCCTCTTCGGTTTCGTTCAGAATTCTAATGGAGGCATTTGGTCAAGGCGTTTGAACCAACTCAAGGTGTGCCTAGGCTGTTCGAAGTCTTTGTAATTGATGCTGTCATTGTTTATTTCGTTGCTCGATCGCGCTGAATTTCAAGTCGCTGTTCTCGCTCCAGCAGAGTTTCGGTGGTTAATCTTCTCGGGAAAGGATTTCCAGCCACTTGTTGAATTTGAATAATTATCTCAACACAAACAATGTTCCCTCAGTCGCGAGTGGCGGGCGCTAGCTTTTTGCTTGGTCAAGTTAGGATTTCAAAGAGAAGCTAACATTCATTTCACATTTCTCATTGTCCGGCAAATAGAAAGGCCTATATTATTTTTAAAACCTCAGTTAATATACAAAACGCAACGTACAAGCGAGTGACCCGTGATTCACGCTCGCTATTTGGCAAAGCTTTTAACTGAAAATCATGTTTTGCGGAAAATGATTTTCCCATCGTACTCTGACCATTGCGAATCTAACGAGTCAAAATGAAAATCTTACCACACACGAATTTGTTAACAAAACGCTCTGTAAAGAGCGAGAAGAACAGGACATCAAGTCTTTTATAGACATTCGACGCACTTAAAATAATTTAGAACGATCTAAACACTGTTAAAACGCAATACTTTGATAAAAAATTTTGGTCTTCGAGCCTCTTCAGTCGTCCGTCATATTAAAGTTCTGTAAAGAGTGCGAGTAAAAAAGCGTAATGAACAAGCGAGTGACCCGCACCTCGCGCTCGCTATTTGGCAAAGCTTTTAACTGAAAACCATGTTCTTCGGAAAATGTTTTTGCCATCGTACTCTGACCATTGCGAATCTAACGAGTCAAAATAAAAATCTTGCCGCACACAAATTTGTCGACAAAGCGCTCTGTAAAGAGCGAGAAGAATAAGACATCACGTCTTTTATAGACATTCGACGCACTGCTTTATATACCAAAACTACATCTCTTAAATCATACCGTTAAAAAAGGTTAGTTACATGTAGTTTGCTGTAAGCTTAGCAAGAGTTTTATTATTTTGAGTAATTGCCGAGACTGCAATATTTGTGTGTTTGCAGGTTTGTCCGCCTTGGCTCGATCACCTATCACTACAAATTACATTACATTTTTCTGCCAAAAACTTGGTTTATTCTCTCCAGAATCTGTAAGGACAGAATGTTCATCTATCATTAAAGCCGCAAAGAAGAACTATTTCTAGTATAAGTTGCTTTCTATATTTCCTGGACCAACTTAACGAACAGTTTATTCTGCCATTTTGTTTGTTTTGACAAAATTTATTTGCTGATTAGTGAGTTAATCGACCTTGCGAGGTGGATTAAATTTAACCCTTATTTTATCCCTTGGTTAGCACTAATTGTGCTTTCAGGAACAGAATCTAATTGAAGGATAAATTTTATCCCTCGATTAGACTGATTTAATCGTGGGTTTATAGCGCTAATCGGCTTTCCAGGAACCGGGGCCAGCACTACAGGAAAGTACAGCTTAATAGCTTTTATTTGAATGGTCACACTTAAGGATTTCACCCATAGACTCAAAAGTTATAACTACCTTGTGCAGTTTAATAAACAGTACAAAAGGAAAGTACTGCTCAAGTGCTTTCACTTGAATGGTCACACCGTTAGGGTTTCATCCAGAGACTCAAAAGTTAGAACCACCTTGTACAGTGTAATGAACAGCACCACAGGAAAGTACTGCCACAGAGGCATTATTTAATTGGTCAAACCTTAGGGTTTCATCCAGACTCAAAAGTTAGAACTTAACTACAGCTGTATACAGGAACAACACTAAGAGTGATAGAGGTAAGGAGTATAGGCTAAGTGTAATTTTATAATTATTTTACTTATCAAATTTTGGATTTTTATTTTGCTGGGAAGTTAGAAGTTGCATTCATTTGGCAGTTTTAGTCATTTATGTGAATGTTAAGTGGAATCAAAGTCTACTGAACGATTAACAAGCAAACGTGTGAGGTTTTGTTTCGCTTTGCTTATCTTTTTACAGTTTGGGGGCAAACATTGTGGCTCGATCCGCCCATAACAGAGTGAAAGCTTGTGCTCAAAATCTAAGGCAACACTTTGCTGGTAAGTAAACATGATACATTCTCACACATTGAATGCTTGTATGGCAAGAGGATAGAAACAAAGTCACAGAGGTACATTGAGTCACATTGGCCCAATATTAATGCAGCCAGAGCGCCCTGTATCATTAGCCCAATATTAATGCAGTCAAAGCCCTCCCTTATTAATTCATTGGCCCAATATTAATGCAGTCAAAGCCCTCCCTCATTAATTTATTGGGCCAATATTAATGCAGCCAGTACGCCCTGTATCATTGGCCCAATATTAATGCAGTCAAAGCCCTCCTTCATTAATTCATTGGGCCAATATTAATCCAGTCAAAGCCCTCCCTTATTAATTCATTGGCCCAATATTAATGCAGTCAAAGCCCTCCTTCATTAATTCATTGGCCCAATATTAATGCAGTCAAAGCCCTCCTTCATTAATTCATTGGCCCAATATTAATTTTAAGGTTGAGTTTGGTTGAAAAAAAAAACAAAAAAACGTTTGTTAATACAGTTTTGTGTTTGGAGTTGTTTTTCATAAACTATATTTTAGCTGCCAATGACTCACTGAAATAGCAAAAATCTTGCCAAAAAATTCAATCTTTTTCGTTATAAATTTTTGATCCTGCTAACCTAAGAAATCGCCATTCTGCAAAATTAAATTGGCAGTGTCACAGGGCTACAATACTTTTACTTATTACAAAATAATTCTTGGCTTGACTTACATCATATCCTGTCATTTTAAAATTCAGAAGCATTAAAAAACAGATTTTGATTCCAAAATATTTTTGGAGTTGTAGAGAGTTTAAAACTACACATCTGGGCCAAATTTTGAAGTGCCAAAGCATTTCGTTCGAGAGTTATAGGCGAACAAGTATTAGACATTTTAAGAGTGACAAAGGTATGGAGCGGCCATCTTGGTGTACCAAGATTTTGGCGGCCAAAACTTCAAAGTCATAATTATGCAAAAAATCTCATCACAAAAGATTGGATTCACTGTAAGTTATATTAAATCGGCTTATAAACATCTTTTATGCAAAAATAACTTTCAACTGGTTTAATTTTGATTATTTTCACGGCTTATCTTAAATAGCGTGACGAATTGCATTCACACATTCAAAACCTTTACAAATCGGAAGCAAAACATCGTTAAAACCTGAAACGTTTTGTGAAGGATTGTAACACTGGTATCTACATGTCATGTTAGAAACAGCTTTGCAGGATGTAAAGTTAAGATTTTTGAATTTTTATTACGTTGTGTGCAAACCAAGAATACTAAAACACCACGAGAAAGAAATTAACTAATACTTGAAAGAGGAACAAATCATGGTCCGTTGTAGCCCATTTTAAAACGAAACATATATGTGAGAACTTGAAAAAAGTTGGGCTAACTTTTTCAAGTTGCAATTCATTCAGACCTAGTCAGTATGACAAAAGACACTCATCAACAGTCTTTATACACTAGGATGGTAATTTATCACAAAACTCGACCATTATTTTTCAATTTCTGTTAAAACAAAAATAATTTTTGGTCTTCGAGACACTGCGCCAAAAACTTCGTATTAAACTTCCCCAAATCGTTTTCAATTTGTTTTGCTATATGATATCTCTTACAAGTAATGGACTTTCTTTGTATTTAGTTTGTTTGACAGACATTAGACAGTCCCTGGCAACTCCTTTACCCACATCTGGAAATGAGAAACCTCCATCCCTCTCTGATCTGTTGTCTACCATGAACAATTCTCTCACAAACCAGCTGAAGTTGATTCTAAACAGCCTCAAGGTTTGTGCTGTTTGTTAACGAGTCCTGTCTTTCAGTTGTGTGCATGTTTGTTTGCTTGTCTTGACAACAACAACAACAATTTATTGACAGCTTGTTATACTTTTTGTTTGTTTATTGTTCTCCTCTGCTCCTTTGCATGAAACTGTTGAAGTTGTCAAAACTCGGGGGTGGGGGGGGGGGGGGGGGGGGGGGGGGTACTCCCGACAATTTAGGATAGGTGTGTGCCGCCAAGGTTCTCAAACCCTGACTCTATTTAAGGGTAGAAAATCAAGATTTGATACCAAGGCATGTGGTACAGTTTTAACAGACCATATCCTTTTCGTTTTGCGCGTTGGGGTGAATACTGCAATTTAGTGACCCTATCTAAGGAATATCTAAGGATCACAGTACCAAAAATACCAAAAAGGATACCCTATTTAAGGACTGAGCACTTCAAAAATCTACCCTATCGGGCGGCACATACCTATATAGCGTATATAAGGGATTACCCGCCTCCCCCGGTCAAAATTAAAATGAATAAAATAAACGTAGCCTCCTCCAAATAACTATATTTTGTCAACACTTTCTTTTCTCGGTAATGGCCAAGTATTAACAAACTAAAAGATTGACAACAAACAGTATCATAGAAAAGTATTGATAACTTTCATTTAAAAAAACAGATTATTGTACACTAGCCATTTCCATTTTCCGTTTGTGTCGTGTGCAGACCTTCATTGGAAATGACATAACATTTGCCGTCAAACCATACTTCCGGGGACCATTCTGTTCCGATGACGTAAGAGAAGGCCTGGCAGTGGAGTTTATTCGTCACATGCTGCAGTCGGCTAAGGTCAGTATCACACCGCAGAGCCTCAGCACGTGTGTTGTTAAGCCTGCCCTCTCCTACGCGTCAAAGTGATTTTCTCGCATGCTCGCATTTCCCTTCTCGTGCAACTGTGCCAACTTATCTCGAACTATTTATAGCCAAACACCCTCGGGACCAGCTCTTGCTGTCTGCCATGGAGAGGTGACCGCTTTATAGAGGGTTTGGTTACAGAGGAACAAGTAAAATTCAGCCAGGAATAGACAACCACTGATGTCCGCCTTATAGAGGCATCCGTCTTACATCGGTGTCCACTTTGACTGTACTGTCACAGATGTTTATGTACATACAGTTGAGACTTGAAGTTTAGTGGGTTGAGCATCCTACTAGTAACACGGAAGCCATGGGCTCGAATCCCATTGAAACCTTAAATTTTGTTAATTTGTAATCACATGCATTGTTTCCACAACTGTTATAACCATTCTTCCTTTCATGTTGCATAGTTGACACTGATATATTTATTGTATTTTGCGCCATGCTTACAAAATGCTTGAAAAAGCTAAAAAGCGGACAATTTTTGTATGCATTTCTTAAAGGATTGATTTATTTCTTGATCCTTTGTGTTTATATTCACAGGAGTTTTGTGAGGTGGGAACTGCTCCGCCAGCTCTTATTCTGTTGTTGTCAAGACTGTGTCTTGATTTTCAAGAATCCACCATCTCCTATGTGGTATGTGGCTTACTACACCGAACACCTGTCGGGTCCAAATACTCTCCAAAATTGTTCGACTGTGTTACTTTTCTGTTTTCATTAGTTTCCAACCATTAAATGATTTACGGTTCAATAATAAAGTATCCTGGGGCCCGTTTCTTAAAGGTCCCGATAATTTTTCAGGCCCGGAGCTATATTTTAAAATAAGCATTTATAGAATTGTAGTGTAGTTTTTAGCCTACCAACCAGCCCGACTTGTTTCATCAAGCTAGAATTTTATTGCTTAGTTTTCAAAGCCAGCAAAATTTGAACATTGAAACATTGCGCGCATAAAATAGCTTTCCGGGCCCGAAAAGTTATCAGGACCTTTGAGAAACAGGCCCCATCTCTTGCTTAAGCACTTCCTTCTTATATGCTTTTCATACAGTTAAGTCTCACTGATGAACAATTTCCAGTGGATGAAGAGCTGGGACGAGGAAGCTTAACGACTTCGGTGTCGGATCTTGCCACTGAAGCTCGTCGTATTGCGCAGGTCAGTAACCTAGGGAAAGAGTATGACGCTTACATGGAAGAATACTCAACCCCAACCACCACCACCACTTCCCGGGAGTATTTGTTGTGGTTCAAATTTTTCTTTGGTTGGAGATTTTTTTCTTTTATCTCAGAATCGTTATCATATTCTGAGATAAAGGAAAACAGAAATCAAACTGGTTTAAAATATTTTAAACCAAAGAAAAATATATATTTAATTTACCTCTCCTCTTTTTTCATTGTAACATTAATGATATCAACCGACTCAAACACCTGCTGTATTAAAATAAAGAACAAAAATAAGAAGGCCTTGTCTAGCTGAACCGCTATAAATTGTGAGATCACGTATAAGCTTATATTTTTAGCTCACCAAATTGACTCCTATAACGCGGTTACCTCTAAGTAGCAAAGTAATGTATGTATATATTTATTAAAGTCAGTTCAAATCTCTCGCTTGTTCCTCACCACAGAGCTTATTAAATCATTACGTAAGGATGCAAGGATTAACAATATCTCAGGTATGTATACATCAGTCCCGTCATTAACCACACTTAACTTTGAAGATGTTTTCTGCTTTAAAATTGGTAGCTCCAACAGCAATTTTTTGAAAGGATTTCCTCACCTGAACGATCAAACTAAACAAACCATTTCTGCCATGTATTATCGTTATGCTGTGTGTACTGTAGGCTGCAAGACAGTCCTTAATTTTACGTGAGTTGGTTCCGGCGACAAAACACAAGCATCCTTAGAACACCGATTTTGTTTACCGTTGTTGTTCTCCTTTAGGTGAAAGTTGAAAAGTAGATTAGAAAAATTGCTAAAGGTAAGTGCATGGGTTTGTTCAGTGAAGGTTAACTGGGTTTGTTATTTTGCTTTTGACGCCGCAGATGATTCGCAAGAGCGTGGAGACACGTGACTGGATGAACACGATTGAACCTCGGAATGTGCGTGCTGTCATGAAGCGGATTGTGGAAGATGTGACAGCCATTGATACACAAGTTGGTCAACTGTATGAAGAAGGAGTGCGTAAAGCACACAGCTCAGGTTTGTGACCAGACTGCTCACGAGTTGTTTTGATTAACAACAAAGCAGTGTGGTCAAGCGGGTAGGGTGCTGGACTTGCGATCCGGAGGTGCCGAGTTCAAGTCCTGCTCTGACCACCAGCTGGAGTTGTTTTACGGTACACCCGAGTTCAACTCTTTGGTCACTCTTGTAAATAGCCAACTAGTCTGCTAGTTGGGTTCCTTAACCCTTCTAATTTTCAATTTGAAGTATAGATCGTTTTCACGTGACGTCACGACAGATCCGCCGCCATATTGGTGGACCACTTTCGATTGCGTAATAGCACTAATAGGGTGCAATGCAAGTCATATCTACAGTTGTCGCATTTTAGAAATGAATACTTCGGGATGTGAAGCAAAGTCTGGGGAAAATCTTTATTAGACTTGTTCTTTCTTATTTCGAAATATGCTAAGAAGTTGGAATCGCGAGTTAAGCAGCGTTATTTGGAGAAAATCTCGGCAATTAGAATCCATCCCATGTCGACATTTATTCGAGCCGGACTGCTTGTCTCATATTCAAACAGTTGAATCAACAGCCTTTACACCCACTAGCAGTTTAAAACTTTCCGATGCCTACACTAGGAGCTTATAATAAAACAGTGTCCGTATTTATAGTTAGCGTACTACAAAGCCAAATCATTGCTACAGACAAGTTTGTTTAGCGAAGGTGAGACATTCCAGCGATGACTCAAAATCTCGATTTTAATCAACACGGAAAGAAAAGGAACAGTTTCGTCTGCTCATTGCCTAGGTTTTAAGGCTGGGCAAGCAGAATCCTTTTAAATTATATGGCGAGTGTTTGTTTGGAACTGATCAAGAAGCATAGACAACACCCCGGCTCAGTGATAACTGATAAACTCTGCCATGTACACAAGTTGTGTACATGCGAGTGGAGAATTTTTAACGATCAGTTTGAAAGAGAGACTAGTGGGCAGCAATTGCGAACTATAAGCTGCAAAAGTTATTTATTTCTCCTACATATTTCGATTAACTATCGTAGACTTCATCAGGGAGTTTTAGGTCTGTATCGAAGCCATAAAAACGGAAATCGCACGAGCACAAACAACAGCCGAGAATGTTTTGGTCGAATTTGCGTAAAAGGAAAGGCGAAACCGTATGAAATATTTCAGTAGGGCAAGACATGAAATATTCTTGGGGGCTTAGTTTTAGCTTTTGGAGATTCGTTCTCGAACCGCAATATCAGACATTTGTCCTCCGGGTTTAGTTCGCTTTTTTTTTTGCTGCAATTTTTTCGGCTACAATCACTTTGGCTTTTTTTGTTCCTTTTGATTCCTCTCTCTGTTCCCGCTGCGACGCTTGTTCGACGTTTCTTTTATCCTGTTCTTTTTTGTGTCGTTCCCGAGTATTAACGAAACCCAGTCAACATTATATCTATCCCTGTTATAGCCGCTTGTCCAGAAAATTGAAACAAAATATCTGGCTTACACACTATCGTTCAAAACTCGTTCGTAAGGATTCTGCCCGACTAATAGCAGAAATCCATCGCGATCGCCTCTCTTGCGGCAATTTGTCGGTTTCTTTACTTTGATTCATAACTGCAGAACGTACTCAAGTGAAATAAATACCCCTATCTCGACCGCTTTTGCTTCCACATCGAACAATTGATCACAGCACCGGTATAATTAAGAGGACGCGACTCGGGTTTGTTTACAGTTTGGTCCACCAATATGGCGGCGTAGCAACGGTTGTCAAGATTTTTGTCACGTGAGTGAAAACGATCTATTTGTTTCTTATGCTTAAATGCTCGGCCCCACTTGCACTTGTTTACTTGTGGTATAAACACTTACCGAGGGTTCTTTCCTTTACATTTCTTTTACACTTTTGCCAATCGTTCAAGAGCCTGATTATTTAACGGCCCCGAGGTTACTCGTTTTCACTCGCCTAGTGACCTCTGGGAGTCTGAGAATCAGGCTGTGTTTGCAGTCTTTCGATCATAAAACGACCAGCACCATAAACAGCTAGCGCTTAGCTCCTTTGCTGGGAGCATGAAGCAACTAGATTGGTGCAAAAAAAGAAAATACGAGCTGGGGCAGTGATATGGTGGGAAAAGAGAAAAAATAGTGCTGCAGAATGTTGTTGCGTGAAAGGGCAAATAATTAGAATTGAAACCTTGACGCGCAAAGGATACGATTTTTTACGCGGTCGAACCTCTTATCAGTGCGATTGAAGCCCCCAAAGTGTGACCATTGAAATAAAAATCGTTTCAGTAGGATGGAACTTTCATTACTCTGACCACCAATATGGCCGCCTTATTTGTTTCTCGACATTTTGTGAAACAAGGTTTGGTATTTTTACTTGTTTCAATGTTCGCTGCTTTTGAAAGTGAATGGTGTCAAAATACCGATTTTTATGTGTCAGATTCCAGTAAATTCACCTACACATACCCTTCCAAGCCAAGCCGGTCCCAGTGGAGTTACACTGCCAGGTATGTAACGAGTCTTTTATTTGCTTTTTGTCGTTAAAAAAAAACGCGAATAAGTATATTTTCTGCTACCCCCTTGTCCGTCCTTTTCCACTTTTAACCCCCCTTTGTCCTTTCAATGGTCTTTTTTACCTGGGGGTGATTGCTAACTGAATTTGAAACCAACCTTTCGGTTTTCCATCACAAGTCGGACGCGCTTAACCCTTTCACTCCCAGAATCATGCATCGTAGTTCTTACTTTTGAATCTGTCAACGAAATCCTATGGTGTGACCATTCAAATGAAACCTCTTCAGCAGTACTTTTGCTTGGTACCATTTGTTTTTCAATATTTTACAAAATGAAATTTGGGATTTTCCTTGAATTTTGATTTTTGACACTTTTGAAAGTTTAAGTGTAAAAACTCTTCAACATCCTTGCTCCATTAATTTTGTAATGCGAAATACGTTGCCGATCATCCTTGTCCTTTTTTCTTTTCCGTCAGCACGGCATTTGATTCCAGTCTTCTCAGTAACATACAGAAGTTATTCTCAGAAAGAATTGAGATCTTCAGCTCCGTGGAATTCTCCAAAGTGTCCGTGTTAACCGGGATAGTCAAAATAGGATTAAAGGTAGATTGACGGAGGCATATCTTGAAAACCTAACTTTTCTTGCAGTGGCTGTAATTGTGCATTGTTATTGCATGCAGCCTGTTTCGCCCTTGACGGTGACCGTAGCCTGATTCTGGTCTTGAAATCTTGGCTAATAAAAAGGTGGCAATCCTGTGGTAGAAGGATTACAAAACGTAAACTATAAGCTACTGTCATAACTATAAACTACTGTCATGGAGACAATCTACCGACGATATTATTCTAATAAAATACTACTACTCCGGTGGTGGAAGAAAACAGAAAACTAAAATGTTTTGAATGCGTAAAGCAAAAGGGATGGCAGCGATGTCAGCCTAGATTGATTCACTCTTAGATGATCCTCTCCCCATCTGATGTCTTTTGTTTAAGGGCTTGTTTGTGACGTCTTGTTTGTTGGTGGAAATATTTAACGGTCAGAATGAGACGACATCAAGAACAAGCTCTCAAACAAAGGATATTACACAGGGAGAGGAGTGAGTTAGTGAGTGAGAGGGGGCAACCTCGGACCACTTGAGAATCAGGCTACTGTGACCGCAGCTAGAATGAGCAATTTTATTGGTAGATGACTCAAAGCGTTGTAATAAAGCTAATGATAATTAACATGTTTTGCACTAGTTAATGACGAAAATATCGTTTTAGTGTCAGTGTCTAATTTGCTAAATGTGTTTTATTTTCAGACCCTCGTAGAGTGCGTAAGACTTCGAACATTTGGTAAATACGGTCTACAACAGATTCAAGTGGACACGCACTACTTACAAATGTACTTGTGGAGATTTGTTTCTGACGAGAAGTATGTTTTTTTTCTATCACTTTGTAGATATGTTTGAAATTATTGAACCATCTTTGTTTTAATGCAGTAACTGGGGATTTTGCATTTCGTCTGAGAAGGAACCAAATTATTAAGGTCTGCTTCCCTGTCCCCTTCTCAGAAAACAGTGCTGGATATAATTTTCTTACTAAGATTGATCGGACATTTTACAAACTTGGCCAGACATCCGCTAGTTTGGATTTTCCCTGAGACACAATCCGTTAGCATACATGACGTCCTATAACAAATTTTGCGGTTTGAAATGCATTATAGGGCGATTTCAAATCAGCTTTTATGAATTTTACAGAAAAATAAACGGTACAAACAGCGTATATTCTTATTTGAATGTTTTTGGATTGCGATGGCTTAACAAGACTTGAAAACAAACGCTAAGTCATTTTGGCGCTTCGACGGATCATGTCCGAGCATAATGTAAAACTAGGGATACCTATCGATAGAGTGCCAACGAGGAAATGATTTTGATTTGTGTGGCAACGGAATTATGTTTTTGACAGTTTGGTGGCCCTTTGACCACACTCACCGAAGAAATAAAAAATGTCATGCTTTGATCGGCTAACTGAAATCAAAATCGCTGTAATGTTGTAGTAAACATTTCATATCAGACAATAAAGCAGCCAAGAAACGTTTTAAAAGCTATTGAAAACGTTTTAAAATGAGTAGAACGAGTAGAAAAAGGTTTGGAAATATGAAGCGTGCTGCAAAAGTTGAAATGGAGAATTCTTGTTCAAAGGCTAACCCTTTTACGTGTTTGTTCAAGCGTGAAACATGCAAGTCCGTTGCGTTACCGCCTTCATGTTTCTGCACGTGTAATCAAGATTTATTTTGTACAAAAACTTGTTTAGTGCCGGTTGTTAAGCCTTTTCACTCGTTCGAATTATCGTCAGTTTGCTCGACAGAACGAATTTCCCTTGTTTGTGTGTGAAGAAGCGCGACGGTTTGTCTAGACAAACAAAGTTGCATATTTTACGCTTGAACAAATACCTAAAAAAGCGAGCCGTTCACGATGCTTTGTTTGGAAGGGAATTGTTGCAACGAAACACGTTAATTAAAATGAAGATTCTGACGCTGACATTATTTTAGGAGTTTAAAACATGCGATATGTGCAAAATCTTTTTAAAATCAGTTTGTAATTTCAAGAATTTCACTTCAGGAAGATTTTGGTCACGTGCTAGGCAACGGGTTCTTGGTGTGGCAATAACACGTCTTTTCATTGGCTCTAATAGTTCCCGCCTTGCAATTGGCTCAAACCAAAGTCTACATTACATTACCTTACCTTACACTTTTTCAGGCTCGATCGAGAATTTTTCTGCCTTAGCACTTCCTCGCGCGGCACTATTCTCTGCCGCCTCGCCAGCCTCGCGTCTTCGCTCGGCTGGCTCGTTGGCAATTAGTCGGACATTGTAGGTTTTTCAAGTTTTCATATAATATTAATCTTAAATGTTTTGTTTTATTTTCTAAGTCTCGTTCACTTTATGCTGGAAGAGGTGGTAAACAGTGCTGTAAACAGGTGCATCTCAACAGAACTTATGGAACCTAGTGTAAGTACTGAGCTTGGTTCTATCACGATGAAGCATCGTGCTAAAAAACTTAAACCGTGTTTTAGAGCGGTTTTCAATTGATTGTCGAAAGTAATTTCGCGATTGCTTTGGTTTTGCACTGCTACGCTTTGTGATTGGATAAAAAAAATCTCGCGCCACTTTATCAACCAATCAAAAGTAAAACCAAAGCCAAATGTGGCTTGCCTGCACGCGTTTTCCCGCGCTTGGCGCCGGCTACATGTATTTGCTTCCCGCTCTGATTGGTTCATTGGATTGCCGGCCTCCGCTGTGATTGGCCAGAGACATTACTTTGGTTTTGGTTTTACGACACTCAATTGAAAACTGCTCTACACTTTGCTTTAAATTACCGTGGGGTAATTTTTTTATAGTCATTATGGTTTACAATTCCACAGGTGATTGAAGTGATCTGTGAAAGAGGTTAAAAAGACAGTAGGAAAAGAGGAGGAATTCACGAGACTGAAGGAAATGCTACGCAGTCGTCACGCAACGCTTCTGGAGAAAAACGTTGTGCCGTCACCCAAATAACGGCTGTGTGTAATTTATTGCCTGGGGATCTACTGGAGCCCAACTTGGTTTTTCGCTTGTTGCGCAAATTGTAGGAAATGTTCCGTGACAAGGAATAAGGGATTTATAGCTTCGTCAGACGCTAGATTTGTGTTCAAAATTTTCGGGATGAAAGAAGAATTTCTATACCTCTTAGTGTATACCTGTATTGCCGGAAAAAAAAACACAAAAAACAGTGGATTACGCTTCAACGTAAAACTAAAAGATTTGTACAAATAAAAACAAAAATTGTCTGGAAAACGTAAAAAAATATTGAGACTTGGACTGAAATGATAATAAAGTCAGTAAACATCTTACAACAACGTTGTCATCTTTTGAGTTAAATGTTTTGTATTTATTTCGAAATAGCTCCCCATTGGAGTGGTTTTACTTAACTCGTGAAACACTATCTAACAATTAGTGTGCGATAGTCCAAATTAAACAAAAGAAAACAATGGAATTTTTGTCTAAAAGTGCGTACTATTCTACTAACTATTTCAATTAAGTAAAATCACTCTAACTGAACGCCTGATTTTGTGGGTGTTACACAAAAGAATTAATTAAACTTTCAAACTTTGTCAAATGTTGAAATGGCAAGAAAAGGAGAAAGTATTTATCCTTTCCTTATCAATTTTTAATTTGGGAAGTTTACAAGGTACCGTTGATATGAAAATACGCGATGGCAGTAAAAGCACAAATAACTGAAATAAAATGAAATCTGAAATTTTGATGTCTTTATATTATGACATTGTTATTACTTTCAAAATGAAATGTGTACTTGATGAAAAGAAATGAAATCTGAAATTTTGATGTCCTTATAACATTACTTTCAAAATGAAATTGTGTACTTGATGAAAGGAAATTAAATGTGAAATTTTGTCTTTATAACATTACTTTCAAAATGAAGTGTGTACTTGATGAGAAGAAATGAAATGTGAAATTTTGTCTTTATAACATTACTTTCAAAATGAAGTGTGTACTTGATGAGAAGAAATGAAATGTGAAATTTTGATGTCTTTATAACATTACTTTCAAAATGAAATGTGTACTTGATGAAAAGAAATGAAATGTGAAATTTTGATGTCTTTACTTTCAAAATGAAATGTGTACTTGATGAAAAGAAATGAAATGTGAAATTTTGATGTCTTTATAACATAACTTTCAAAATGAAATGTGTATTCATGAGAAGAAATGAAATGTGAAATTTTATGTCTTTTTAACATCATTATTACTTTCAAAATGACATGTGTATATTACGAAACTTAATGCTTCCATTCGCACGGCCGACGCCCAACATTACAGTTTCTCCCGCGGAGTGTTTTAAGTAGAACTGTTGATGCCCTTCGAAATTTTCTTGTCTGAAATTACCATGAGATGTATAGCCGGCGTAGCCCTCTTCAAAGTAACCGAAGCGAACCACTCTTTCTTGGAACCTATCAATTTTAGTGAGATACGTATTGTAATTTGCGGCACTTCACACCGAAATTCCATAGGTGAAAAGGAATAAGATCAGGGTTTGAAAAAGATAGCGCAAACTATTTTCTAAGGTATGACGGTATTTAGTCTTACACACCCACTAAATATGCATTCACTTAGTCGCTTTACTAAGAAGACTATCGAATTGCAAATCCCAATTAGTCGGGTCACTCTGGAAATGTTAGAGATTAAAATCTTTGTTTAAAACTCTGAATGTTTGGATAATCTCTTTTATTACTAACTTTTTTAAACCTTGTAAGGTCTTGTAACCTTTTGCTATCTTGAATGTAAATAAACCTAAGGAACGCTGGCACTTGACCAGCCGAAAATGTATGTTGTTGTTGCAAGCGATGTAGTATTGGTGAATCTTTGTTTATACCATTATTGCCTCATTAGTATATGCGCCTCATTCTCTAACCCAGCTACAAATCATCTCTGAATATTAAAGACATAGCACAAATCAGGGCCGTAGCCAGTATGAGGCAAACCGAGGCACTTGCCTCAGTCATGATCCCAGTGTTTTGTTTAAACGTAGTCATCATAAAGACCCTAAATAGCTAGACAGGGAATTTAACCATGGATATTGCCTTAGTCTTTATTTTTTTCTGGCTACGGCCCTGACAATTAGCTTTCTCTGGAAATGTGAGCACGATAAACTAGATACACTTCGTGTAATGCTGTTTTAAAAACTCAAAATTTTACAAAGAATGTATGGCTCATTAGGGAGCTTAAGCAACCACGACGCCGACGGCAGCGAGAACGGCACAAAACAATAGGCTTAATGAGCGAAAACAATGCCTCTGCACGTGCGTTTTACATTTTGGTACATTTCTTTGCCGTTCCCTGCAAAACAACAACGTCAAATGATCAAATTATAGGTTTTTTGGAGAACGTGAACACACGACGGTTAATTTTCCTTTCTCCATTTGAACCGGAAAGCCATCCCTTTAAATTCAGCTCCTGGACAATCCAGTCACATTAGACAAACTAAACAAATTGGAGCAACTGCAAAGTAGTTTAAAATAGCGCGAATCCTTTTTTCAAGTGACGTTTTCCTTGGCGTTGCCGTCGTCGTTGCTTAAGCTCCCTATTAGCGCTTTTGCCACCCAACAATTTTGCAGTTTTTGAAAGCAGATATTGCCTAAAATATTTCATGAAAAAAGCTAAAAATTGCATAGATTACTAAGTTTACCAAGCTCTTTTAACTCTTGAAGTCAATTCGTATTTAGCACGGTTCCTTCTCTATGTAAATTTGTACGCTAATGAAGCAAATTGTAAACAATGACGTCATTAGATTCATCTATTGTAGTAGTCTTCGGACAAATTTGCCCGATCAGTGATGACGAAGAAAGTGAAGGAGACGAAGATGTCGTTGAGGGAGAAACATGGTGTAGTGAGAGTGAGGGGATACTGAGAACTAAGTGGTAACAGTGGTTGTGAATTTGCATCACCCCCGGTGGGAACTTCCATATAAAATGGACGGGAGTGATTGTCGGAAATTCTAAAAGGAACCGCAAAAAAAGTACCAGAAACTCGTTTAATGGGTGTGGCTCACATTTATGTTTACCGCTAAGAGGTACCAATTCTTTTTGAAAAGTGTTCATCTCAGTACAATTTTTTTTTTTTTTTTCAATCAGTACAATTTCTGCCTTAACACCCTGGTATCAGAATAACTATGACGGTGGTCATTTTCAATTCAAACACCCGTAACGGTACCAAACCAGGAATTTGAAGCCCTAAAAGGTACGACAATCACCCCCACCTACACTTTTATATAGCAGTCCCCCCCCCGGGGGCACCACCAGCAAAGAAGTTAAAGATTCGGCACGAGCAGTAGAGGAAATGCGACAAGTTTTGTGGTCAACAGCTGAAGGATGACGTGCTGCTACCAAGACGCCATCCGAGCTGTCGTTATTTGCATTATTAACGTTGCCGTTTGTACATGTAATTAAAATAAAACCGGCCTCATTTTGTAAATAGCAACAAGAATAATAATTACATGTCGAATTTCCGGTCATAAACCAAGGTGCTGGATGCCGCAAATTACATTAACACGCCACAGTTTGTAATAATCTTTAAAATGGCTGATATTAAATGTCATGTACACTTTTAATTGCACTCGGATTGCACTCTATGAATTTATGACAATATCTCGATGGACAGCAAGCGCAGCTGGATTACAATTCACCAAGGTTAATAAAAATTTTGCTAAAAAGCAATTACTGACAAAGAAATTGAACTTTTTTATTACTTTTATTCCTTGTCCTTTAAACCATTTTCATTTTTATTAAAAACAATAATTTGCGTCCAATTTAGAAAAAAAGCTCCGTTTTCTAAAAGCACAGCATTATTTTTCATGGAATTGCTTTCTCTATTAAAAAATACAGTCAGAATTTTCGTTTCAAAACTGATAATCCCTTTTGAGTTTCGGCCTTAACTCTCCTGTACTTTCTTGCGCTCTCTTGTACAGAATACAAGAGAAATCCATTTGCTGTTAAATCTTAATTATTTTTTAGGGAAAAATGCTCACTAATCGTAAGTTCTTAAATGTTTTGGGCAAGACTCCTTTCATCGCTCGCTCGCTCACCTCAAAAGTTGCATTTTAGCCTTCTTTACTTGTTAATTAGTAAACCAATAGCAAAAATAGATCAATGTGAGTCCTCATTTCAATTTCAAAATTTTCAGTCAAATCTATTACAGGTTGGGGTAAGATTTCCGTATAATCCCATACATCAGTTATGTATATGTAGGCGCTATTGTTTTTCTTTAGGCGTTCTTTTGTTTGGCTTTATTTCAGTTTTAAGAACGGTATGCATAACTAATGAATGAAGTTGTACGTAAATCTTTCCCAGGCTGGCAGCAGGTGAGTCAACAACAACAAACAAAAATTTATTAGACATATAAACTTAAATACAGTTACCCTGCAAATTAGCAAAAACGCTATTCGAGGCAGGGAAAAGTATTGTAATTGAAAATAATAAAGGTAAGACAATGTAACAATACAGAAGCTGATCCGTGTAGAGTCGAATTCCCGATGAAAGCAATGTTGGGTTACAGAGTATTTCTCTGCAAGCAGAGTCTCCCTTACTGCAAGCAGGGTCTCCCTTACTCATAACGATGTCTGTTGAGCAAGCGTTAACGTTTATGTAGCCTGCGCATCAGGCGTAAACGGGGAGGGGAGATGCCGACCGAACAACTTTTTAAAGTGCGCATCCCCCCCCCCCCCCCGGGCGGGGCCAACCGCCGGGCATTAGCATTTTTTTAAAAAGATTGGCAAATTCCCCGGGCTAGGGACGCTTAAGCTGTTCAAATGCCCCGGGTTGGGGGCGAAAAAAGAGGGCAAATGCCCCACCTCTGGGATCGTCCGCTACCAAAAGTACCACTTTTCATTTTTTTTTTTAAAGTGTTTTGTTTTTCTAGTTCTGTCTCTTTACTGTCTATTTTTTTACATATATAATTTAACATCTTTTACATGCAACAAAAAGTCAGGAAGTTTATAGTTGTGGGGAAATTTAATTCAAACTAGCCGTTGTTTTTTTTTTTTCATCCAAGAAATATATTAACAAAGCCGTCGACAACAAAATACAAAACAGAGGTCGGCCCAATTCACGTTTTCTGTGGAAAATCATGACGTTCTGTCCTGCAGAATTCGCAAATCGTATAAATCCCATATATTTAAAAACTACTCATAACAAGTTTGTATATTATGAAAATAGATTTGAATGCGAAATACGTGTTTATTCTGATCGTTCCGGATCTCGCAACAGAGTAATAAAAAAGCTAGCTCAAACGGTTGCTTTTTATAGGCATACAGGAGATGAAGCAAAATTGAGAAAACATACCTTTAAAAACATCCATAAGCTTTTCAAGGCCTTGACGTACGAGCCAATCTGCCACAAAACCCTCGTCTTTGCCGAGAAATTCTTCCATGTTTACGAAATTCCGCGGAAACCACGTGCGAGTCAAATGCCCGGGGGGGTCACCTGGGGGTAGGCAAATGCCCCACCACCGGGCCGTGAAAACATTGCTAATGACTCACTAACCCCGGGGACTGACAACGTGAGCAAATACCCCGGGGTTGCCCGGGGGGGTGGGCACTGCTGGAATTGACTGATGTATTAGCATACGAATTTTCGTTGAGAAGGCCGCACTTCAAAAGTTGAAAGAGCTTGTTAAACTTAGTAATCTACGCAATTTTTAGCTTTTTTCATGCAATATTTAAGGAAACACACTGAGGAAATATCTGCTATCAAAAACTGCAAAATTGTTCGTAAGCGACTGCGATCACTCTCTATCGACTGTTATTGCTTTCAACATCTGGTAAGCGACAACTCACCTATATTTTGATAGGCACTGCAGACGCAAATTGTATAATACATATATGATACAGTAAGACTCTAATAAAACGAAGTCCAATTTTTATCAATAAAAAAATGAGAGATTTAAAATTCTATATGGGACGTTAGAAAATAAATGTTGTCATGGGTAGGTTCCGAGATGTTAGTTTGCTTGTCAACTGGTCTACAATGTTCATTGAAGCGTTTTTCGTTGTTTGGTTTCTCTTATGTATTGCACACAAAAAAACACTACAAGAAAACAACCGCTACTGACAAGCAACTTATTCCTCTTGAACTCGTTAAATCTAATCGTGAAAGTGTACGAAAAGCAAGAGAGAGATATCTTATTGATAGAGGTCAGACTATTTAACCTTTAGGTTTACTGAAATAGAAGAGATCAGTGAAACGTCTCTTTTTTCGTTTGCCATTAGCCATATTTAACATAGTATCGTGTTGCATGTTTTTCAAATTTGAAATTTTAACAATATTTACTTTTTACGTTTACTTTGTCACTTATATAGGTTTATGTTGTTATGGTATCATACTGTCTTTCCCGCCCCCTTTCAAATTTAAAATTGTAACGTTTTTTGCCTTTAGAGTTATTACCTGTAAGACCCTGAAGAAGAACAAAGGGTAAACCGAATATTGCTAGTTCCCTCACCGTGTATCAGCCTTGTCTTTTTAACCGAGCTCGAGAGCTTGGCTAATCAAATCGCATTGATAGTTTGCCGTATTTGTTTTGAATCGTTTTAGACAGTCACATAGTAAATAAAGCTGAAAATAAAAATTTGTTGCTGCGTTGCACTTACTAAAATATATCTTAATTATTTTTATGGAAAAATACTCACTATAAATTAAGTTCTTAGACGTTTCGGGTAAGGCCCCTTCATCGGTAAAAAAAAACCCCGAGCTGTTAAAAACATTTCAAATGATAAATAAGGTTCTCGATCCAGTAGATAGAAATATTAAATTTGCATTTGATTTTGAATTTTATTTTATGCAATTCAAAAATTGTCTTCTACTAAACCAACACGTTTTACTGTTTTAAAAATCACTGCATTTATAACATTTTCTACCCAAAGTGTTTTGACCAACGCCTTCGAAAGCAATTGCAATTGCAAATTTGAATTGCTATTCTATTTTCACCATTTTTCACTTAGTATAAACTGATGTAAATTTCGAATCACCCCCCTGGCAGTCCTCTTTAAGTATAGCTAATGATAGCTACATCAGCTGCTTTTCAAAGCACCTGCAAGCTGATTTCAATCCGTGAAGCCTTGGTGTGCTATCCAATTAACAAAGCTTCTTCAAATGTTATTTAATTGAACCTCCGTTTTTTTAAGCTTATTTCCGATGCGAAAATGGTTCCGTTTCTAATCCTGTCACTTAAGTGCGACAAAGCAAGACTTGGGTTAATCCGACACTGACCAGCGAAGTGAACATGAACATTTCACAACAAGAAACACGCCATGCCGACAAGACGGATATCATCTTGGCGGTCCTTTACGCGGTCGTAATATTAGCCGGTATCTTTGGGAACTTTCTGGTCATCGCCGTGGTATGGAAAACAAGATCAATGCACACAGCCACGAATTACCTCCTTGTTAACTTAGCAGCGAGTGATATCTTAGTGTTATTATGGTGTCCTAGAACATACAATTTCGCCGTAGAAGGATCAATACCAAATGGCAAACTGGGGGACTATCTTTGCAGGTTTTTCATCGGCGATGCCGTAGATACACTTTGCCTTGGAGTCACCTTGTTTACACTCACTGTATTAGCTGTCGAACGATATCAAGCGCTCGTCACTCCAATGAGAACAAAATACACCCTAACCAAAGGGAGTGTGAGCTACGCCATCGCGGCCACATGGTTTCTATCGTTTGCTATCAGCATTCCGGATTTTGTTTTCACTCACGTCGAAGTGGAAAACAGAAAATGCCTTTCGCCTTTAAGCCCAGAAGCTAACCATGTGAAAGCTACGTACATTGTTTTAGCAATTAGCATGTACATCTTGATACCGCTTTTGGTGATAACTTTCTGTTATTTTCAGATTTTACGAGGAATGTTTATAACGCATACGATTTGTGCGGGCCCAACGAACAGGAATTCGGAAAAGAGAAAGCTTGCGATTCTTATAATCGCAGTAACTCTGGTTTTTTACCTCCTTTTTATACCGTTTGCCATATTTATGTTGAACGTCGCTTTTGCAAAACACTACGCCACGGGTCCTGCGGGGAATAAAGTAAGCAAACCCGAAGTGACGGTGCTAAAAATTTTGACTTTTCTTATTGTGACGAACAGTTCTCTTAATCCAGTACTTTATGCTTTTCAAAGCGAAAACTATCGACGGGGATTCAGAAATTTGTTTTGTCGAAGAAATACTGTTGCCCCTCTAGAGAATAGTTCTGCTCCTGTGGCCCTTGTAGAGCTTGGAAGAATTCCACGCATTACTGTTGTAAAAACATGTCCGTAATTGGTGCATTTCCTTCTTTTTATTATGGGCAAAAACCGTTAAAGCCTAGTAATATACTTTATGCAATGAACACGTCTGTAAAGAGGAATTACTCCAAACAAACTTGAATGCGTTTTTTTTATTCTATAAATATATTTAAAAAATCTATTGTACTCTCAAAAAATCAACAAGGACATATATGCGGCAGTTTTATCTTACAGATAATCCGCTTGAGTATGAAAATATCACTCCATCCGATCCGGCACTAACACATGGCACATTTCGGATAAAGGATGATTAAGTTACATTACGTTTAACCTATATAAGAAGGCTTCAATGGCACACTGTACAAAATATATGCAAATGTCCTCATTTTTTTTTAAAAAAGAAAGAAACTGAAAGTACTGAGACATAAATATAACTGTAAGATTTGTTAATACACTTTTAAATATACCGCTCATTAATGATTTAGTGTCTTCATCGTTCTGGTTAAACACTCAGTTTTAAAACGACTGATTTCGTCCACAAATTCTGGCAAAAGTTCTGAGCTAAAACTAACTTGTGCAGCATAAAATATAACATCACAGGAAAACGAAGAGTTGGTTTTATTTGTTCACACTTTAGGGAAAGACAAAAACAGAAATCCATTACTTCATAAATTGTTTCGTGCAACGACTGAAACTGTGTGTTGCGGCGTTGCGAGACACCTTGCAGAAGTGGTCTGCTGAAGGGCAAGGGTCCCAAACGAGAAATGTTTAGGAAAACACTTGGAATGGCGTTGTTCTGTTTTTCCATATCATTTTAGTGCCAGGAAAGCTAATACGGTTTCATCTTTTCGGTTCTTCTAGCTCAGTAATTATTGCAGTCAGCGGCAGAACATTTTAGGGAAAGAAACATATCTGTCGAATTCTGACTAGCTGCTTCATGTTTCTCCTCTGTTTCCGAAAATCCTAGCTTGCCAAACGACGTTTTAGGCGAAGGGTGTGACAATGGGCATTGATTCTTTACAACACAAGTTGTAACAAGTTGTAACTTGCGTAGCAAGTTATGCTAGTCAACGCTTGGAAAATTCGTTGTAGTTTGCCGCAATCTTTGCGAGAAGTTGAAACTGCGAGTTCTATTTTCAGTGATTCTCGCAAAGATTGCGGCAACGAAACTGAAATTGCTAAAAATGTTCGTTGCAGGACCACGGATGCTGGTTAAACTTCCGTTGGTATTTTGTCCACACAACGTATGTCGCAACACACTTCGAGACAAGTTGTACGAAACCGGTTTAGTTCAGTGGGAGCGAGTGCCATCGATTCCGCTTTAAAGCTGAGTACCGAAGAACAGATTAACTGAATCTAAGGTGTCAACAACCTAACACGCAATTGTCCACGAACGATTTCGAACCAAACTTAACAGCAGAGGTCAAGCGATTTGTAATTTAACTGCAACAACAAGGAGAACCATTGTCGCCATTTACTAGGGTGCTGTTTCAAAGCAAGTGTTCTTATCTGAAATACGTTGCGTGCATTTAATACGAAAACAAGATCGCAAAATGTAAAAAGCCCGATTATCTTGATAAATGACATTGTTTGATACGCAGTTGTTTTTCATAATATGCGCCCCTTAAGTTTACCTTTTTTAACACGAGAATCAGTTCATCTCCTCTTTTTTTATCGGTTTCATCTCCTCTTTTTCTTATCGGTTTCAAAATCTACCTTTTAATTACGTATTGAAAATGGTCGAAATCTTCCGAAAAAAATTGGCACAGCGTGTCACTCATTTCGCTCAGTTTGTTTTGGCTATTATGTTATCTGTAGGCTTTTTGATTTCAGTGTTGGTCTCCTCGACGCATCCTAACAAATTTTGCGCGCTACGTGTGGTAAAATAAACAGTAAACTCAAAACCGATTCATTTATCTCTTGTGACAAAGCGGATAGAGTGACAACACGTTTAGTTCGCAATTAATTTAGACGAGTATCTAAATCGTGATCGAAGTTTGTTTACTTGCAAGAAGTACGTGATGGCACAAACAGCGATAAAAGATATTGGATATATAATCATGGCAATGCTTTTTATTATATATTACCGTAGTCAAATGCACCTGTTTCAGTAACGCGAGAATATTAAAATATTTGCCTTCATATTGTTAACTTTCAGACAAATTTATTTTCATGGAAGCTTGCACAAAACTAATTTTAAAAATATGCTTAATTGAATGACAAATAATGAAGTTGGAATGTTCAACACCCATGATGGGAGATGGTGTCATGTTGCCGCACATCCAACTTGTCGGCGAAGAAATGTCTTCAGTTTTCGAAACAGCGCCGGAACGATTTCAAATATCTAAAAACATTGAATTTACTGGAAAACAGGATCCGTACATAGATTCCTCATCCTGAATTTAACAAAAATGCGAAGTTTCGTAGAGATCTGCTGAATCTGTAGAGAATATAAAAAGTCAAAAATTGCGATTTTTACAAAGGAATGTTTACATTGCCCGCCTGTCATACATTTTCTCGAAAAATCGTGAATTTCAAATTTTTGCATTTCCTACAGTTTTCAACAAAATATATGAATACAGTTTGGCTTATATCAGCTCATTTTTTCGTTATACAGGATAATTGACGCCGCGGTTCGTTTTAAGAGAGATAAAATGTTATTTTGAGGTTATTTAGCAAAATAGTTCAAACTGTGTTTAATGACACAAATATCCATAAAGAATGGTTAAAAACAATAAAACTATAATTTTCTTTTTGCCTTTTGTACTTAGTTGAATGCCTCGAAAAGGGACAAGAAAAAAGCCAAAAAAATGAAGCCTGGTTGCACCATATTTTATCCTACCGGCTGCCTTTTATATTAACAAAATAGACGCCACATCTTTCAAATGAGAAATATTCATTTCGCGTGTAAATTAAGTAATGAATTCACATTCATTTAAAAGGCACTCTGTGACGCTTTATGCTTATTAATACATGGGAGGAAAAAGTTTGCATAAGGAATAGAGTGGGAGTGAATTATTGTCGAGATAGCCGACGCGCTCAAGATGAGGAGGGCGGGAAAAACGCCTTTTGCTTTCCCCGCCCCCCCCCCCCCCCCCCCCCCCCCACCCCGAAAACAGAAGGCATTAAATTTGAAAGTTTGAAGCAACATTTCACTAAAGAAAGCTCTAGTTTCTTAGTTTGATGAATTACGATTTTTTAAGATGACTATAATGGTCTTCCGGACAGAATTTCCACCGAAAGGATTCTTTTTAGAAGCAAAACTATTAGTGTGTAACCGGCTGCTATCTCCTTGCCGAAAATCCTAGCTGAGTCTGACCTTTAGAAGCAGCAACAATAGTGTGTTACTAAACGGATTCCCTTCATAATTTTTTTATTGAATTCTCATCACAGGTATGGCTGATTTGAAGTCGAAGGAGAACTTTGATGTGATTACAGTATCGGGAATGAAAGAATAAATAGTCACTTCATTCTCAGTGTTGTAGGCCAGACTTCTGCAACAATGGTCTCCAATGTTTTGTTAAACTGCAATAAAGAACTCTTGAATTCCTGACATATTAAGAAAAACACATGACCACAACAGGAACATTGATGTGAAATGTTCAAATATCCATTTCATGTTACGGACCAGTGTGAAGTCTCATCTCCATGTAGCAATTTCAGTTAATACTTCATGTAGTACCTGTTAACTACTCCTTCTCACTCTTAGAACTTGGAAGTGCTTTACTGGACTTTTCAAAGCCACGATTAACTGCATCACCAGCTTCACTTGGTGTCATTCTATCAATGTCTCGCTCAGAATAACCCAATGAAGAAAGTGATTTTCTCATCTTTCTAGTGATCTGAAGAAAGAATTTGAACTTAAGTCAGAATGGCCACCCATCCTTGCAAAGAAGTTATCCCTAGTTAGAATTGCCTTAGTTATGAAACATCAGGTCAAGACTCACCAAAACATTGTATGTTCCCATATATAACTTGTTCTATTAGAGTGGCATGGCTTGACGCTCTTGGTACAGGGGTGTTGCAAGCATGAGATCCAGGATCCTGTCTATGAAAACCCCCCTCCACCCAACCCAACCCCCCTCCACCCAACCCCCCCCCCCCCCTCCCCCCTTCCTCTGACCACCTTCCCAGTAGCTTGTGATTGATAAAAATACAATGACTAATCGAGGATTGAAGTGAGATGAACTAAAGTGTGTTCAAAATGCATTAGGAACAGCAAAAGTCATATTAGAAGTTAGCAGTAATTTATGCTTGACTTTGGAGGCTCAGTTATCTGCCTGCATGGGGGGAGGGGGTGGGGGCAAAAACAAAAACTTGCCTGCACTTTTGTGGTAAAGTAGCCTCAGTGGCAGCTAAGAAGTAAGGCAATTCAAATGCAAACCATAGATTTGTAACTGTATGCTGTAACTCCAGTCCCCCTTTCTTTCCCTCAACACCTACCAAAGGGATACCTAATGCCTGACTAGCTTGACATGATGATGTCAAAATGTGTCACAAAGTTGACATCTGGGCCAATTGGGACTTCCTTGTTCTTTTTTCCTCAAGTCAATATTCTGCATTTCTTCCCATCAGTTCTGTAATAATTTTGTAAAACAATGGTTCCACTAAAATATAACAAACAAACGGTTACCATAAATGGTATATGTCTTGTCTGCTGCGGTCTGCCATTGAGAACGGCATCTAAAGCTTTTTGGGAGTTGTATCTGTGGAAATAAAAATAAAATCAGCATTTGTAGTGTGAGACATTGTACTAGCCTCAAATGTAGATAGCTGGCTCATCATGTACTTTTTCAGTGGAGAAAAGGAAAGATTGTGTGACAAGTGCATAAGCAAAAAGCATCTGTGAAGGACAATGTGAAAGTGCCAGCAGATGGTAACAAATCAGAAACTTTCCCCTGTAATGAAAATGTCATTCCACAGTAAAAATGCATAGGGAATATTGTGTGGTTCTAGAAAATATACATACTCCCCCCATAGAAGGTCAGTGGAAATTTCTTGGGGAAGTGGGGAGGGGGGTCTCAAAAACAAGCACAACGGTATGAAGCCAACTTGGAATTTCTAGGGAGGGGTGGGGAGTTAAACCAAAAAGCCTTCCATGGGAGGGGTCTGGATATTTTCTGGAAGAACACAGGATGGAAACAGATGGAAAAGCATCATCAACGTTCCCCTGTAATAAATGTCAATGGCTTGCAAAAAGTTGCAAGGAAATTTTCAACGATGGTTACCAAATATCTAGATCGAACAATAGGGTCCTGCAGCTATAACATAAATAAGCTTAAGTCCAAATACCCAATATTATAGCAATGATTAGTCATTGGCAGTTTCCAAATGAACCAGAAGGAACTTACTTCCAAAGATTAGCATGGTATATAAAAAAAAATCCCAGATGTCTCGATCGTGTAACAATTCTTTTATACCATCTATTCCACCAAATCTTCAACATGTTTACATGGGTCGTTTACATGTATTTCTGATTTTCGTCCCCAGATCTGCTCTATTTTTTCAGCAGGCGCGGCACTCGGCTGTTAGTACCTAGTCTCTTCGCACTTCCGCACCATTCCGCGCCATTTTGTATTTGGAGGGTTTTCGAGAGCCAAAGGGCGGGTTTATGGTGAAGTGTGTTTCCTGTTACAATGCTGCTTTTGGATATATTCCTGGGATTTGGTCTTATTCAGTGATTTTCGGTCATTAAATCTGTTTTAAGCGGGGAAATTTTGGACAAAATGAGTCGAAATCGCCGTGAAACAAATAATCGTGCTGGACAACAAAGGACCATGGGAAATTTTATCAGTCTTGGAGGTCAGAGGAGCCGTGTTGAAATCAGCGACGATGAAGACAATGAAGTTGAGGAAATAAATACGGTAAATGATAAAATAAGGCTGGGACAACTTATTTGTAGCCTAAAAAAAAAGTGACAACTTCTTCCCCGTGTAGTCACACGTGAGTAAACAGGTCGTCACATAAATTTCTTCGTCAGCACTTGAAGTTGTCAGATTGTATCAATCAGTTCCAAGCGTGATCATCACCTCCAAGGCTGTTGCTTAAGATACATTCCAAGGTGCCTAAAGATAGGATCCCTGGCTGTGAAAAGTTAGGTGCCCAGTTCATTAGATCCCTAGGCAAATTTTGGGCATTTGATGATAAGATTTAAGTCTAACCCCATACATTAATTATGCATGTGCGCTCAGGCATTCTGTTGTTTCAGTTTTAAGAACCGTATGCATAACTAATGTAAGGGGTTATACGGAAATCTTTTCCATTTGACTTGTGAGGTATTTCATCAGCATAAGCAGAAAATCAGTCACTTGACATATACTTAATGGCTCAGTCCATTTCTGGGGGGAGGGGGGGCAAGCCTGGCCATCCCTGGCCAAGGGGGGTGGGGGGGGAGGGAGCAAGGCTGGCCAAGCCTGGCCATCCCTTTCTTTGTCAAGCATTTGTCATCATGCAAATAACCCAATGTGCCAGGCTGCATTCCATATTGCTGGGTTATGCCGAAGATCTTGGGCTTGGAGCTGTGTCTTTTTCAGCACTTCCCTTGAGAATCTTGGCATATCTTCAGCATGGGATTCTCATGAAATGCAGTTATAGGCCACTGTTTGCTTACCATGCGTGAATGTGTGAAGCCGAAGAGGTTTCATTTGAATGGTCACGCCATAGGATTTCATTAACAGACTCAAAAGTTAGAACTACACTACATGTCTCCATAATTGACTCTGAGAGTGAGAATGTGCAAAACTCTTCTACAGTACAGATTTATTTCAAAGTTTTGCCACAACAAGATTATGAATCAACCTTGTCAGTGTCACTGACTTTGTTTTGGAGATAAGACTGATGAAAAATCAGCACCAGTAACATGACTTAGTGACTATTAGATTTTTCCTTGGAGCATGCACTTGGTACATGTACATGACGTGGCACAGCATTGCGACATGAATTACCTGTGTAATGAGGACATGCATATAAACATGGACTGACAATTTGACAAATGCCCAACTAATTTGCAAAGGGGTTGGGGGGGGGGGGGGATTGGTCAGGCTTGGAAATGATTGAACCTATAAATAATGTTTCTGAGTCATGGAAAGAAAAAGTGACTCTTCCTTGGTGGGATTTCAACAAATGCCCTGTTAATGTGATGCAAAAGTAAGAGGAATTGCCTTCTTTACTTTAACTACATGTTTGTTCATTCTGAAATCTAGTATAATGATAGAAGTTCTAGATTGAGAACAAGAAGACAGAAAAGGGAAGCTGCTCAAGAAGTGGAGTTTTCAGGTAAGAATATAACATCAACTTCTTACGGGTTTTTGTTGCTCTTTATACTTAACCTGACTTTGTAGTATTTATACAAAATATGTATTTGTGACAAAGTAAAAAATAAGTCCTTGATGCGTGCATGTGTCCACATGATGGTTATGCATGTTTATTGTTTGGTTTGTTCTAGGTTATTCTGAAGTGTAATGCATTCTTTGGACCATTTTTACAGCTTTTAACTAAGAGAATTGCATTACAAATTAATCATACTCATTCTCAAGCATATGTCACTAGATGACTTACTTGATTGATGTAATTGTCATAGCCCTTATGCCACTAATAAGACAATTCACTCTTATCATCTATGGTGTACTTCATGTAATACAATCTATAAGTGTAAACCTTTCAGAGAAACCTTCCGAGCAGCCTTAAAACTTATCTTATATAAAGTTTGTGTAGTGGAATCAGGTTGCAGCTTGGTGTCTCCCCAGTTCCTGGGGTAGACAATTCCCAGGGTAGATACATAAAGCAGGGGTTTCAATAAGTGTTTTAGTAAGCGGCTGTTTCTGTGAAGTAGGCGGCTGTGGCAAAGAAGGGTCTGTAAGGCCCCTTTCCTTTAGGGGGGTCTGCATCCCCAGAAAATTTTGAAATCCAGGAGCTCGGAAATGGCATTTCCAGCATTCTGAGCATCAACATCAGTAGCTGCACATCGCCAATTTAGAAGACATTTTTTTTCCGCAACGACTTGAATGATTTGGAGATGTGTGGCTTTAGTGATTCTGGCATAAAACATAATAAATTTAATAATGAAATGTTTTTTTATGGTTTGTCTTTGTTTTGTTGTTAGTTTCAGTTTACTGAATATCAAAATACAACTACCTGTGCTTTGTACTCATTGTACCATGTTTATTTCTCATGTTCCTGGCTTCTTCCATGGTGTCTTGTTGATCATTAAAATATTGTAAACTTTTCCAAGAATGAATGATACAACCTTTCCAACAGAAACCATTTATACAGACACCTACAATCAACTTAGTAATCTTGTTAACTCATCTCTCTCATCTCTTTTGATCTCTTGTTGAAATAGACAAAATATCGCCTCCAGCTGCGTGCTTTCTAGTTGTGTCAGTCATTTTAATAAAGAACTATACATGACATACATCGGACTACGAGTACGAGATTGAGTACGAGTACAACTTTTCAACCTTAGTTCGCGTGTTCTAGATAACCGTTCATCACTTCAATTTTATACCTAAAGTCTCCTTAACCTTTTGGTCAGCAACAGAAAGGATCAACAACTCTGGCGATGTGACTAGTATTAAATTCAAAAGTCGTACTCGTACTCACGTGGAAATAATAACACGTAATAACACACGTGAAAAACCGGAAGAACGTAGTGAATGTGATCGAGGCAACATTTAACACCAGTCTTTCTCCACTATTTATCCAACATGGCGGACTGCAAAGGTCTTGCAGTTGTTATCGCGTTGGCGAGTGTTAAATAAAACTGGGAATTCATAAAATATCCAACGTCCAAAACGGAGCAGAACGTACAAGAAAAGGTTTCTTGATATTCTTGTTGATTTATTATATTAAAATAAATTAAAATGGATCGAAGTGAACCGATGAGAATCATGAAATTTATCGAAAAAAAAGGCGGCGATAACTCGGAAAGTAGCCGGCGGAATTCGCCGGTTGCCAGCTTCTAATGAAATCCCTGATAAAGGGCTGTTAGCAGTGTGCTACCTTGATATGCCTAAAACCATAGTGCATATTGTTTTGTGGCATATTTAAATAAAGATGTTGATTTTGTCATTATGTTTATCAGTGTTAAATGTACATGAACCATCTGATTGCCACCTGCAATTTAGGGGTGCTTGCCATTCGTCAGAACTGGCCGGCCGGACTGGTCAGTTTGTAAATGAGATTCGCTTTTATGAAGACCTGTTCCTACAAGTTCAATATATAATGCAAAGTTGGCAAAAGTAGCTACATGTAGCTGCCAGTGAAAATCACCATCTAATTTGTTATCTCGGCTAGCTACTCAGATGGGTTGTTCTTTAAGAAAGATGTTCTTTTCTCCAATCTCAGCTTCTTACACCAACAGTCCAGTCAGCTACTGTACTTCAAAACTTTGTGAGCCCTGTAATAGAATCCTAAAGTGATGACATATATTCACATTCATGTAAATTTGTTAAAATACCGTAATGGGATTTGATTAGATATTCGGAAAGAGCACAAGGAAAAATGCCTGCTTGCTATAAATCAGCATCCCATTGCAATTTGGGGGTGAGATACTGTCACTTTTTAGCTCTGGTGACTCTATACATATACAAACCCTGCTAATTTTGCCCCAGTTCCTAACATTTAGAACTGGAGCAAAGTTATAAGGGTTTGTATGGAGTTTTAAGAGCATAAAAGTGCTCATATCTCACCCCCAAATTGCTGTAGGATGCAGATTTTTGGCAAACAGACATTTTTTATGATGTTCTTTCCAAATGCCCCATCACATCCTATTTCAGAATTTTAAGTTTTTGTAATGTCACACTTTAGGACTCTGGTGAACACTGCGATATTTATGAATTGACCGGTCCAGCCAGCCAGATACGATCAATAGTAATCGCCCAAGGATATACAGTATTGGATGGTGCAATGGGATTGATTGATTGATATACCATGGGTTTTCATAAGTATCTCTGGGGAAAAGAACTAACTATGTACTTGAATACAGGTGATGAGGCAATTGACGAGGAGTGGGATCAGATGCAGGTAAACAAAATGTTAATATAAACTGCTTTTATTTCTTCTTTGTCATTCTTTGTTCAATAAGAAGTTATTGTAATAAACTATGACTAGGTTTAAAGAAGTTTTTTTTTTTTTAATTGCTTTATTGGGTACTCTTAGAAAATAAATAGCATATAACAAACATCAAATATTAAATAACAAGTAACGTACATCAGATATTGTTGAGAGCTTGTTGAAAGTATTGGTGTCTGCCATCAAGTTATTTTCTTAAATTTTCTTAACTTTATTGCACCTTGTCTCTCTCTGTCTGGGTGAATAAATGAGGTACAGTAGGGATTAAACTTGGGCCTGCTGAACTCAGATCAGTCATCACTAGTCTGGGTCGTATCAAAAGTCAGCAGATATAAAAAAAAGACACATTTTGTCCTTTATCTTGGGAGCAAAAGGGTGACACTGAGTTTTAAATTTTGTTGATGTTTTGTTTTATTTTTTGACACTAGCAAGTTCTGTTGCTGAGCAAAATGGAGGCAGAGAAACAGGAGGAAAGAAGGAAAATGTGTGGCACCATACAAGATGTGGTAAGATAATGTTGTTTATCATTTGCTAGATACAGTACCAAATACACGGGGTTACCAATTCCTGTTTTTCCCACTGACAGTATTTGGTTACTAACCAATGTCATTAGCCATTAACCTATCCAAAATTCTAGGGATGGGGTGGGGATAGGGGAGCCATGGCAGACTAGCCTCCTCTCCAGAGGAGAAGCCATTTTCTGGTAACTTGTGTGGAAGCAGTGTGGCTGAGTGGTTAGATGTACCCAAAGGACCTGGAATCAAAACTACCTCTTCAACCAGTAGCTGGATTTGTAACAGCCAACCGGTCAGCCTCACAATACTAGGTTTAACCCTTTAAGTCCCAAGAGTGCCAAAAATCAAAATTCAAGAAAAATTCCAAATTTCATTTTGTAAAATATTGAAAAACAAATAGTATCATGCGGAAGTACTGCAGAAGAGGTTTCATTTGAATGGTCACACCACAGGATTTCATTAACAGACTCAAAAGTTAGAACAAAATAATAGTACCATGCAAAAGTACTGCTGGAGAGGTTTCATTTGAATGGTCACACCATAGGATTTCGTCCACAGACTCAAAAGTTAGAACAAATGGTGCCATGCAAAAGTACTGCTGGAGAGGTTTCATTTGAATGGTCACACCATAGGATTTCGTCCACAGACTCAAAAGTTAGAACTACACTACATGTCTCCGTTGTTGACTCTGAGAGTTAAAAGGTTAACATTGTTTATGTTCAGCTTGCAATATTTTTTTTTTCTGTGGAGTAAAAACTACTGGATTGCCATTCATATTTTCTCTTCAGCCTATAAAGTTCATTTAATTAAAATTTCAAGGTTTGAAAAAGGCCTTACCATTTACCTTAATTTTTTTTTTAAGATAAAACTTCAAGTAGAAATTGAACCACTGAGCTCAAGTAGTTTGAAGAACTATGCAACAGAAACTACAAGAAATACCACAGGTTTGGAAAGTTGCCAGAATTTTGATGAAACTTGTTGATAGTATTTTACTATGTACATGTGTATATGTTGTAGTTAAAAAAAATTTCAATAGGAATTTTTTTTTATAACTAGGTAATTTTTCTTTTTAACTAGGTATTTTTTAAAACTTGATAAATTATTTTTTTTCTAACAACTGTCTGAAAAGGGATTTTCTTTATGGGGTGTTAGGACTAGACACAAATATCCGGATATTTTTTGAGATATTTAGAAGATTTTGAGATATTTAGAAAATCTCATGATATTTAGAAAACAATTGGGATATTTAGAATTTTTGAAGGAAACATTATTAAAATCTTTTTTTTTCCCAGTGCTAATCAGGACAGCAATTGACAGAAATTCAAAAAAAAATTCTCCATATGGGCCTGCAGTAATCAGATTAAGCAGCATTCTCCATTTATAATATATGCCATGCGTGTCTAATGTTAGCGTTTGCTTGTTCAACAAAATGGCGGATGCTGAAAGGTCAAATGCAGTGAATACAGTTCCAGATGAAGTACCCTCTGTAACTGTGCTGTTCTAGTCTTCTAGGAGGCTGCACCGCTGCGGGGTACTAAAATAAGTCCAAGGCCGAATTTATGTAAAATTGTTGAGAGTTTCGTTGCCATTTCAGATGACAGGCTACTTTTTGAGGTTATCACTGTAATATTTATGAGAATAAAACCAGATATTTTCGAGATATTTAGAACTTTTTCAAGATATTTAGAACTTTTTCGAGATATTTAGAATTTTTATCGAGATATTTAGAAAAAAAAATTGGGAATTTCCGGAAACATATTTAGGCGATTTTGCGTGATATTTGTGTCTGGGCCTATGGGATGTGGTTAAAAAATAAGGACATGTTTTTTTTTTTTGGGAAGGGGGGCGGGGGGGATTTTTCTCTCTCAATTTCTCTACCAGCCACCCTCCCCTCCCTAATTATTATCATCTTACCCCCCTTGATGCCATAATGAGTCTACTACCCCCTATCTATATATACCCCCTTTACCAATATCACAGTCGGTGAAATTATGAAATGAATAATTTTTTACAGCACTTTCCAGAAGCTTAACACTCAACCTTCAGATCAGAAGCCCACTCTATTTTCTACTGCATCACACAGGACAACGTTGCAAAGTGGCTTATACTTCTTTGTATTATTGCTTCTTATTGGTTGCAGACTCACCTCGGCCAAAATTTCACCTTAACCCTAACTAGCACTAATCAGAAAAATATTACCTAGTGAAACAAAAAATTAACCTAGTGATAAATTAAATTCACCTGAAAAAAAAAATTACCTGCAACATATATCTCTGTGTGACACTGTAGGAGCTAAAGTGCTCCATGTGGTTTATTCAGCTCATCAATCACCATTACACACCCATTCATCACAGCTAGAATTCCTTTTCCCAAAACAGGTCAGAAAATAAATAAAAAAGTTTGAATAAAAAAATACATAAAACATACTTAAAAAAGTTGCAAATGTACAAAATATAACACTGCATTGTACCTGAAATTTTAAATCAATGAGCAAAAGTATAAATTGTAAACTGAATACTGAAGTTTGCAACAAATGAAAACAAAACTTACTAACAGAAAAAAATGATACAGAATAATAACATGTTCATTTCTATTTGAAATGTAGGTGATGAGAAAGATCAACGAGAAGATGCAACATCTCCAGACTTGTTTTCTACTCCCCCTGAAGATCAAGAAGACCTATCTGACAAAAAGGTCTCCATTTTAAATTTTATTTTTCTTTATTTCATTTTTTTTATTTGACATAGCATTCTAAAGTGCAAATACGTGTCAAAACTAGTGCAAATATGACACGTTGTTACACTTGTCTGACTGCATGGTTGGGAAAAAAAACTTTCAAAAACCTAGATTTATCAGATGACTGTCATATAATGAACAATTAATTCAGCAAAAAGTTGTGTAATACAGCTAGGCATTTTTACTCGTCAGTTTTTATTTAATTAAAAAAACTGACTCCTAAAAATACTGAGCTGTATTACAGAACGTTTTACTGAATAACCTCTATTTTCCATAAAATAATGATATCAGGTAAGGAAGGCAAATAAAAATTATATTTTGAATTGTAGTGTTTATAATTTTTTTTGCCTTCAGTCATGTTTTCAATGTTATCTAATATTTCAGGCTTCAGAAAATGTAGAAAGTGATACAGAGTTTCCTAACAGCCCATCGTTACCAGTCACCTTGAGATCACCTGATGCTATTTCAAATGAGGAGGGTGACAAGAAGAAATCTACATCAACTGAGCCATTTCCAAGGTGAGGCTGAGGCTAGATTTAATACTGTAAGCCTTAATAAACTAACATTTACACGTCAAGAGGGAATTTATATGTACTGTAATGGTGATTGGATGGATGGAAGCAGTACAAATTTTTGATAACTCAAACTGAAAACCGTTACTTTTAGATTTGCCTCACTCTAGTATAGTAATTTTACCCTTAATAGCTCAAACTCCTTAGAGCTCAAACTTGAACTGAAAGCTATTTCTCTTGCATTTGCTTCACTCTTGTGGGGTAATTTTACCCTTGGTAACTCAAATTCCCCATAACTTTAAATTTTCGGTAACTTTACCTAAAACCCAATTCCCTTGGATTTGGTCTAGTGCAGCAGTACTTTTACCCTCGGTGACTCAAACTCCCTAAAACTCAAAGTTTTCGATACTTTGAACTACAAGTCATTTCCTTTGGATTTGCTTCAAAAGTGCCCTAGTGCAGTATTAATTATTCCCTACAGTAACTTGAACTCTCTGATAACTCAAACTGTTTCCCACTAATTTACCTTGCTAACTTGAACTCATCTTACAGAAATGGCAGGAAAATATTTTAGAATTGCTTAATTGCTTGTTGTCCAGTTTCCTTGAGAGTTCCGAGTAGTGTAATTCTGTGACTTTTACTGTAACTTCTACACAACTTGCTATATACATTTTGTACATGTATGAAACCAGTTAGTAGCACATAACATTTTTAAATTGCAGGCTAGAAAAGGTGGACACAAGACGAAAGTTAAAGTTGAGAAGACTTAGACCCGTAGAAACAAGTGCGACAAATAAAAAAGAGAAAAATGGTGACATTGAAACCAAAAGCGTTGAGTTAGAAATCAATGTGGAGAAATGTCAAAGTGAAAATGATGAAAATGTTACCCATGGAGAAAAGCGCAAACTAGAACCAGATTATGCAGATGATGTTGCAGATGATGAAGAAGACAGTTCTCCAGTGTTGAAAAGGAGAGTTTCTCTAAAGCGCAAGAAACTGACAGTAGGTTTAGAGAATAGTGATTCAGAGGACCTGCAAGATGCAAAACAAAAGGGCTCAAAAAGGGCCCCTGATAAGCTAAGTGATCCAATGCCCAAAAGGATTTCTGTCGATGATGGTGATAATGAAGCAACGGAAGACAAGGAGGACTCTTCATTTTGTGGCCCGCAGCCTCCCAGCATTCGTTTCTCGCGTCAGTACAAGAAATCAAGATGTAGACCTACCACCCTGAAAGGAGTCCTGAAGGCCGATCTGTATTTTGCTCCTCCAGGATTTGATCTCCCAACTTACACTAAGCTGATAATCAAGATGTTAGAGAGATACAGAAGGCAACTTCAAATCACACAGTCTAAGGTCAAAATGCGCCTCCCCTGGGGACCTCCTGTGGTATCTGGTAATAGCTCTAAAATTGTAGACCTGCGACTACCTGGTAAGGCTTCTGTTGGAGGAAGAAGCTCTGTGTTTGTCAGGGGAATGCCCCGGGATGGTAAGTAATGATTAAACTTTTAGCTTACTAAGAGGTTTCTTGGGGAAGAACGAATGGTTTATGAAAGGTTTGATAGTAGAAAAAAAAAATAAACAACTTTGTATGATTCCCTTGATTACTCAAGCAGAAGGCTATCCCTAAAAGAATATAAACAATAGTGTATTAACCTCATCAAATCTGACTTAACACTTGGTGAAGTGCTTTCATTTGCTTGCCAATGCCACAGAATGATGTTTTCCCCAAATTATTTATTAAATATAAATTCTTGTATATTAGTATTACATTATCCATCATTTTTCTTGAAAAACTATGTAGCTGTATTTAACACTTTTTTATTTCTTTTGCTGTAGCAACAAGCACAGATGTAAAAAAGAATTGTGAAAATGATGTTTCCAATCGGAAAAGAACTCTAAGAAGCTCTGCAAATCTGGTAAATCAAGCAACTGTATCTACATCGACGAGCACAACCACGCATGAAACACTACCATCATATAAAGTGGACAGTGATAGTGACAATGATGAATTTATGAAATCTTATTTGGATGAAATGATGCGACCTTCTGTAAATTCCTTTAGTAAGAAAGCCAAACGTTCAACTGAAAATGATGGTGGTTCTGCTGCAGTGTCTGCAGAGCCCCATGAACCAAATGCTCAAGCTGAGCAGAAACCATTGGTTGAAAAACAAACATTAAGGAATTCCAACATGGGACTTAAAGATGATGGCAAAACAACAAAGTCCCAAGCTCAGTCTAATACTTCAGATACTAAAATACCTGTCAGAGATGGGCTCCGTAGTTCAGACATGTTATTTGGTGCTGGTGTTGTTTTGGATTCTAACTCCAGTGAAATTCAGTCAAATGCATTTGATTCCTCAAATCACAATCTTGATGGACATGCATCAGCAATAAAAGACAGATGTTTACAAGAAGGTAGCACAAACAAAGATGATGTAGTCTTCATGGATACTGAGGAAAACCAGGCAGATGACATTCAGCCTCCAAAGCACAGAAGTATCCTGCGATCTTTGGATGATGATTCAACTGATGATGAAGGAGACTTGCCTCAGCCTGTGTTTTCAACCAAGGACGCTTCAGCTGATTGCGAGGTGTCTTCTTCAAAGGAAGACGTTGACACTAAATTCAAAACGTCCATTGCAGATGTTGAGGATGAAGTCATTTCAGACAATATTGCCTCACATGATTCTCAATCTGTAATGACACAAAGTGAATCTCAAGGTATTCTTGGAAAAAGTATACTTGACACTGTGGCTATGGATGTGGAGTCACTGTTGCCCTCTCAAGCGCTTTCTGAGTCAGAGTTGCCTTCCTATAGGAGTACAACAGGGGCTTTATCTTCGAAAACAAAGTCAACAGCTAAGAGAGGTGTATCAGAGAGGTTTACTGTCGATCTGGACAGTGACGATAGTCAACGTATGAAACAAAAGCGCTCAGAGGCGGCAGAAAAAGCTGCAGCTGCAGCAGAGAGGAGACAGCAGTGGGTGACAAGAGGACAAGAAGAAAGAGAAGCTTCATCAAGGTAATGATCATTTTCAGTGTTAGACATCAGTTCAGAGGAATTAGTGGCAGTGGGCTAGTGCCTGTGACTAGCTCACTGCACATTTTACCCAAACGTCTTCCTAGGTTTATTTGAAGGATTTTCTGCAAGTTCATCTACCATGCAAAAATCAATTCTTCTGTTATGTGTTCAGAAAGAAGGTGGTTAATTAAAAAGAGACAAAATGTTCACTTTTTTGCCAATTGCAGCCAATCATCGCAATTCTAAGCAAACTGCCAACTTCTGAATTCTTGTATCCTTAAGAGTATCCTTAGTGTTTTAGATGAGCATGTATATGCTCAACCATTGTCAGAACATGCATTGTGTCTATTTCTACTATTCCACAGGCTACTGGACATGCCATACTGGGTTAGTAGGTATGCCATGCTGGGCTAGTAGACATCCCATACTGTGCATGCCACACTGGGCTACTGGACATGCCATGCTAGTAGACATGCCATACTGTGCATGCCACACTGGGCTACTGGACATGCCAGGCTAGTAGACATGCCATACTGTGCATGCCACACTGGGCTACTGGACATGCCATGCTAGTAGACATGCCATACTGTGCATGCCACACTGGGCTACTGGACATGCCATGCTAGTAGACATGCCATACTGTGCATGCCACACTGGGCTACTGGACATGCCAGGCTAATAGACATGCCATACTGTGCATGCCACACTGGGCTACTGGACATGCCAGGCTAGTAGACATGCCATACTGTGCATGCCACACTGGGCTACTGGACGTGCCATGCTAGTAGACATGCCATACTGTGCATGCCACACTGGGCTACTGGACATGCCATGCTAGTAGACATGCCATACTGTGCATGCCACACTGGGCTACTGGACATGCCATGCTAGTAGACATGCCATACTGTGCATGCCACACTGGGCTACTGGACATGCCAGGCTAGTAGACATGCCATACTGTGCATGCCACACTGGGCTACTGGACATGCCAGGCTAGTAGACATGCCATACTGTGCATGCCACACTGGGCTACTGGGCATGCCAGGCTAGTAGACATCCCATACTGTGCATGCCACACTGGGCTACTGGACATGCCATGCTAGTAGACATGCCATACTGTGCATGCCACACTGGGCTACTGGACATGCCAGGCTAGTAGACATGCCATACTGTGCATGCCACACTGGGCTACTGGACATGCCATGCTGGGCTAGTGGATGTATCAAACCCTAAACCCTAAATTTGTCTTGTTCTAGACAGGCCAACAAAATAAACTTGCCCTTAAGAAGTAAGCTTTCTTCAGTGTTGTACATGTGTTAAGCAAAGTGAATGTCTGTTAATTTTTTTCTATCTTGTAGAATCATATTTTTCTATCAGACAGTTGTTCACATACTGTGGTGTTACAAAATGCACTGTAATACATATTAGAATGAAATCCTCATGTGTAACCATTCAAATGAATGAATCAGCATTTCTTTCCTATGATAGTTTGTTTTCCAGTATTTTATGAAATAATATTTGGAATTTTACTTGAATCTTGACTCCCTATTAGCTTCATTGCAAGTACAGTCAACTCTCTCTAAGACGGACACCGTCGGGACCAGCCCCAACTGTCCGTCTTAGAGAGGTGTCCGGCTTATAGAGAGTCGAGGTAACGTGACGCCAGTTATTTTGAGGTAATAAAGCTGAACCTATGCACAATGAATACGTGTGTTTAAAGTCGTTAACTTAAAGTGCCACTACGACGAAAAATGTTTGTATTTTTTTCCGCTTTTTTTAACGCAAATATATCTAATAGGTTTAGACAAATGCGAATTCTTATAAATTTGATTGATATATTCTTGCACATCCCAGAAATAGCTGACCGAAAACCCACGAAAATCACGTAAAATCCGTCCGCCATTACTCCGTTCAGAAATCCGAGCTCACGTTCTACTGGTTTGCGATCTGGTACACGTGACTTGATTTACGACGTCAATGACTCAACGCGGTTCCCTCCGGGTCACAAACAACAAAGCCAAAAGGCACGTGTTGAGTCATTGTCGTCACAAAATCTTTAGGCTAACTCGATCCAACTCTCAGGGTTCGGTCCCAGTCATTTTTGAATAGAGTAATGGCGGCAAGCCGAATTCGAAATGTAAAGTTAAAATAATGGCACTTCCTGTACGAGTTTTGACTTGAAACTTCGCAAGGTAAGTAACGAGTAGTTATACTTTCAAAACACGCAGAGAACAGAAAATGTATATTTTTGATCATAGTGGCACTTTAAGCAAAACCTACAAACTGGAACAAAAATAACATTAGAAAAGTGGGCTCGTTTGTTCATATTCAGCACTAACACTTCCGTTTTAAAGTATTTTTCACTAAAAAAAAGCACTTCTCAAGTGTCCGTTGACGGTTTCAAAGTGTCCGTTGTCCGTCTTAGAGAGGTGTCCGTCTTATAGAGAGTCTAGTTACAGTAAAATGACTGAAAAACTGCAGGGACCAACACCAGATGTCCGTCTTATAGAGGTGTCCGTTAAGAGAGAGTTGACTGTACTTATTAATCTCATTTATATTTCAGTTCTCACATTGACTCCTCTGTGAATCAACCAGTGGAGAGCATGGCAGATACACGGGAGGCATCTATGGTCGAGTGTCCACTGTGTTATCGGCATTTTGCTTCAAAAGAAATACAAGAACATGCATCAGACTGCCAAGGTGACAGCAGGTGTGTGGATATGTGAGCCTTTATATGGGTATCTACAGACTTGGATTTCGTCGTTGTGTTTCTACAAAACATTGAATTGAAACTGAATCGTCGTTTATTTTAACCAGGAATTTGATTAGTGCCCACCAATGTTCTTGCTAATCAACCTCCTCTTATTATTAAAGCAAGTCTGGATTCCGCATGAAGATTTGATGTCAGAAGATTTAATAACAGACAATTTTGATTCACTTTCTAGCTCAGTCGATTTACCATCTAATGATTTCTTTCTGACTGATCTTTTGTAAATCGTTCCTGAGATCGTTGTTTTATCAATAGAGATCGTCACAACTTCAGTTTTGTCGGAAATCAATCAATCAAAAACTTTATTTGACTTCGAATTTATGGAAATAGCCATAGAGGGACCCATATGTTGTAGTGTTTACCACCTGGATGTGTTTTGGACAGGAAAACCATGGAAACATTGCATTTTTCCTTCAACAATCCTGAAAGCAGAATACTGTGAAAAAGTAACATGTTCAGTTGTAGGTAATGTGTGTACATGTACCAGGCTTTACCTTCAATAGAGCTTTTGCTTTCGTAGAACCTTTAATAATTAAACAAAGTACATTGAAAGTTATGCTCAAACATTAAACTGTAGTTGTCTATGCTGCCATCAGTCTTCGAAACAAAGAACCGAAATACCTTACACTTGCCTAGCAAAATATTACTAATGACGATTGAACATTTATACCCTTATTTGAAAGCTTCAATCGGCGACAAAGCTGTTGGAGACACTTTCATTCTGAGTCGCATTTTTGATACCATGGTCATAAAGAACCCCACCCTCCCCCAACTCCTCCCCCCAAAGTCAATGTTGTATTTTTTAACTGCAGACTAACTAACCAGCGGTATAACATTGAATAGGGAAGGGGAGATGGGGGAGGGTGGTGAAGGGGGGGAGGGGGCGGTTGAAGTTTTAAACATATATTCAAAGTAGAAGTAAGAAAATTAGTGAAAAACAGTCATTTTTCAAAGTGTCTCAGCTATCTGCGATGCTGATTGTAGCCAAGATATTGGCTTTCAAGTGACTGAGATTGCAGTTATGTCAGGTTGATGGCTACGTAAACAGCTAACTGTTGTTGAGTGTTTAAACTTAATCAAATAACACTGTAAGTGATGCAAAGTACCTTAACAAAAAGCTACTATTTTAGCACTTTAAATAAGTGATTTTTTTCTGAGCAATATTTAGCGACAAGTTAATTATTCCTCTAGTTTTTAACTTCTGGTATGTTTAATGGGTTTCTTAATTGAGTAACTGCCGCTTAAATTAGCATTTTTTTATATAAAATCACTGAATTTGCTCAATTTAGTAGTTGTTCAACGTAGTACTCAGTAAAAGTAGTATATATCATTCTGAACTTAGGCTGCTCTTTTTTCAGTTCTGCTCCTCGTACGATTTATCAAACTTTGTCTGGTGAAAGAGGACAATTAAAAAACATGAAAGTTTTGCTTCAAAGATCACCAATGGCTGAAGAGAAGCTCCTTGAAAAAGCCAACCAACCTACAGGTTCAGCCAGGCGTAATCTTGAATTTGAAAGGAGCGTAACATCACCTGAAATCCCAGGAAAATTAAAAAACTTAAAAGTTGTCCTTCAAAAGTCACCAAAAGGTAAAGAAAAGGTCCTTCAAAAAGCCAACCAACCGTCAGATTCAACCAAGCAAAATCTTGATTTTGACAAGAAGGGTAGAATGCCTGGAAGCCTTGATCAATATATTAGGCCTTTCGCAAGCAGTCCTAGAAGCTTTGATGAAGGTTCGAGAAAACATGTTAAGAATACCAGAGCAGCTCTAAGGACAGAATCGGAGAGTGAAAGGAGTGGATATGAAAACGAGAGAGAAGAGGAAGTCTACAGCTGGCTTGATTCAACAAGGTCTTTATTTTGTTTTTCTTTGTAGCTAGAGAATAATGAACCTTTTATCAAATGCTGATGGCGTTTTTCACAGTGGGTTGGGTGGTACATACAAGTGCCCTCTGGTACTAGGCTACACCCTACCCTCCCTCTACTGAAAGTGTTTAGGAATATGCGCGAGAGAAGAGTGCATGAGGGAAGAAACATGTACTCCCTGCATATAACACACTACGGGATCACTGTTCTATTGAGAAATCTGATTCTTTGGTTTTGAATTGTCGTCGAAGGTTCGTTCCCCTGTCCACAATTCTTTTTAACTCGTGAATACGTGAAGCGTTGAACGAGTCGCTCGATTGGCTGCAAACATTGAGCTGGCGATATGTAATGGTCACCTGCCTTACCCATAATGATGGTGTTGGAGGCAGGGGAGGGTGGGGAGTTTGATGCAGGGGGTGGGGGGGGGGGGGGGGGGGGGAGGGGGTGGGGGTGCTCGGTGGTTCAAAACTCCAAGGAGAGGGGGGGGGGGGGGGGGGTCGGAAGGTGTGCAGAATCTTATATTTGGTGTGTTTTTCGTTGAGTTGGTTCATAAGAGCCTTTGATTTTTTCTTGTTTGGACACGTTTTATAGCTGAAGAATTTCATTTTTCAATAGAACACCCTGCATTACTAATTTTTAATCAGTTGAATTTAATTTTTTTATCAGTTTAAGACTATTGTTTGAAACAAAAGTAAGAGATTATTATTCCAGATTTGGTGAGGAATATTATAGTTTACTGAATTGAAAAATTGCCTTAGATGGAAATGACAGAGGATTATATTTTGAATTTATATTTTGAAGTATTGGTCGAGAGATTTAGATTTAAACGATATGTCAGATTTATAATAGCATTGATACTGAATTACAGTAATTGCTGAAATAAACTTAATAAAACAAGTAACAGGGTCTACCAGGAAAGCATCACACATGCAATGAATGTTTTCAATACTGTGCGTTTATTATAGAAAGCAGTTATCGCTTTTGATTCTGCCATGTTAAATCTTGACACAACTTAGCTGGAAAAAAAATCAGAACTCATTCATTGGGAAGTTTGGTCCTTGCCATTGATCTTGTTTGCCAAAATATTGCTAGATGGCATTGACGTCATAGATCAGTTTTCAATTGAGTGTTGTAAAACTAAAACCAACGTAATTACTCTGACCAATCGCGACAGACGTATATGTAATGTTTACTACATGAGCGGTAGTGTTGGAGGCGGTACGCACCTCTCGGAACGCCTCACAAGATTGGCTAAGAAAACAATAGAACAAACAACAGAACAATGGACCCTAGACCTAAAAACAATACAAGTGCGTGATAACCAGGTCCAATGAAATTAGAGGTTCTGAAGAGGTGCGTGGCTACTGGAGTGTTGTATCGGCCTATACAATCACGAGCCGAAGGCGAGTGAATGTATAGTGCCGATACAACACGGACGCGAATGTAGTAAACAACTTGTGAAATTCACATTCACTCACCTGTAAATTAGATACAACCCGGCACTCGTGAGTTGTATCTGGAATGCAAATTAGATACAACCACTCGTGAGTTGTATCAAGATTGATTGTATCGGCCTATACAGGGTAATCATATGATTGGAATGGCTCATTTATATTTGTTAGTACCCTTATGAATTATTAATGAATTTTACAAAATCATTTATAAAATGCTTAAGGAAATGCGCGCGCCATGATTTGTCAAACCGAGTTCATTATAACTCGATAAAGCACGCGCAAAATACTTGTCTCTTTGTGGTCGTTTTTTTTTTATAAAAGAAATACATTTATATTAAAAAAAACTTGTTCCTCGTGCATTGTTGAGTTATATAAGTACTTGGGAATTTTTTAAAAATATTCGAAAAGTGCTTATATATCTCAACATTGCACTCGGCGCGTTTTTTATTTCTTTCATGAACTAATCAGAACTAGAAGAAAATACGTGTATCCGGCGCCAAGCGCGGGAAAACGCGTGCGAGTAAGTTGCAATTGGTTCTGGTTTTGATTGGTTTAGCAATTGCACGAGATTGTTTAGCCAATCACAAAGCGTAGTCGACACTCGACACTCATTCGAAAACCGTACCATTGGAGCCCCTCGCTTTGCTGACGTGTTCGCAGGCACTGTCAGATCAGCGGCCAGAAACAATTTTAAAAGTTTCATTCTGAAGTATCAATGGATAATACTGTGGAAGAACTTTCGTTTCGATGATCACACGGGTGGATTTCATTCACAGACATAAGTTTTAACCACTGTGCGCGACTATACACACCTGATTGGTAAAAATATTGTCAGGTAAAAAGTACAAAGCATGAACAACATGACCGAATGGTTTCCTGAGAAATGGAAAAAAATTATCGTGTACTCAGATAAATTGCACATTTTTATACCAAAAGTATGGCATGCTGAAACTCATCCTCTGAAAAAAAGAAAGAAGAAGTAGAAGGAATAGATTTTAAACATCAATTAATTTAATCCTAACAAGCCTTATTTTCCTTGTTGCCAGAATTCCATTGTGTTGTATCGTTTGTGCTTTATGCTTTTTTATCCCGACAGCGTTTCTTCGATAAGGTGTACAGTATATGCATGAAGGGTTTGACTCTGAGAGAGAAGATTTTAATTAGTTTATGGTAAGTTGAAATAGTCCAGTGATTTACCCAGAGCTGATCCTAAGTTTGTTCGTTTGTTTTTTCGTGTCATTCAGCCCTGAGAAAAAGAAGCCTCAGCTGACATATGGAGGTAAAATTCATTATTATGAAACACTGGTTACCTGCTCTGTTTACGGACCTTTTACGATTGGTTAATCAACTAATCAATCAACTTGAGAGATTGATTGGTGGGTTGATTGATTGGTGGGTCGATTGATCGGTAGGTTGATTGATTGATTGGTGGGTTGATTGATTGGTTGATTAATTGATTGTTGATGAATTGAGTAGTTAGTTGTTTGGTTCATTCATCACTGCTTTATACTTCGTTATTTAGTTGATTGATTTGTTCATTCATGTTTAGTTAATTTCGTGATCAAACAATGATAGGCTTCTTGAATGAAGAAACCATTGAGTAATCAGTGAACAAGAAGGCTGATATATCGGAGGATCAGCTAAAAGAAATGTACAGTTGGTCGAGGACCAAAGCTTTATGGACAACTGTAAAATAAGAATGGGCCGATACCACTTTTTCAAATCGACACGACATGGGTACCATATTTACCGCCATCAATTATTGATGTCATTACTTGAGTCCCATATGGTGACGTCATCTCTAATGGTAGAATCTAGAGCATAAACGAGCTAAGTACGCCATTATTTACGGCTACATTAACGACAAATAAAGCAACAAGTCAGAAAACATGGAAAACGTGAGAAAAACGGAAATTTTCATGCACAGTTCAGAGCAGAGCGTATCGCAATGCAAGGGATGTGCAAATTTCAATGGGACTTCCCTCTTGGTGGAGTTGTTGCGGACCAAAAAGAACGCAGGCTCAGAAAGGAATTCTCAGGGCTTGTGGTCACGATATTGCGCTATCGATATTTGATTCTCATTTCTCTGTTTTAGGAAACACTTCAACACGTTGTGATGACTACATTCCCCTAGAAACGTCCAGACAAAGTGAAGATGATGGTAATACGATCAATAACAAAACTTCTAAACAACAAGGAAGTAAAGAAACGTCTTCCAGAACGGAAGATATAGAATCCGGCAGCAATACACCTGATGAAGATGATGATGCGATCATGGTGCAGTATGGGGCACAACGTGAGTCCCGGCGACGGAGAACAGAATCCAAGAAAGAAGAAACACGACGAGAAACAGACGAAAACGAAAATGCGCTTGCCCAGCTTGGTGGTCGGAACAAAAAACGACCACCCTCGTTATCGAAAACTTCCAAACCCAAAAGGTCTAGGCGGTTAAGAGATTCTGATAGTGAAGATAGCGATGAGTTGACCATGGTTTGTATTATTTGTAAGGAAAACATTCCGAAGGAGCTTTACAAGGAGCACGTGGAACAAGAGTTGGAGGAGAGGCAAAGAACGGGAGGCGCTTCTCGAAAAGTGGAAGGTACTTCGCCTTACTTCGTGTTGTGTTCTGTAACCTGCGCGCAAACGTCTGCTCTTTTCTTGCTGCATCTGAGGGAAAGAAAAGACGTTTGTCTTCACTAAGGACATTTAATTCAACGCTCGAGGTCCTGCCATCTTTGTGGTTCCTTGGATAAGACAGATTATTCGCATTTTTTCTCTCCAGCCACGCCTATAAATAAAAACCAGCGCTTTGTGGGGGACAATCTGAGAAGGCTAGACTTTACAATACCCGGCCACTTATTTGCATCTCATTGAATATGGCTAGTTCTAACAAACATTTAGAGATATGTAAATAAGTGGCCGGGTATTGTAAAATCGCTCCTCTGAGAAATCTGGTCATTTGTTGAACAAAAACTTGAGTAACAACGGTCTGATAAATTTCCGTGCCTCGTCTAATTCAAGAGGGGTGGACTTCTCAGATTCCCGCGTCTTCTCCTTGATCTCTCGTCACTCACATCTTTGCACTACTACAGTAGCCACATTTCTTTTTATGTTTCAGTCGTCACCGTGAAAGACAGAACAAGGGAAAGCAGCAGGGGTGAAGAGAGAAGGTAAACGTCTGATTTGCTGATTTGACTTTGAGTCTAGTATACGTGGAAGCTACCCCTTGTGTTGGTGCCAAATAAGCAATCCCCTTCACTGACAAGAAGTCCACAATTTTTCCGATTATAATACGACCAGATGGCTCTTAGAGTGTCATAATTTCCTTTGATCATAACCCCTTCTTTAGATCTCAGAACAGTATATCCCGTCCTTTCCTAACCTTATGTTCTTTAATTTATGTCGTTTATGCTGTTTTATTTTTATAAGGGTTGACAGAAGAGACGAAACAGATGTAAACGTCCCCTCGCAAAGCTTTGGTCCAGAACACAGAGGAACCAATAAAAACGACGATGACGTCATCGACTGGGATGCTGTCAGTGACTCCCCAATCAAGTGCTTTCAATTTACGGAAAATAGCACCAGTGGCGTGGACTTTCAGAATCAGTTTGAACATCTTAAAGAAAAAAAGGGCGGCAGGAGACGGGGAAATCAAGAACGATATGAAGGGTCCGATACCCGTGGGGGATACGGAGGGAATAGTAACAGGGGAGGTTATAGAGGATCGTATAATAAAGTGTATGGTCGCGGGCGTGGAAAGAAATATCGCGGGAAATCTAGGGGATACCGCGGAAAAAAGTGATGTCTACGTAAGAGCTTAATAAATAAAATGGCGCATTAGTGGCCCATTAAGGTTTCTTTGTAAGCTCGATTTCTGCTACTTTCTGCTCGAGAAAAAGAAGAGATCGCTGTTTGGGGGTTTGAACGTGCGCTCATCTCCCCCAGTTGTCATATTTCAGCATGGGTTGCTTGCAGATGATTTTAAACCAAATGGACGTATACTTGGTATTTCGTTTGTTGGTGTTTGGTTCGTTCTCGGTTCGTTTTTGTGTTGAACTGTAAACAAAATGACGTGACAACTTACTCGTCCCCAGGTCTGTGTAACTGGGCATGGCTGTTATCATACAGTAGTTTATATTAGTTATTCCAGTAATTTCTTGTGTTTACGTTAGTTTAAAGTTGCCAAATAAATGAAAATAAATAAGCACGACAATTCTCTTCAACACAACACCGCGGTTAGCTAAACCCGACATGATTAACTTTCAAAAGTAGAAAGCAGACGCGGACAGCTGTTTCGCCCAATTTGACGCTTGTCAGCGCGTCTTAGCTGAAACACAAACACACGTGACACTTCACTTATCCCATTTATGCTGCTAGTCGTTCTAGAAAAGGGCTTACGACACAAATTACGCGTGGCAAGTGGCCAAAGAAAAAATCCGATCTCCGTTAACTGATCGTGCTGTGGCGAGAACCCCCATCCCCCCCCCCCCCCCCCCCCCCCCCAAATAAAAGGAACAAATTAGCTATCGAGACAGTTTTACAAATGTTTGCATCTCAGTTTCCGTTGAGTCAATAGCGTCAAAAACTCTGAAAAAGGAACGTGGCTTGAAAGAACGGGATTGCCAAAAGAGGCACTTTCATGCATGTAGCACAAAAAATGTTTTCACTGCGTAGAACTCAAATAAAATGATGCATAATTGTGAAATTTGTGTCATAAGTGCTAAAAACTCTCCAAGAACACAAACACCGATGAAGGGGGTTATCCCCGAAATGTCTGACTGTTTTTAATGCAGTTTTCACGCTCGTAACATGCAATAATTATGATGCATAATTATTATCATAATTATACATCACTTTCAAGCATGCGCAGTTTAGCAGTTTATGCCAAAAAACAACTCGATTTCATACATTAGTAGATTATAATAAGAACAACTTGTGTAACAAGAAACGTTGCAGTTTATTTTTCATCCATGAAATTTATCTTTAATAATTAATCTTTTCATGATACCGTAATTTTATTTCGCGTGATTATAAATCTTGTTTTGATCAAATAAAAAAAATCTGAATGGTAAATAACGTCATCTCGCGCAAATGACTTGTCGAAACCGCGGAATAAAACGCAAAGTCACCACATACATATTAAACAGGGAAATGGCTAGAAAGCTTAACGTATGACCATCGAAACTATTAACTGACAAATGCCGTCAGATCAGACACTTCGTGTAGCTGTTAAGAAATATATTTTTTGTTTTAATCCGCTAAAAATATCCTTGAAATGATAATGACATTATATCGTCAATTTAACAAGGAAATCATTGTTTTAAATTTCCGTACGAAAACGAAATATTTAGCGAAGTGTGTTTATTTAAGACCGCGCAAAAGAAAAATAAATATAATCCCAACAAAAACGCTTTGTCATTTCATTTATATTCTGCTCATTCACCATCTATTTAAATAACAAAGTGACATTTTGATTGCAAAATATCTACTCTTCGATATCGTAAACCTTTCTTGTGGGCGTGTTTACAAGCGAAGATAAAAACAGGAAAAAATTTACTGCGCAAACATTTTCCTCAAAAAAGGAAAACTTTTCTGTTTAGCAGTAGTTTTGTCTGTTTAGATCGTGCGACGAAAGGCAGTATTGATCATTTTTCATATCAGAACATCGTTTAAGCGATAAGCTTTTCGTTTCGAAATCATTTACGTAATCAACAAATAAAAACATGGCAACACCCGTTAATTAGTAAATTAAATATTTTGGTTTCTAAGAAAAGTCACGAAATTTTGCAATTTCATTATATTTAAGCAGCGGAAAGCTCCTCCTATTTAAAGTGGTTTAGTATTCTTTCAACGGGAGCATTTGTGGTGTAAATGTGTCATGATGAAGAACTTCTCAAGCGCTGATTCTGAATACGAATTCTGTAACCGTTTCAAAGGCTACAGCTATATGGCAACAACAGGGAACGATCCTTTTAAAACGGCATTCGTTATAAACGCCATTTTAAACGTCCCCTTTTGCATCATTGCAACACTGACTAACATTCTTGTCATCGTTTCGATATGGCGATCGTACAGACTTCGTACTCCAGCGAACATGTTGTTGATCGGACTAGCGCTGTCGGATGTGGGTGTCGGTTTAGTTGTACAACCCTTCTTCATCGCTTACTTGCTCACCTTTGCTAACCGCGGTGCTGATAGATTTTCTTGTATATCTGCAGTTGCGTTGAACTTAACTGCTTCTTGTCTTTCCTGCGTGTCCTTCAGCACAGTTACAGCGATTAGCCTTGAACGCTATCTTGCGCTTCATCTACATCTCCGTTACGAAGAGATAATTACAATGAAACGTGTACGGCGTTTTCTTGTCGTTTTGTGGCTCCTCGGTGGAATCTCCCCTTTCGTCTGGGTGCTATTTGCTCCGAAATATAAATCGTACTATTACGTAGCAGGTATTTTCCTTTGTTTGGTAATTTCCACAATGGCGTACATAAAAATATATCGCATCGTCCGTTGTCATCTCAAACGTATAGAAACAAACGCCGTCACACGGAAGGAAGATAACTTGCGGCACCGTACAAAATCAGCATATAACATGTTTTTAGTCTATTGTGTCCTTCTTTGTTGTTATTTGCCGTACTTGATTTGTCTGGCCGTGGGGAAAATCGCAGGATATACAAAGTGGAACTGGATTGCTATTAATTTTTCATTAACAATTTTAAACATAAACTCCTCCATAAACCCAATTATTTATTGTTACCGTATAAGAGACATTCGCAGAGCAATATTGCATACATTGTATACAGCTTTGTGGAGATAGGAGCACGAAGCAGATTTTAATTGTTGAGAAAAAACACTGAGCCGGGAACATCAGGCGGAAAGCTGTTCGGAGGCCTTAGTCATCTTAAAAATTAATGTGCACCTAACCCCAAAATTGTTTTTTCGCTTAATCAAATCTATGTACGTTGAAAAGTTGAACAGTTAAATATTTCTTGTTTGGGGGTTAGGTGCACTTTAAAGCGACACTGTCCCGCCAAAATAGCAAAATTTCGCTTAGCTTATTTCCACGTTATATCGCCAAATGCCACTCAGTAAATACAGTCGGATGAAAGCTCAAAGCTACAAGCCAAGATAGTTGGGAACGGCGCGAAATAAACGTTTTTCCCGCTCGTCGCATCGCTCATACGCGCCGTTTCTTTTCGATTCACCACTCCCAACTATCTGCATGCCTAGAACAGGCGCTCGGTTTACTCGTTCGGTCTTGACTTGTAAGCTTTGAGCTTAGATGAGGGTCTGAATGGGGTTTACTGACAACTGACAAATGGCTGAAATTTTAACTGACAACTGACAAATAACCTGAAATTTTACCGACAACTGACATTTGTACCAGGGTTAACTGACAACTGATAACAATCTTGGAATAATCTCTTTTCGCCGGGTTTTATTTAATAATATAAAATTGTATAACTTAAGATCTCCACTTATAACTCGAGATCTCGACTTGTAAAGAAAAATACGTTTTTGTTTTCAGAGCTCTCTAACCTTCTAATGTTAAAGTTCCAATCAAATACGAAATTAACGCTTGACGTACAGCAGGTGAACTTTAGCCACAAATTTCCATATAACTGTCCTGTTAATCAGTGTCTTCAACGCAGTCATAAAGGAAGCCGTAGTGCTGAATGTTAGTTTCATATTAAAGAAACGTTTGAGCTGGTTTGAAGCTATAGGACCTATAGCTACTAAAAGTTAACATTGCTATACTAAGGTAAGTCTAGTCTAAGAATTCAGATTTTAGTAGTAGACCATTTCGGTTTGAAATGTATTAAACGTTTTATTTTTGTGAGTGCGAGTTTATATAATAACCTGTTCAGCACCTCTAGTTAAACAGTCAAATTTAAACGAAAGAAAAACAGTCATGACACAATAGATGGATTTAAAAAACAAACAGATTCTCCTGAGATCTACTTTTAAAAATCCAACAAGAACATACAAGCAAGTGCATCAGCCCACCCAAAGATAATGTTGCCCCGAAAACAAGACAAATTAAAAAAAAAAAGATGAAGTTCTTTGGTTTTAGATTTAAAACACTTTACTCGTTTCATTTACGTTTGGAACAAATTTTCGACCCAAAGTTCAGAAAATAGAAATAAACCGAAAAATACTAGATCATTCATGGTTTCGAAGTATTTGTTTAACACTGATACTTGCATGCAATCCTTGACATAAGTGCGAATGTGAAGCTAGCAGCCTTTTCATCATTGGTTATGTTTATGATCATGAGAACAATGTTTCAAAACAAATAATTGAAATAACACTTCTCAAACCATGTTTGCCCAAGAATTCAAATAATTTTTATCCGATAGTACAGTAAGAGGAGCCTGTGCGCTATTTGTTGTGTTCGGAGAGGATATAGCGAGTATAAACTCGTTAGTCGCTTGGAATTTCATTACCTTGAGGGTGAAAGCCATCGGCCGGTTAAATACGTACATACCCAGAATTCAGACAACAAAATTTTCGAAATTATGCATTTTTTCTTTTCGATATGATTCTGTTTTATATATCAACAGACAAAACTTAAGTGACGCACTGGGGGAGTGGATTGTTTTAAAAGTGTTGGTCGCAATAAAAATATATAATTTCTTTTTTGGATGAATTTCAAGGAAAGTTCCACTTAGTATACAAACAGCTCCGTTTCTTCGATTTCCGGCTGTTTTTAGGAGCAGGGTTATGTCAGATTGATTTGAGCTTTGAGCTTTGAGCTTTGAGCTTTGAGCTTTGAGCTTTGAGCTTTGAGCTTTGAGCTTTGAGCTTTGAGCTTTGAGCTTTGAGCTTTGAGCTTTGAGCTTTGAGCTTTGAGCTTTGAGCTTTGAGCTTTGAGCTTTGAGCTTTGAGCTTTGAGCTTTGAACTCTGAGCTTTCACTCGACAACGTTAATAGACCAATTTCGATATATTAAAATTCATACTTGGCTCCGAGGCTTGGGGGAATAAAACAAAAGAAATGAATAATTCAACGCTGAACCTCAATGTGATTTCTTTTGTTTTATTCCCCCAAGCCACGGAGCCAAGTATGAATTTTAATATATCGAAATTGGTCTATTGAAATAGCTGTATACAACTTTATAGTTGAATAAAAAGATTCTATGGAGCAAAACAAAAGCAGCAGTTTGGAGATAAAGTGCAGAATTGCAAGGATTGAAGTGGATTGCAGTTCATGAAAGTTTGATTTTTTGACAGGCGGTGAAGAAATCAAACTTGTCATTCTTGTGAAATTTTGACTTTTTTTGCCGTTATTTTGTCTGTTTATTTCATATCAGTCTTTGATTCTATCACTTTTGGCGATGGTTTCTTCCAATTTCAAGATAATAAAGTAAGCTTAAAGCAAGCTCCTGGCCATAATCATGAAAACACGATATTTCAGCCGGCCGGGGACAGTGTCCAAACTTTCGTAAGGGATGAGAAATGTCGTAGGGTTTTCGGAAAGATGAAAGCAGCTGGTAAGTTCGGAGGAATATCGGAAAAAATCGATTTTCCGATTCGAAAATTCGGGGAAAATCGGGGGATAAGATTCCTTTCTCTAAACCTTTCTGTCGCTGAAATATTCAGCAAAAAGAAGCGAAAAGCTCCAACTGTATTGGCTTTCATATAGTTTCACATGGTTAGAAAACTAACCACACTTGATATCTTGGGGATTTCTAACAACGTATGAATCGGAATGAACGACGTCCTATATAGCGCACAAATCAAATGTTGCATGGAATTTTACACACACTTATGCGAATGAGATCGGACGTCAGCTCATAAGCCTGGTTTCCATATGATCGCTACGATCGCTGCGATCGCTGAAAAAAACGTTCAGCGCTTGTAGCGAAATGGACTAAGCCACTCTCCAGCGATCGTAGCGATTATGTTGAAAGTATGGAGAGTGGCTTAGTCCATTTCGCTACAAGCGCTGAACGTTTTTTCAGCGATCGCAGCGATCGCAGCGATCGTAGCGATCATATGGAAACCAGGCTATACAGGTGCACGTAGTTCTTTCGTGCCTTTGATTAATACATTATACCAAACTTTACTAATGAAAGGACCTCAGTGAAAAGTGCAATAGGGAAAATATCTCAAATGCTCCTGAACGGAAGCCAAAAGTTAATTTACTATATAAACGGAGAGAAATCAAAGCCGAAACGACCGATTCTTTTATGCAACATAGTTTTGCCGTACGTGTCGCAGTAAAGTGGGTTATTAAATTTATTTGAACAAACGGTAACCAAATATGCGTCATAAAAATAACAAATATATTAAAACATTTTTTTTTTGTAACTGCAAGCATTAAAAAATTGCAGTGACATTGCATAATAACAGTATAAGAAATCGAAAGAAATGTATATTGTTTGACCGTTTGATAGCCAGGGGTTGACATTTCTTTGTCTACTTAATGCAGACATTGAGATATATGTATTATATATATATAAAGAGTTTTAAACCAATATTTAAGATGTTTATCAAAGTTATACCACCAGCATCATCGATCATGAAGGTCTACCAAAGAAAACGTTTAGCTACTTTGATCTCCGAGTTTCAATGATAAAATTTAATACAGAAAAAACTAAACCAACAAACGAACCTGTGAACCTCTTCAATTTCCAACGTTTTCCCCGATGTTTCTGAAACGTTTAAGAAAAAACTTATCTACGTTATCATAACAGGAAATATTCACGACAACCTAATATTTAATTCGGGATTTTGGAAATCAAAGGCAATATACTAATAAATAGGAAATTTGTTCGTGACGTCAGGTTTTAATGATTTTGAAATTTTATGTTTTGAGGGCTAAAGTCAACAGAACAAAGGCGGGGAATTAAGAAATAGTTCCTTCCTGTTGTATTTGAATCAAGTAATATTTTTTCTAAAGTAACAGTAGTAAACGGTTTTGAAAGCAGACCGTAGAGCCTTATAATAATCGTAATAGAGCGTTTTCACTTGACGTCATAGCTGCTATATTGGTGTTCCGGTACAAAAGAATTTTAATTAACTTCTTTTCTTAGGAACACCAACATGGCTGCCAAGGCCTTTGTCATTTGAGTCCCACGGGACTGAAGGTCACGTGAGTGAAAACGCTCTATTATTTTAACGAGAAAAACTATCTTTTGTTATTTTTCTTTTATCTTGCGACTGTATCTGTAACTGTTTAGTGCGGAGTAACCCGCCACGATTAACTCTAGTTTTTTGCGGGTTGCTACTATATTTTGTTTTATTATTTGAAAAATAAATCGTTGTTTTTGTTGTTGTTGACTGAAGACATACACATTATTGGATGGTTTAACACATAATACGCGCGGATATTTTACGTGTTGCGTATCATTTTTTCGAGCAAGAAAAAATGCGAGCAATGAGTAAAATGTCCCCACGTATTATTATAAGGGATTTATTATTCGACTAAAATTCTTGTATTTAGAATAGCTTGTGTCTTGAAACCGGGATGCTAAGGCGTAATACGGCAATCTACTGTGTAATACGCTCGGATATTTTGCGTGTTCTCTTTCCCCACCTCCCCCCCCCCCCCCCCCCCCCCCTCCCTCTTTCGGAAAAACAATGACTTTCGTTTCCTTGATCCTTGATGTTGTCCGCGACCTCGTTCCCAGGGTTTTTTTCTTTTAACAAGGTTGTGTTGTACGCGACAAAGCCCAAGGCAAAAAGGGTCAGGGAAAACAAGGGGGGGGGGGGGGGGGGGGGGGCAGCCCGTTTCTTGAAAGTCCCCATTGGCGGATCCACGGGAGAAGTACGAGGGGATGTCCCCCCCCCCCCCCCCCCCATCTATCTCACCAAAAATAAGGCCAGCTGACCGAAAATGTTTTTCAGGCTCTAACATTTTCATTCCAGGCCCCCACTTATTTACTCCACCCTCCCCTCCCCCCGCCCCCTCTCAACCCCCTTATTCACTCGAACCCCTTCCCCTTTCCCTCTCAATCACTTCGCCCCCCCCCCCCCTCCCCCCTGCAATGGGGTGTGGATCCATTACTGCTCCAGATAACTTTTCGGGTCCAGAGAGCTATTTTATGTGCGCAGTGATTTATCTGAAAGATTTCAATTTTGTTCGCTTTGCAAGCTAAGCAATAAAATTCTAAGTTGACGACCATTCTATAGATTCTGATTTTAAAATGCAGTTCCAGGCCCGAAAAGTTATCGGGACTTCGTGGGACTTTGTTCGAAAAACTCAAGTGATGGTGCAGATTTTCTCATGTTTTAAGCAACGGCACGTTTTTACGATATTGTCTATTGAAACCGGTTATGAGCTCCTGATTAAACATATTAATGGTGTTTCTAACTTTCCCGTCACATTCACACGTGACTCCACTTCCCAATAATTTTCGCATGTGATCTATCACTGTCATCACCGGCTGAAAATATTTTTCGTAATACATTTTCTTTGCTTCACTTCACTCCACACGAGGAAGAGTGTTTCATCGGGATATCCAAACACCGAGAAGTGGGTTGAATAAACGAGACGCAGCCGAGTTATTTTTCACCAACTTCGAGGTGTGTAGCCTACGGGCCGACGTCTACTCGTCTACTATTTTCTTTGCTACACTCCCCCGGGGGGAACTCCCATATTAAAATGACGGGGGTGCTCTTCGGAAATTTCACCCTAAAAGGTACCAGAATCTCGTTTGATAGGCGTGGCTACAATATCTTTTTACCTCTAAAAGGTATACCAATTCTAGACATGTCCTGCATAATTTTTCGACTAAATACCCTAATGAAAGGTACCGCGATAATTCTAATCGTGGTCATTTTAGATTTTAGCACCTAAGCGATTTTGACCTCTAAAAGGTATGACGAGCACCCCCGCCGCGAGTGGGAGTCTCTCCCCCCCCCCCCCCCCCCCCCCCCCCCCCTTCCCCTTCATACGACGTGTATAGATGAAATACTCTTATCTGCTTATAGCTTTTCAAACTGATCATTAAATATAGAGAAGACGAAGGAATAAAATCGCCAAAATCTATGCTAATTAAGACCGGGTTTCCAAACCACCTGTCACGTTAATGATTTCGGCTTCGTTTAAATTTGATAAATTATTAATGCATTGTCAAGTGGCTTCAGCACGCCAGGCAGCGAGAGCATTCATGTTGGTGGCTTTTCGATGAATAACTCCACATACACAACACAGAATGCGCAATTCTGTGAGCGATTCAGTAGCTATCAATACTCAAAAACAGTTGGAAACGAACCCTTTAAAACAGCGTTTATTATTAACGCGGTTCTAAACGTGCCCTTCTGCATCATTGCAACGCTGGCCAACACTCTTGTCGTCATTTCAATTTGGAGATCATACACGCTTCGTACTCCAGCGAACATGTTGCTAATCGGGCTAGCGCTGTCCGATTTGGGCATAGGTTTAGTTTTTCAACCATTCTACATCGCATTTCTATTTTCCTTCGCTAAAAATGGTGCAGTTCCCTTAACATGTGTGACTTCCGTCGCAACTAGCATTTTTGGGCCTGTCTTGACTTGTGTTTCGTTTGGTACCATTGTAACTATAAGCGTCGAGCGGTATACAGCTATTGCAATTAACGTTGTAGCCTGTGAACAGGCTTCTTATTTGGGGAATTGGGTTAGGTTAAAATCGGCGAGTGAAGCGAGCCGAGCGCGCCGCCCATTCCCTCTTTCCCAGTCCTCGCTTCGCTCGCCGATTTTAACCTAACCCAATTCCCCAAAAAGAAGCCTGTTCACAGGCTATTAACGTTGTCGGATGAAAGCTCAAAGCCTACAATCCAAGACCGCAAGGTAGTGTGGATAGTTGTTAATAGCAATTGTGGTGAATTTATGCATATAAATCCCATACTACCTTGCGGTCTTGGCTTTGAGCTTTTTTCATCCGACAAGGTTAATTTAAATAGCTGTATCGCTCTTTGCCTTCACTTGAGATACGATGATGTTGTTACAGTAAAGAGAGTGCGGATCTTTCCTGATATCTTTGTGGATTGTTTGTGGAATGTCATCATTCATTTGGGTGTGGTTCGCGCCAAGGTTCAGATCGTATTTTTTCGCCATTGGAATATTTCTTTGCCTTCTGATTTCTTCCGTGGCTTATCTCAAGATTTATCAAATAATTCGTTATCACAGAAGACAAATGCTAAGAACCGAGATAACTGGTAGCAATGATGAAAAGATGGCACAGCGGAGAAAGAACGCTTCTAACATGTTCGTAGTTTATTGCGTTCTTCTCTTGTGTTATCTGCCTTATTTGGTCAGTCTGGGTTTTTGGAAATTTTATGGCTACACGAAATGCAGTTTGATCGCGGTAACTTCGCACTAACAATTATTAATGTAAATTCTTCACTGAATCCATTTATTTATTGTTATCGACTGCGAGAAATTCGGCGAGCGATTTTAATATCACTATACACAATTCTGCAACGGTTTATAGGGCACTGATGGCGGGGATTTTTATACAGGCGTACGTGATTCTGTCCGTTTTCAGACATGATGGACGGAGAGGAACCACAAGTTTACGGCGGAACATCAATGTCGAGACATTCTTCGATTGTAAACAAAAAATAGCTAGCGTCTAGAATAATGAACATCTTTTCTATTAGCCCTCGAGCATGAAAATAAAATATTGGCTTCTTTATAAATGATTTCGCAGGTTGTTGCATAAATTGCGTTTATTACTGCCATAATATTTGTTTTCATTTGTATGCTACTCTGAATGTGTTAAAATATCGAGTTTATTTAAAATCACAGTACAAAGCAAGGCTGATACTACGTAGAACATTTAACGCGACAACGACATGATAGAGCCCAAACTAAAAGCCAAAATGTAACCGTGGACAGCTGTTTAGAGCTGGTTGGGTCTGGTTCAAAAACATCAATATTGTTATATTATTGTCATAATTATGTCAAAATAATTCTTTCTACGAAGTGGTTCATTTTTTCATATCAAGTTGCATGCACATGTTTATACATAAGGAAAGGGAAGATGAGCTCTTGAGAAAGTAGAAAATTTGGTTTAATCAAGCTTGATAAAAGGTAAATTGGCCACCGTAAAATGATAAAATAAAAAGCTGACGTTTCGAGAGTTCGCCCTTCCTGTCCTTCCTCAGAGCGAATCAAGGAATAGCCCTTTTCGCAGGTGATTCTTTGTGGGTACTGTTCAGTGTCTTTTGAATCTTTTGTTTTACGTCATTTGGTGATCGCACCATCCGCAACACCAAGAAACTACCCTTTTCGCGGTTAACCTTTCTCATTTTCATTACAATAAAAGTCAACGTGGTTGCGAGACAATGGCTGCGGTCACATCTACGACGTAACTAAAGTTCAACTTAAGTTAGTCTCAAGTTACGTGACGTCATACCTAACTGTAGTTAGTGCTTTCGGTCGACTTTGCGGTCACACCACGAAGTTAACTACAGTTAGTTAACAATTAGACCCGTAGCCCGAAAGGGCTACGGGTCAATAGCCCATGAGGCGAAGCCGAATGGGCTATTGACCCGTGGCCCTTGAGGGCGAAGGGTCTAATTGTTTTAGTATCACCCAACTAGTCGGACAGAAAAAGGCAATAATAAAAAAAAAGCAATTGCAAGTTGAAGAAATATTTATTTGGGAATAAAACGAAAAATAAAACCGGCGAATTTCGCTACTCGATGACTATTACTATTAGACCCCTAGTAGCGTAGCCAATCAAAATGCAGGATTTGCATTAGTCCACTAGTTGGGTGATACTAATTCTTATTAGCCTATGGATGTGGTCAGAATTAAAAGAGGTTCGTGACGGCCCTTATTGTTGATCCGTGAAATGTCAACATGGTTGACCGACGTAAAGTGTGTCTAAATTTTCTTCTTATTAATTTTTTTCGTGCGGCAAACCCAACCTCGTTCCCAGGGCTTTTCCCTTCGAGAGAGGGGCGGCGGGAAAAGGCCCTGGCATCGGCTGGTCACGTGCCCATCGGGCACTCGAAAAACCTGGGTGTAATAAATTAGATGTGAAATCGAAGCTGCATAATCAAAAGCAAGATGGGAGTTACGAGAGTGTAATATGGGGGTGGCAGGCCTGCACGACTCTTACCTCATGTTTTTAATGCCATTTGCTCCTTCTATATGTTTTGAACGGGTATTCTACATTTAGCCGTTTGTTAAGGAGGATTTTAGTAACTGTAGAGTGTAGACTGAATTTTAAAAACCTTTCAAAAGCCGCGTGCAACGGACTAGAGGTCAAGTCTGTCGGTTGTAGTTTTCGATAGTTTCCCGTGGTGTCGCGCTTGCAGATTTTGACCTCATTTCAGCGTCCTTCATCTTTTGCCTGGCGGTTGTTGTGTTGTTTTCGCCATTTAATAGTATTGGCATGTAGATTTTTATGTAGGAAAGGTTTGAATTCTCTAACTTTTCTCTCTGAAATAACGGACATGACAGGATCTGAAATGATCTGTTGGCCGTGAATGTTTTTCCTGCTATTTATGTCACGCTGGGCCCAGCTTGATTTTAGATTTGTCTTTGCAGGATTTTTATTTTCATGATCCAAGCTTTATAGCAGAGAGAGTTGTAGCTTAATAAGCTATTCAACTTGTAGAGTGTTGAAGTTTACCTCAGTCAAGGCTGTTATTTTAGCTTCCTTTCGGTACGCTTTATAGCTGCGTGGAGCTCGCTCCGTTGTCAATTTTGACAGTCTGGCGAGTGCTTCGTTTACGCCACTATTTCTCCGATATTTCATTCAGACAAGACCATGGTTTCGGTTCTCCTCTCGAACCTCATCAGTTGCCGGGTTTGTATTTGCTAGTTGCTACCTTTTTAGCAACGCATATTTTTGTTGAGAACGGTTAAACCATTCTGCTCGACATAATTTTCAAACATGTAGTTATACTCTTGCGCACTGATCCAATAGCACTCCATTCCGAACTTAAGAAGGAATGTGCAGGAAACGAAAGCGCTCACATTTAGAAATATCATCAATTCAGCCAAGAGAAGAAAGTGCTAAAATTTTGAAATAATGCCTTTCAAAGAAATACACGCTTAGGAAATTCGATGCCCACCAAGGGTATAAATACATGTTTAAAAATTATGTCGAGCAGAATGGTTTGACCGTTCTCAACAAAAATATGCGTTGCTAAAAAGGTAGCAACTAGCAAATACAAACCCGGCAACTGATAAGGTTCGAGAGGAGAACCGAAACCATGGTCTTGCCTGAATGAAATAGTGGCGTAAACGAAGCACTCGCCAGACTGTCAAAATTGACAACGGAGGTTTTAATTAGTATAAACCGACAGCGAGCTCCACGCAGCTATATAAAAGCGTAGCAAAAGGAAGCTAAAATTACAGCCTTGACTGCGACAAACTTCAACTCTGTACAAGTTGAATAACTCTCTCTGCTATAAAGCTTGGATCATGAAAATTAAAACAGCTGGGCCCAGCGTGACATAAATAGCAGGAAAGACATTCACGGCCAACAGATCATTTCAGATCAAGTCATGTCCGGTATTTCAGAGAGAAAAGTTAGAGAAATTCAAACCTTTCCTACATAAAAATCTACATGCCAATACTAATGGCGAAAACAACACACAACCGCCAGGAAAAAAAGGACGCTAAAATGAGGTCAAAATCTACAAGCACGACACCACGGGAAACTATACAACCGACAGACTTGACCTCTAGTCCGTTGCACGCGGCTTTTGAAAGGTTTTAAAATTCAGTCTACACTCTACAGTCACTAAAATCCTCCTTAACAAACGGCTAAATGTAGAATACCCGTTCAAAACACATAGAAGGAGCAAATGGCATTAAAACATGAGGTAAGAGTCGTGCAGACCTGCCACCCCCATATTACATACAATTACTTGATTTTCTGAGCCACAATGGCGATGTTTCCAGGTCGGAATTAGAAATCGCAATGCTAATGTAATTTTTGAGCAAATTCCATCAACCAATGAAAATGCAGGATTAACCACAGGAATGCATACATTAGTGTTATAATTATTATTTGAGAACACCACGTGACCAGCCGATGCCAGGGCCTTTTCCCGCCGCCCCTCTCTCGAAGGGAAAAGCCCTGGGAACGAGGTTGCGGCAAACCGTCGGAGAAAAATGAGAAATAAGCTGAGAATTGTAACGGATGCTCGACGCCGGGTACACGTGTTGCTACCTTGTTGTATGTAAATTTTTTGTTTGTTGTTTTTGGTTTCCCCCACGCTTCACGCTTGGTTTTTATTTTGCATATTTATATATGCTTATCTCGCACGTGCGAAAAGAATTGTCACATTCTGATTGGTTGTTTGTTTGTAAACTTAAGACTAAGGGCCTGGTCGCACTACAGTCGAAAACAAAAATTAGCCCCTGCAAAATGTCATAAAAACAAAAACATTCCACAAAAAGTGTGTCCCAACGGAGCGGTTTCTTTTGTTTCCTCGATTTTTGCCAAGCGGATTTTTGGTTTTGACTGTAGTGCGACCAGGCCCTAACCCATGAACCCTGCTTGGGTATAACTATAGTTAGGCCCAAATCGCACTTGCGGACAACTTTTGAATTGTCCGCGACAATTTGGACAGAAAAGGTATACAAAATTGTCCGAGACAACTTGTCAATTTCGGAGCTAAAATTTGCAAGACAATACGAAAATTGCACATTACGGTATGGAAACAATTTTAAAGGTGTGGAGTACTTCGACTTTCAATCTGAGCATCAAGCCTTTTCAAAGCGCACGTGGCTTTAAATTTCATTAGTATGTATTTTATGCAGTATGAAACTGACTTGTCATTGAACATCGTCATTGAACACCGCTAAACATGATTCGATTAAAAAATAAAGTATTTTTTTATTTCTAAGCCTTTTCAAGGGTTTTTCTACTTTTAGTGATTAAATTGTTTTTGCACATTGCGATTTGCAGTGATAAATTTAAATAAAAAGAACGTGCTGTATATTGATTTGTTTTTCTCAAGGAAGAGCACAATGGTTAATCAAGAAGGCATTGTTATCTGGATTCGCGGGTGCGTTGGAATGTATCGGACAAGCGTGTTGTCCTGCCAGGAGGCAGGACTTCGGCTCCTTTAAAAATTCGGCTGTTTTGTCGAAACTTTTTCGACTTGGCAAAAGTAGGTCGCACTTGTCTTTGCGGTGATTTTCCGTTTTAATGACGAACGAATTGCACGTGCAACGTGGGCCAATCAGTGGGCGGCGGTGTTTTTAAAGTTTTATTTGTCTGCCCAGTTCGTTTCTCTGAAAAGTGTAGGTCGCACTTGTCTTTGCCAAGTCAGACACTTAAATAAATTGAAATTCGATAAAAATGTACAAAATTGTCCCAAGTGCGATTTGGGCCTTAGTCTGTATTGTTTTGGATCACCGAGGCGTCAATTTTCTAACTATAGGGCCTGGTCGCACTACAGTCAAAAACAAAAATCCACCCGTGCAAAAATCGAGGAAAACAAAAGAAACCGCTCCAATGAGACACGCTTTTTGTGGAATGTTTTTGTTTTTATGTCATTTTGCACGGGCTAATTTTTGTTTTTGACTGTAGTGCGACCAGGCCCATAGTTAGAACGAACAGAGAAGCGGTCACATTACCGAAATAGCTAACTATAGTTATACCCGTCTTAACTATAGTTAGTAGCCCAGATGTGACCGCAGCCAATTTCGGGCAGAAACAAACTACGTTACAAAATTGCGAAAAGGGCTATTGTGGGGTATGTGGTTTATTAGGGAGCCTTAGCAAACACGGCGGCAACGGCAGCGAGAGCGACACAAAACAATAGGTTTAATAAGCGAAAACAATGCCTCTACACGTACGTTTTTATTTGATACATTTCTTTGCCGTTCCCTGCAAAACAACAACGTCAAATGACCAAATTATAAGTTTTTTAGAGAACGTGAACACACGACGGTTAATTTATTTTCCTTGCTCTATTTGAACCTTAAAGCCGTCCCTACCAATTCGGCTCTTGTACAATTCCAGTAACATTAGGCAAATTAAACAGTTTGGAGCAATTTCAAAGTAGTTTAAATTAGCGCAAATTCTTTTTACAATGACGTTTTCTTTGGTGTTGGCGTCGTGGTTGCAAAAGCTCCCTATTATATATATCAAACGGTGGAGCTACGCTATTGTTCGTTGATTTTGTGGGGATTAAGGCCCTATTTACATGGAAAAAGGATGATCCTAGCGCTTGGATCGCCTAGCGCTAACTTGGATCATCCGAGCGCAACATGTTTTCTGCTTTCAGTTTACATGCGAAGGGTTGCATTTGACTGTAGATCATCCTAGCGCTAGGCCATGTAAGTGCCGGATAGTTTTGTGTGCATGAATTAAAAAAAAACATGAAGTACAAGCCCTCCAGGGTTATCTTCGCTTTTGTTATTCTCAAGCAGTTTAAGGCCTGGGTTTAAAGTGTGTTCGGAAAATATGGTTGACACTTAATATCTTCACCGAGAAAACCTAGATCAAAATGAAATTTTCCCTGAATGTTAATCTTGATGTTTTCTTTTGCCTTAACGCAAAAGTTTGGTCACGTGACGTGTCACGTGATCAAAACTTTAAAATTACGTAAATCGGCGATTTGGTAGCGAATTTTCTTTGTATAGTTAAATAAATTAGCTTTTCCGATGGAGGATTAACATATTTAACCTTCTACGTTTGGAATGATTGTCCTCGAGTCTTTATATTACAGTTATAAATAATTATAGGTTGAATTTTGGACTGAAAAATGACCTTTGTCCTCATAATTTTTTTTAAGAGATTAATGGACACTCATTCCAAACGTGAAGGGCTGGATATATTTAATCTGCATCAGAAAAGCATTTTTATTTGATGTTTTCTCTTAAACCCGTCACCAATTCGTCAAATATTTGCAATTTTAAGAAAAATGGCCACGTGACATGTCACGTGACCTATGCCAAAACTTATTATACTTAAAAATGTTAAGGACGATAATATCTTTCTATGTGCCAAATTTCGATTCAGTTCCATTCCGTTTGTAAAAGTTATTACGAATAAACCGTTTTTTCCTGGCCAAAGCCCTTGACCCAGGCCTTAAACTACTTGAGATTTGTCGCCCGCCTTCCTGCTTTGCAACCGCGCCGAACTCAAAGGAACTGGAGCCGTCTTGCCGAATTTTTCATGTCAACCAAATGAAAAGTTGATCCTGGAAGCCGCATTTATGCATGTAAACCAAATGATCCTTCTAGGATCATCCTCTTTCCATGTAAATGGGGCTTGAGAGTGCCGATTTGGAAGACGAATTTTTGCTCTAAATTTTTACGGCTTTCCGTGTTGCCCTGATGTAAGGTAAGGCTGCAGATCGCAATGTGTTGTTCGGAATGGTTAGGGAGGTTGAAGTATGGAGTGACTGGTTTAGATGCGTCTTTGTCATTTTTTTCAAGGTCTCGGAGATGTCCCCCTAATCTTCTCCCTGTTTCCCCAATGCATAACTTTTTGCATAAATCACATGTTATGCAGCAGATAACATTTGTGAAGGTGCATGTGAAACGACGTTTGGATCGCGATATTTTGTCCGCCTTGTAAATGAAACGACAAGTTTTGCATCGTGCGCGCGCACATTTAAAAGTGCCAGGTTGGTCATCAGATTTCAGTACGTTTTAACTTCGTGTCCAGGGCCTTCCGCAAATGGCCCGCCCTTGTGAGGTCTAACAGGCTACTTGTTTGAACAGGTATCCGGATCGACATGCTGTGAGATAATTATAACGATCGTGCAATGTCCAACGAGAATGCACCAAATAAACTTCAACACTACTTTATTGGAAATTACAAAAATGAATACAGCTTGGTTTGTTTGTTTAAATTTCTTTCCAGCATTAGCAGTCTATGACTAAAGATGCGACTTTGCTCTTCTACTATTTTGCTCCAAGTAAATGTAACAAATTTCATATCCCCGTCAGCCCCAGATAGACACGCAAGCAATCCTCACAGGTTTTAAGATGAAGGGGTGGGGAGGGAGGGAAAAGTCTTATCCAATTTTTAATAGCCTGCGTGGCAGGAGGAACGAGGGACGGGCTCTCCCCTCTCTTTTCCACCTACAACGGCCATGCATGCTGTTTTAACTTGGAATTCCGTTTCATTTATGTCCATGCAGCCTCCAGCAGGCAGATCTTCTTGTGGCTCGTGACGCACTCGTTGGGCAGGAGCACGTGACGAGCCAAAAAGAGGTCTGCATAGGAGGCTACTGTGCATGATGCACCTCTGATATTTGTCTGTATGGTATACTTGTGTCATTTGTATGCATGGTAGATCTGTGTCACGTGTCTATTTTGGGGCTGACAAAGATAATCACTCTCGTCAGAGTTCATCTCTGTGACGACGTCTATACCGGTCTCGAAACCGCCCATGATCGCGTCCACCGTGAAATATGGCGGACAAAGCATCGAGGTCGTCAATTCGTTTCTTCAGCTCCGTGGGATCGCGAATTTCCTCTGCCTCCATCATGTAACGCTGGCGTAATTCTCGAAAAACGAACGAATTCTCCCCGAGAAAATAACCATCGTCATCATCGTCGTCGTCAAGATCAATGATTCGCATTCGCAGTTCCCTCCTCAGGTCTTCGGGATCTTCCATTCGCTCAAACCGACGACGTCGCATGTCTCTTTGGACTTCTTCGGGAATGCTCGAGTCCATGTCGTGCTCCCACGGTTCTCTCTCGGCGAAATCGTCTTCGGTCATCTCCCTCGTTCGAATCTTCCGAAGTTCCCGTCGGAGTCGATCGACATCATGGATTTCTCGGAGTCTCATCTGCAGCTCATGACGCTTGCGTTCATTCATTCTTCCGCGGGTGAATTCTTTTTTCCTGCTCCTTCGTCCTTCCTCTTGTTCTTTAGTCTGTTGTTTAATCAGACGTTGAATTTTTTCCGAATCATCTTCTTCGTTCGGACGTTTCGTTTTCTCTTTGCTCTTAGCTTTCTTTCCACTTTTTATCTTTTCTTTATAAGCTTTCCCCTTCGTTGTCTTTTCCGTTTTACCGGTTTCCTTTATCTCGTTTTCCTCACTGTTTTCTTCATTACCCGCTTCATTTTCTTCTTTCTCTTCTTGCTTGTCTGAACTGTCTCCTTCGTCTTTCTTTTCAGGCTCAGTTTCGTCAAAACAATCTACAATATACAATTACAAGTAACCTCAGATAAGACGAAAATTGCCTTTGTGAAGATAATAACCAATTCAAGCTCCTAAGAGTTCTACTCTTGCTGTTAGCTGTGAGAATGTGATGAGTATAAATAGCGGTTTTCAGTTCAGTAGCAAAAGTAATTTCGCAATTGTTACGATTTTGCATTGCTACGCTTTGTGCTGAAAAATCTCGCGCCACTTTATCAACCAATCAGAAGTAAAACCAAAACCGCACGCGTTTTCCCGCGCTTGGCGCCGGCTACAAGTATTTGAGTTCTGATTGGTTCATTGGATTATCTGCGTCTGTTGTGATTGGCCAGAGTGATAACTTTGGTTTTGGAATTACGACACTCACTTGAAAACGCTCCAACAGACAGTATCAGAGAATTGTTATTGGAGAAATCAACCATTGTTCGCTTCATAAATAAACGATTTCAGTCTACGTTCAGGATCACATAGCCTGCGTGCTTTCCTTAGGAAATAGGAAACGTCCACACGCAGGCTAAGGGTCGCATAATCTACATTTCTTTTATTAAAACGCGAAGAAGCCATTTTTCGTTAAATATCTCAGTTTCAGAAATTTCAGTTACTTGCGTTATCGAGCGAAAATATTATTTTCTGTCAATTTTTTTTCATGAAGTGCGCGACACCATCCTTACCCTCCTCCCCTGGATCCAGTACTCTCTCGATACATAACCAGTTTGTCAAGTTTTCTTTCTGGTGGTGCCAGTACCACTCGGTCAAGTCATCTTCATACGTCTCCACCATGAACTCACACTGTCAAAGCAGAATAAAAAAGTTACAGTTACTTTACCATATCAGCTACGTTATGTAACAAACAAAATAACCAAATTACATGGCATTTGTGTCTTGAGATCGTCCTATAAAGTTATTGCGAGGGTACAGTCCATAATTTGGTATCCAGATTTCCTCATGCTGAAACGAGATTTTCCTTAACACTCGGACAACACTTGGGTATCCTGTGCCATTAGTAATTTTGGTTTACCTGTGTTTTAACACAGGCCAACCAATAAAACATTTGAACAATGTACCGCGGAAAGTGTCTAGATCCAGCGATTTATTGGTGCGCCAGCAATAGCAGCTTTTGGAGTTTCAGGGGGAGTAGGCTGAAAGAATGGGCCTCTTCTTTTTTACAGAGAAGGTATACTTATCTTGTTAACAACACCATGAAGCTGTTGGAAGAAGAGTTGGTACCTATTGTCAAGTGCTTCCACGTTCAAACGTTTATCTCTTATGTATTAGAGGTTATACACTAGTTTTTTTTTTTTTTTTTTGGGGGGGGGGGGGGGGGGGGGTGGGAGTGCAATTTTTAGAGACTGGAAGTTTTTTCAGCTCTTTAAGCCTCGTTTCTTTGCAAGATTGGGGGGGTGGGCAGGGTGGGGAAGGGGGGGGGGGGGGGGAGGGCCCTCCTGTAGATTCACCACTGGAAAAGAAACACTGATAAAGGCGTTATACACGTACCCTGCTCTTCAGTCGGGTTACTTCTGCGTCAGGATTGTCCCACATCTCATCAGGAAATCCAAGTTCTACCTTCACCCCACGATTCTTGAGGCCTTTGAGAGTGTTGAATGTTACACTTTCCTCTGAAGATTTAAAGAAACAGTTAATTTGAGGGTTAAAGATTATTTACACAAGCTACAAATTGCCGCAGTTGGCTTGTGTGAAGTGTGAAATGACTTTTCTCTCGAGTAACAGAAACTGCAAATCAGCTGTAAGTTGAGCTTCTGGTTACTTGTCAGAAAAGAAAGATGTGATCTATTCAATGTATAAGTCTAATAGTGACAACTAAATAACTTACTTTTCTCATATCGTAATGCCTTGATTTTGTCCTTGTGCACCTTGTAGTCCAAAACATTCGAGCAAGCATTCTCAAGGGCCTCATTTAGTCGCACTTCACTAAAAGAAGAATGAAAAGTCTGGATCAGAGCAGACACTGTACAATGGGCCATTTCCGAGTTACAAGCGCCTTTATCAAAACAAGGCCAAGTGCAAAATCATTCATATGAATACAAGTTTTATTTGCATGTAAAGGAAACCTCATTTTTATATCAATAGTTTTGCACTAATGGCCCTGTTTTGATAGACTTAAGATAACTTGGAAATGGCCTGTTAATTCCACATACTTAAACAACAAGCTTGGGGAACATGCCTCTAGAAGGGAAAATATTACTTGGGATCTCCAGAGGGGCTTTTCAGTAGCAAACATCATCATCTATCTTGTCTCTCCTCATGGAGAATAGGGCCATTCAATCTTCCTTCTCCAAGTTGTTCTGTCTTTGGCTGCAGTCTCTGCTTCTCTTTTCAGTGATAATAATGGTAATTTAACATTTTCTGGCTAAAACAGTTCCAATAATTATTTTTCTTTTTATTCTTCCAGCTAATACAGATCACCTCTCACCAAAACAAATCAGAGGTATATCATCACTCACATGATATCATTACCACGGTAGCAGGGATGGTGCAGTGGTGAGAGCACTCGCCTCCCACTAATGTGGCCTGGGTTCGATTTCTGGAGGTGACGCCATATGTGGGTTGAGTTTGTTGTTGGTTCTCATTCTTGCTCCGAGGATTATTCTCCGGGTACTTCGGTTTTTCTCCCTCCACAAAAATCAATATTTTTAAAATTCCAATTCGATCCAGAAACAGTGGAAGTAATAGCCACTCTATGGACTCCACTGAAATTCCTTTTTATTTATTTTTTTATTTATTTGTATAGTTGAAAGTTCACAGGCAACAGCACTTACGATTGCCTGTAGTTTATTTCCTTACGCTGCTCCTGGAATATCTGCCCTGTTCTGAATATTTCGTTTGATTTGCCTGACCTCTCAAGCTCATCTTGCAATTCTTGGACCAGGTGTTTACATACTGAAATTAAAGATACAAATGTTTTTAGAAGCTCTTGAAAATTCAGTGAAATTTCTTATCATCAAATGGCATTGTATGACTTAGAAATACACCTCTAAATAAATAGCCTCCTTTAAACACAAGAACTTAATAGTGCCAATAGAAGTTTGAAATAGTTATTCTGACTTGCAAAGATTGTCAAAGGAAAATAATATAAACCAGAGTTGAATTGAGAATACAGTGTCATATCAAGCAAGTGGAGGGAGGGGTCCCTGCAAGGTTTGTGTTGCCTGAGGGTAATATTAGGTTGTCAATTCACTTTGGTGTAGTTTTTGCCAGATTTGTGCAAAATAGGATTAACTTTTTTCCCACAAGTCTAAAATGGGGTGTAGAATTTTCCCTAATAAAGGGGAAATATCTCAGATACTCGGCCCAGAATATGGTATGAAAAATCACATTTTTCGTTTTAAAAGAAATTTTAGGGGGTAACCCCCTATCCCTTCCCAAATAAGTATCCGAAATGATGATTTCTTTGTGTCCTTTTTCAGCTGTCCGTTAATGAAAATGCAAATATTCTAAGATCACATTATAAGTAGCAGTTGATTACTCCCAAAACACTTTAACAAAACAAAAGCGACAATGGAGACTTAAACATGGTGACCCGGTTTTGTTAAAAGTCACTACGAGAGTGCACACTAAAATATAAGTGCATTTTGGCTCTGCATGGCCAAAATAAAATGAATTAGGGGAGGCAAATGGTAAAAGTGAGGTGGTGAGAAAAGCATTTTTTTCTGGGGACTCAAAACTTTTTGATTTTTCTAAAATGCAGGACTGACATCAAGAAATGCTTCATGAAAAATACAGTGACTCCAAGAGGAGTAGAATTGCTGAAAAAAGAGACTGTGAGAACTGTGAAATTCTGTTAAATTTTATGAGACCCATAATTTGTGAAAGACCTTTTGCCACCCCTTAAATTGCAACTTGAAAATGGGCATACAGTTAGCCAAATGGTTTTCAAGTTCTGCCTTACTGTCTTCCTAAAATCGCTTAAGGTTACAGTGTACCTTCGGGGGTGTCTCCAGTATAACAGCTCTAGCGTCTTAAGATTACACTTAATATACCTAAACCCAGATATCAAATTAAAGCTTATAGAGCTGGCTATCTAAATATGGAAACTATTTGGTAATAAAATGAATTGTCGAAATTTTTACGACGTCTAAATTCAAACGTCCGAATTAGCTTTAAAACGCTATAACTCAAAGCGATTATTGTATTTTGCTAATTTGATTTGTTCTCGGGTTTCCGGACACGAAGCGCTAAAAAAAACGTGTCGGCGATTTCCCATATTCAATTGCAGTGAAAAGTTACAGAATATTTTCGAAAAAGGGAGAAAACAAATTGAAGTGATCGCACGGAAATGGCTTTTGACGAAAAAGTTTTCGGAAATAAGAAATTCGCTGACACGTTTTGGTTGATTATATATTAGCCTAGCTTCTGTCCAAATTTGAGGAAAATCGAACAAATTCCCTTTGAGTTGTAGCTTTTTAAAGTGTCCCCTACAAGCGAAAAATTAACTTTGAGAAAACAGCGCTTAGAAAAACATATCGCTTCATAAACAAACTCCGCCTACAAAAGTTATACCGTCATTTCTCCGTCAATTGTCACTATTTTTCGATAATTTTTTTTTGGATGAAAGTTCATTCTGTAAACTTTATTTTGATGCCAAAAAAAAAATTTCCAAAATTTGTTCAGTGTATGAGTGACAAATAAACTACACCATAAATTTAGCACAATTGTGACTAAAAAAACCATGCCAGTCCCTTTAATTTATCTTTTCTACTACATATGGAGAAGAATCAATTTGGAGCAAGGATGCTACATTTAAACAAAGCTGCATAATTTCAGCATACCACCTGTTTACATAATTAGCTTTGTGCTCAGCCAATCAGGAAAGCCACTAACAGAACCAAACTTCTTATCATGTGCAAAAAGCATTTTAAATCATTAAGTTTTGATAATGTGCCATACCACCAACTTAGATCCATTTAATACCGGGAAAGGAAACTTGCCTTGATTTGCATACAAAAGGGGCCGAGAATTAACATTAAAAAAATGTCAATTTTGTACCTCGGTGTGTGCATCTTCAAAGATTTTGGATAAAAATTGTGCTGAGTAACTACTGAAACGAAAAAGTTAGCAGAAAGACAAAAACTAGAGGTAAAAATGGTGGTGGGATTATAAAAACAGTCAGTTATATTTATACGCATATCAATTTTGTTTAACGGATGAGTACATGAATAATTTTAATACTTCTTCAGCTGGAGATCACAGGGATGACCATCGTCGGAACATGGACGACAACATGCACAAAAAGTTCAAAGGTAAAAAATTATTTGTCCAAATAACTTAAGTTTTTAAGACAGGAAAAAGTTCGTTAACATCAAAATGTCAAATTTGGAGGTTCGGATCTGCAACTGATTAGAGGAAGTTATAAATCTATTAAAATTTAAAGTCGCATCGGTTGTCACTGCATATCGATCAACTACATCAAAAGCGCAAAAAAGGAGCGCGGGACAAATATCTGAAATTTTCGAAGATCAAACAATATTTGAAATACGAATTTTACAGAGAGACGTCCCCTAAATGAAACTAAAACTATTTTCCAGGGATTGCATGTTTTGAATATGTCAATCGCTTAAAATAAGGTTCTGTTCTGGGTAACGCTTAAAACCAAGGAATATTTACCGTGACACTTGGTGGGAAGTTTCTCCTCTTCTTCGTCAATGCTATCTGCATCGACCGCAAATAAAATAGCTAAAAATAAAAACAATGCGACAAACATACGCATCTTGGTCACAGGAACATAAAAAGACCATCTGAAGTTCGGTCACAGGTGCTGAAGGAAATGATAGGACCTTCAAATTAGCAAGCTGTTTGCATGTTTATAATGGTGCGAAAGTTATGTTTGATTGGTTTCCGGTTCTGAATGCACGCCGGCTTCTGTCCAAATTTGGGATTCGCATTCATCAGGCATTCATATACTCGCAGTATTGTTCTCTTTTTCCTTTTCTTCAAAGCTCATCCTGAAGCGAACATGAAGCGAGAAAACAACGAGATGTAAACTTTGAAAAGCAAATTCGGGTCAAAATTAACAATTCTCGTACGAGATTGGGACAAATCCGGGGGACAAATCTATGCTTCTTATATGACGTCACTACCGCTGACCATTGAGACAGGGTTTCACAAAAAGAAAATGGCTGCTATCTTGGCGTCATTTTGCATTCGAAAGTTGGAAAATTTTCAACCTTTTAGATGTAAGTATGATAGATTTTATTGTATTTGACTTCCTGTAGGATTCGCTTGATCAATTATTAATCTACACTTAAATTTATCGCTTCATGAAAACAGGTTTACCCGGAGTATTCATTCAATGTCGAACACACGCTAAGAAATCTGGAGGGCACGGGAAGAACCAAGGCAAACCCAGAAAAGGAAAGCGGTTAGGAATGAAAAGATATGAAGGTAGGTTATCTACCCTGTCAGTGGTAAAAATGACATGTATGATTCTTTTTAACCTTCAAATAAAGTTTATCATTATTACCACCACTGACTCCCGGTGGGAACTCCTTTATAAAAATCAAAGGCTCCTAAGAGCAATAGCGTATGTTTTCACACTGGAACGGTTCGATATTTTTTTAAAAATTAAACGTAAGGATTTTTGACGAACACAAAAAACAAACAAACAGGAAATCACTTTCATAATGCCGAGTCCGAAGTAAAAAAAAAAAAAGAACAAAAAAGGGGGGTGGGGGGTGTTTGAACGTGAAGTGAATTCGTGCCTCGGGACTGCGAGGCCCGGCGCTAGTCCACTAGACCATTAAGGAACACATGCTCATTATTTCAAGGTAGATGCACATCAAAACGCATGTCTCGGGTGAAAAATCCTCTTAGATCAATATTATTTTAATGTTGCATTAAACTAAAGACTCCAAATGCAAAACATTTTTAAGCTTATTGTTGTTTATATTCGTTTACAACAAATTAGTTTTTGTTATCGCTCAATTCACGTTGTTCTTGTTACAAAATGCATTCGTAACAAAGCATTACATCTCTAAGTTTACAGCTGATGGAAGGAACGAGGGAGTGAGTGAGTGAGTGAATCAGCCACTGTTACTGATAACCCATTCATTACACTTGCACATATTCACAGGTTAATGACGGGAACGCTCGTTGGAAATTTTCGAAAAACACCATAAAAGTTTCCAGAATCTTGTTTGATAGGTGTGGCTCAAATATATCTTTAAGCCTACGAGGTACCAATTTTAGATGACACAAGATATTTTCTATCATATCTTTTCAGCTCAATACCCTAAAAGGTGTCGTGATAATTCTAACCATGGCAAGCTTTTAGACAGCAGGGTGTCCAGGTGTCTTGTGGACACCCACTTTTTGAAGAAATTCATGAAAATTGCACCTAATCATTTAAAAATTTATAAGGGGAAATATCTTCAGGATGCCCACATTTCAATTTCTGGCTAAAAGCCTCAACCACGGTCATTTTAGATTTCATCACCATAAGTGGTACCAATCTTCAAATTGTGACCCCTAAAAGGTACGACGAGCGCTCCCATAATTTTCATTTCGGAGTCCTCCCCCCCCCCCCCCCCCCCCTTGGGTACTGACCATCACCATTCCTGTCATCATTGTTGTCATCATCGTCACCGAAATCATTTGGGGAATGTCAAAGCAACTGTGGAAACACTTGATCTTAGGTTCCATTTCTGCGGGATTCAGATTTTTTCTTTGTCCTATTAGCCTGTGAACAGGCTTCTTATTTGGGGAATTGGGTTAGGTTAAAATCGGCGAGTGAAGCGAGCCGAGCGCGGACTGGGGAAGAGGGAAGGGGCGGCGAAGCCTGTGGACTCGCCTTTGATGCCGCCGTTCCATGATACCAGAGTCTGATATCATGAGCTGATTGGTCAGATCACTTGGTGTTGACAGGTATGCGGTGACAGACGACACATGTTGACATCTCAAATACCTTGCGCCTTAAATTTGCATAAATATTCCATTCACTGGCTCATATGATAAACAAACATGACGACTCGTCGCATGCAATTTTCAGATCTCGATTTTGAGAAAGCTTTGAGCGATTCGTTGCAAAATTTTTCGCTTATACCGAGGCTTAAAGAAGAGCAAAAGCTGTGTCTAAAGTCTGTTGCAAAAAAGCAAGAAGTTTTTGGAATTTTGCCGACTGGATTTACAAAACAGCAACCATGCTACAGATTATCTGTTGGATGCCAAATCAAACGCTATTACAAAACAACGGGGGTTTATCCTAGCTCCACTGGGACACACTACTCAACTACAGAACTTTAATACTAATTAGCTAAAAATTATTGCAATAATTCATGATTTCAATGCAGTGGAATTATAGACAACGACTTTTTGAGACTTGGATCTAAGATGCCTATTACGGTGTGGCCGGAAACACTATAATTCGCCGAGATCAAAAGGTCAATATCATCGAAGAAAACAAATTCATAACTGTGATCTAAACGCGCAATTCTCTCTGAAGTCTTACTGGAAAAGCTTTATACTTTAGGTTTTTTAAATACTTTTTTGCGAAGAGTGGGAGTCGTGTTTTATACTGCTACCGATGCATTCAACAGACTAAAAACATGACAACTTGTTGACATTTTAATTAACTTGTTGCCAATATAATAACAGGATAATTACTAGGGGGCGGAACGGCGGCATCAAAGGCTTGTCCACAGGCTTCGCCGCCCATTCCCTCTTTCCCAGTCCTCGCTTCGCTCGCCGATTTTAACCTAACCCAATTCCCCAAAAAGAAGCCTGTTCACAGGCTATTGTCCTATGATTGCTGTCAACATTCATTCGAACGAGGTTAATGTTGGAAGATTCCAATAATCAATTTAAAACCTGAATTTTGATTTCAATAATGCAATCCATTCCCGATTAATGAAAGTTATTCCAAAAATGATAAGCAGATTGCTGTAATTCAAAATTTCCGACGACCTTCTCCATTCCTTTCATATGCGAGTGCCCCCCCCCCCCCCCCCCTCCCCTCAGAATTATTTCTTCATTTTCTTGTATATTTATGAGACAAGTTTCTGTCTGTTACTACAGGTGAGCATGTCATCCCAGGCACTGTCCTTTTTCGACAGTGGAAGCACAAAGTCAAATTTCATCCTGGAGAAAATGTAAGCTTTTGGAAGGCTTTATCTAAAACAGTCGTATACTCAGAATTACAGCCAAAAGATCGATTCTCAATCCTTTCAATGTAAAATGTTAGCGATATGCATAAACTAATTTGAATTATAGTTTTCATTGTTTTGTGTGTTTCTTGTACTGTTTAATTTCTGTTATCAGTCGTTTCATTTTGTTAAGTAGACAGGGCTCTGTTTTAACTAGCTATATGTGTGCTAAACCAGATGTTCCTGTAAAAAAAATTAAATAAATAAATAAAAATAATTTGGCACTTGTTTCTTTCAGGTTGGGCTTGGCAGAGATTGGACATTGTATGCATTGGCTGAGGGATATGTGAAATATAAAAGAGAACTACTAGAACCTTACGCATGGGGTTATGGTCCCCTGAAGAAATTGCACGAGAAAAAGTTTATTCATGTGATACAGAAACAAGCCTTTACTGGCCCAAAGCTCGTTCCTGTGCATGATGTTTATAAAATTTTGGAAAGATAATATCCATTGAAATTGACAGGACATGTTTCTTGCCAGTTTGTATACCAGGGGTGATGCAAACACTTAAAGTGCTCTGACACAATGTCATTCATTCATGCCCCAAAAAAGATGTTCAATTTAAATATATTTTGTTTAGAAACGGAAATTTCTCAGGCAAAGCAAGGTTTGAAAAAATATGTCTACGGTACATACATGAACTATAGAAAGGAAAATAGAAGGAAGGAAGTGAACCATTTTCCCAAACTAAGTGCACTTCACACAACAAACAAAAGTTGGCAAACTTGAAAACGTCACTTGGCAATCTCATGTTTTTACACAACAAACTTCCACCCATCTCAACCTCTCGTTCTCAAGATTATTTCTTCTTGGGGTAGGAAGGCAGAGGACCCTATGAAATTAGGTATCAGCAAACGTTTGCATGTCAGATGCGGGTTTGCTATTAAACAAAAGCAAAAAAAGGTTGGTAAAATTTGACAAGGTCAGAAACAAGTTCTATTTGTTGCCAACTTGAGTTTGCTAACACAAGTTTGCCAACAGTTGATGCCACATTCACACATGCCAACTTGAGTTTGCTTACACAAATTTGACATTGAACTTTAATAAGTTTGTTGTCCTGTTGTTTCTGAAATAAGAAAAGGGCTTAATTTTTTTTGCTGTGATAGTGATGTGGTCATGTACTTAAAGTGCCCCCATGATCAAATTTTTTATTTTCATTTTTTTACATTTTCGTGTACTATTAGACTTTCTTACTCATCTTGCCAAATTTCAATCCATTACGAACATCAGAAATCATTTCATTTTAACATTTATTTCCGACAATTTACATCTGCCGTTAATCAACCTTGTTCCAAGGCTTGGTTGCGAATGGGAGAAAGTGAAGTCAAAGACTCAAATGTACCTCACGGGTTGAAATTATAATAACAATCAGCATAGAAAATTGCACGAAGAACCAGTCCAAAGTTTTTGTTGCTTTTTGCGTGATTTACAATACTTATTGTTATTATAATTTCAACCTGTGAGGTATGTTTGAGTCTTTAAAGTCACTTTCTCCCATTCGCAACCAAGCCTTGGAACAAGGTTGATTAATGGCGGCCGTAAATTCTCGGAAATAAATGTTAAAATAAAATGACTTCTGATGTTGGTAGTGAATTGAAATTTGGCAAGATGAGTAAGAAAGTCTAATTATTGTACATGGAAATGTAAAAAATTAAAATAAAATATTTGATCACAGAGGCACTTTAAAATCACTGGATGTCAGAGCAACACTGTTTTAAAACAAAATTAATAAGCAATAGTGTTTTAAAAATGCCATTTTGCTGTAAAATGCTAATAAAAGAGACTGTATTTATAAAGAGCTGTTGAGTGAGTCTTATGCCAGTGATTTAAATATGATTTTATGACCACCATGTTAAAGTAATAGCACTTTTATGGTGGGTCTATACCACTTTTAAGTGTCAACTCAGCAATGTGCTAGTAAGTAGAATGGCTATGCTATCGTTATTTCTGGAATGTTAAACCTGGGGCCAATTTAATAAAACTTTTACACTTGTAGTTTACAAGTGTAGCTATTGTTTTCAACCTCTAAAACAATGGCTACACTTGTAAATTACACTTGTAAAAGTTTTATTAAATTGACCCCTGGTTCACACTAGCGATGTAACATAAGAACATGGACATAACGACACAAAAAAGATCATTTTTTCGTTATGTCGTTACTGTTTATGTCATTATGTTCCTATTATGTCATTATGTTCCTATTATGTCATTATGTTCCTATTATATCATTATGTTCCTATTATGTCTTTATTTTGTGTTCACACTGGTGACATAGACCCTATTCATAAATGGTGGCCAATTTATTTATTCTTTTATATTCATGCTAATCAGCCCAACTAGCCTCATTTTAGAACAAAAATTCTTTTGAATTTTGCCCATGCTAACGAGGTAGTTGGGCTGATTAGCATGAATATAAAAGAATAATAAACCGGCCGCCATTTATGAATAGGGTCTATAAAACATTGATATAAGTTGTGTTTTTCATTTGCGTGACCTTGCCGTTATGTCACCAGATGTGAACCAGGATTTAATGGTGTTGCAAAGAAAACTAATCAGATGCAATCATAAGCTATATAGTATTGACAATGTCGGGGGCATCAAGAGCCTGTAATTTTTTAATCTGATAGTGCAGGGGGTAGATAACTTCTTTCCTTTCTACTTGGTATATCCTTTCTTTCCTTGACCCCCCCCCCCCCCCCCCCCCCCCCCCCCCACCCATTCCCCTGTTAGATGGCCCAGTCCAGTTTCCGACCATCTGTCTTTGATTGCAAGCAGTTCCCTTCCAGAATGTCGAGTGGGTTAGATAATTTGTGGACAGGTTCGTTTTTGAGGGTATTGGGAGTGGTGATTGGGAAGGGAGTCGCAGAGCAAGTATGGACCAGGAATCTGTTTTGTAGGTGTGGCTTATGTTAGTTTTTACCCCTAGGGTGCACCAATTATTTCTGAAAAGTTGTTGCTGTCAGCATGTTTTTCTGGTGTAATACCCTAAAAGGTATCTAAATAACTCGGACAGTTTTCGATTCAAACACCCTAAGCAGTACCAAACCACGAATTTTAACCCCTAAAAGGTACGAAAATCACTCCCTTGACTTTTACATGCCCTATCCACCTACTGCGGTGTTACATGGGATATATATCCAACATGGTGGACATTGGAGGTTTGTTCGAGTCTTCTCATCTTCTCGACTGGGAATTAGACTCCATTAAAACAAACCAAGATGAAACACTCGCAAGATCGTTAATCAACTATCGCCACCTGAAAACCGAAATACAAAGCCAGTGTTTCTCGCTAAGCGCTCAACAGGAGAGACTAGATGTAGAGAGCAGCGTCGAGCCTTTGACTGTTTGGGTGATGGGGTCCTGGGGAGCTCTCGAATCAGTGGATGGGAAAACTGAAGATGCTGAGGAATATGCGCGTAGAAAACGGGAACTGGACAAGAAAATCGTGATGCTAAAGATACAAGTGTTTTGTTTGAAACAAGTGCATGTTAGTTCATGTATACGACAGCTTCAGGTAGGCTTGTGTTTTACCCCATGTTTTTCACTTTCATGGTCACTGAAATTTATCGATCATCCGCTTTTGACACAAAAGCTTGGGCTCTAAAAGCAAGACTAACAATAACATCTTAATATTGGTTAGATCGAAAATTTGAGAAAGGTAAAATGGGAGTCACGTCTAAGTAATATAAGCCCATCGCCCATTGTTTATAAAGGGGAGGTAACTGTCGAGGGTTGAAGAATAGGGGTGTTGGGTGTCAAAAGGAGGTTGAAGTATCAGTATCACTGTATGTGTATGCGAATTTAAAAAATAATTCATTTTCCCAGAGCTCTTTTTTTATTAGGGAGGCACTAATTATAAAATCATTGAAAAACAAAATTTTTGGAACTAAGCATAATTTGCAGAAAAGTTTGAAAGGGTGGCAAAGATCCGGGGGGGGGGGGGGGGGGGGGGGGGGGGGGGTACTCTGTACATTTTTGGGTGGTGGTGTGGCACAGGGACTCTGAAACCCTTACCTTACACCAGACCATGTTCATCTGCATTTTTACAACCCTATTCTAGACAAGACACTAAAACTCGTATTTTCGAGACAGACACTCTTTCTTCACACCACTGGTCAGTTTCCCAGTAAATGATACCCTATTCTTAACCAAAATACTTAACCCTATTCTTATTCAAAATTCTTAACCCTATTCTTAACCAAAATTCTTAACAAAACTCTCTGATTTCTGTATCCTATTGAGAGCACTCCCCCTTGGGTGGGGGGTCATTTCTTTCTTTTCATTGGCCAAGAGCCCATCACATTACCTGCAAATAACTGCCTATGAATAATTCTGCTCATGCAGCAATAACACCAAGAAAGCATATCAAAATAATAAAACAATTTACAATTGAACTTGGCTATTGCAAAATATTGTGTTTCGTCAGTGTCTCGCAGATCAATTATTTGCCTCAGCCTTGGGCTTCGGCAAATAATTGATCTGCTTGCCACAACCAAATCACAATATATTTTGCTCAACCTTTTTCCAATAATAATTGATAATTATTTTGACTTGCCATATTTCTATCTCAAATCAGGAACTAGCAACATCAGGCAGCAAGATGCCGACTCCTACTGCCTTGCAGTTTCACAAATTTGAAGAATGGTCACATTCCAATCAACAGATATACAAACTACAGTCCAAAATACTTGACTTGGAAGCAGCTAAAATTAGGTAAGATATTTTGGGTATCAAACCTTTCACTCCCAGAGTCAATTATGGAAAAAGGTAGTGCAGTTCTAACTTTTGAGTCTGTCAACGAAATCCTATAGTGATATATGAATCCTATATGAATCCTCTTGACAGCACTTTTGCATGATACCATTTATTTTTCAATATCTTACAAAAACAAATTTGGTATTTTTCTTGAATAATTTTTTATGTTTGGCACTATACTATACTCTTGGGAGTTAAAGGATTAATATAAACAGAATGTACATCAGATATGAGCACTGAGGTGATCATTTATTTCTCCAATATTCTTAACCAAAGAGGGCATTGGCATTCCCATTTACAAAGTCCTCCTATTAACTACTAATTTAGTGGGATGGACCAATGAAGCCATGTTTTTTGTTTGAAGCCGATCTCAGCAACCCCACCCCTCCCCCCGAGACAATGTTGAAATCCACAAATCATTTTTATTACATAGGCTCAACATTGTAAGGCGGTAGGGGTTGGGAA